>OY783199.1:9261340-9533316 GCA_963678675.1 Xiphydria camelus
AAATTAATTCGTAATAATATTAATAACTTATATTACTGACATACCATTTTTGAGTTCTTCGTAATTTTTTTTACATATTATAGCAAATGCATTTCAAATCATTCATTGACATTGGCTTCGTTTGCAGTAATGACTTATTTTTATTAAGCTATTCTAAGCGTACAAATTTTCCTTTCCCATTTCACCTCTACATTTTTCTCTTTGTATTTGTTTTGGTATTTGCTATGAACAAAATTTATCGAAAATTAAAATTATTCTTTGCATATTTGTCTCGAAAAAAATAATATGGATAACCTTTTATTTTTTTAAGAAGTGTAGAGATCGCTCCCGAGAGAATGTGAAAATGACGGACAGACTTCATGAACGCAAAAACGCTCTGATCACGATCCACGCACACGCGCACTCGACATGCGATCTATCGACTGTCTCTACTCCCTCGCCGCTGCCTCCTCCGCCTGCGACTCGCGCGCCACCCTCAGGCCCGTGGCAAGTCCAGCTCGGGGCCCACTCCTACAGAAGTGTACTTTGATAAATTAAGTGCGTAATAGTTATGAGTATTACTACTCTTGGCTTCTGGGTGGTAACCGCGACCAAAAATATTATTTTGCCAACGTTTCGAAAGCAATGAAGAAAGGAACAACAGAAGAACGACCGTCACCCTTCCATACGCACAAGGAGTCACGGATAGGATTGACAGAGTATAGCGAAAATACAACATTCGGACCACCTTAAAGATGGATTTAAAACCCACGAGAAAGACTTCCGAGATCCTGGAATTCCCTAATAGAGCGATAGCCAGCGACAGCCAGACCTTCGTTATTTTATAAAGGCTGAAAGTTTCTCAGTGTATGTCCCTAATAGAGGTAAGAACGATCCCCGAATATGAAGTTTGGATCATGGTGGCTTTGGCAGGTAACAGGTGGCAAAGGTGTAAAAAAATGGACCTTACTTTCGTTAAAGTATAAAGCTCAGTTTTTATATATTTTATTTGGAATACTATTAGAAATCACGTCGTCCATTGCCAGACACTTAGTATGGTTCCAACCCCCTGCCAGACACCCTTAAACTATAACAAATTGTAATTAAACTTTCGTCATAGTATAAAAGCTAAATTTTATATATGTTATTTAGGGAACTATCAAAAGATGTTTCCTCAGTAGCCAGACAGTTTCGATGGTTCCTACATCTTGCCAGACACATTGAAAGTCTGCCGTAGACTAGTATAGGTGCGAGCGCGCGAGGCACTATATATAAGGTTCGTTCCAACAAGCATTTTAGGACAGTTCTAGAACCGTCCTGGAACTAGTTAAGAATTATTTAATGCGCATGCGCCAGTCAGATGCGTTCTAGAACTGAATTCATGGGATGTGTTGGAACACAGGATCGCACACAGCACAGGGAGGCTTGTCCACCTTTTGTATACATTTTGCGGAAAATCACGGGTTATCCTAAGCGAATGTGTGAGTTCAACTAATTGTTGAAACGTAAAAAACATTACAGTTTTCAAGAGCTTATCATGCACAAACATTCGAAAAAGCAGAAAAAGAAAGATGAGTCCAAAAAGAGTACAAGAGAGAGAGTGCATACATTTTTTCCTTCTATAACTTGGAGGGGAGTGATTTTTTCGGATTTTTTATTTTCAATTATCATTTACCTAAAAAGTTATCACAACTTTTATATCATGGCCATTAACTCGTTGTGAAGTTATTATGTTTTTTCATTTTTTCTCGAAACTATCTTTATGCATTTGTACTGTTCTTGGACTCACCGATTCAAATAGAGCGCGTCTCGCGCATTACTACGCGTGGGCTAGAAAATCGTTCCAACTCAGAACTAGGGACTGGAATTACCGTTCTAGAACCGTTCTGTTACAGTTCGCAGTTTAGTTGGAACGCTCTTTGGAATCGTTCCAGAACCAGTTCTGTGTTTGTTGGAACGGCTAAGTCAGACTGCGCACACTCCGCCGAGTTCAGAACCAGTTCTCATGTTAGTTGGAACGAACCTATATACAAGCGGGTGCGAGTGAAATAGCGAGTCCGGTCTATTGCGATCTTTTGTTGCGCATCTTTCATTTACTCAGTATCATGTGTTGAACAGTGTTTTTTGTATTTATCGAAAAATTTAATTGAAGACATGTGGATAAAGGTGTCATGTAACATTTATTTTGCCACGGAGTGGAGTAGTAGTGACGAAGATAATGAAGATATCGACGACAACGATGAAAATCATTAAATATTTCTTTCAATCCAGTAATACATATTTGAAATCATATCAAAACATTATTGATTAATTTATTAAATTTTTGTTGCATTGATTTATTGACATGAAAATTCTACTGAATCATTTTTTGAAAATTTATTTCTTAGTCATAAATAATTCTATATAATTAAATTTTCCGATAAATCCAAAAAACACTGTTCAACACATGATACTGAGTAAATGAAAGATGCGCAACAAAAAATCGCAATAGACCGAACTCACTATTTCACTCGCACCCGCTTGCATATATAGTTCCTCGCGCTCGCACCTACGGCAGATTTTCAATGTGTCTGGCAAGATGTAGGAACCATCAAAACTGTCTGGCTACTGAGGAAACATCTTTTGATAGTTCTCCAAATAACATATATAAAATTTAGCTTTTATACTATGACGAAAGTATAATTACAATTTATTATAGTTTAAGGGTGTCTGGCAGGGGGTTGGAACCATACTAAGTATCTAGCAATGGACGGCATGATTTCTAATATTATTCCGAATAAAATATATAAAAACTGAGCTTTTTATACTTTAACGAAGTTGAGGTCCATTTTTTTACACCTTTGCCACCTGTTACCTGCCAAAGCCACCATGATCCAAACTTCATATTCGGGGATCGTTCTTACCTCTATTAGGGACATACACTGAGAAACTTTCAGCCTTTATAAAATAACGAAGGTCTGGCTGTCGCTGGCTCTCGGCCTATAATTACAAGATCCCACTGGCATCCTCAGAAATATACAGCATCCCCAGCACTTGCGGCAAAGTATACATAGGAGAGACCGGGAGGAAAATCAGTAGGTACTAAAAAGAAAGAGCATGAAAGGTACACAGACTGAAGCGCAGGTTTTCATATCGGCAATAGTAGAACATAGACTAGAGACTGGCCACCAAATACTCTTCGAAAACACAAAAGTCCTTGCAAGTACGAAAGGATTCTTCGCCAGAAAGAACCGCGAAGCAATACAAATTAATAAACATGCTAATAAATTAAACAGGGATAAAGGAGTAGAGATAAACCTGATATGGAAGACTGCACTCCCGGTTTTTTCTCGATCAGCTGGCAATTCTAGCTAGTCTTGCCAGCTGATCGAGAATGCTGCGAGTCAGCCAGCTGTACACCCACCGGCCACCCTGGTAGAGGGGGTAGTAGTAGTTGGAAGGGATGAGCAGTATAAAAGGGAGCGCCCAGTATGAAACGTCTCAATATCAGAAAATCATCAGCTCTGATGAAGCAAACTGCAGTGTTTGCGAAACGTCGGCAAAATAATATTTTTCGATGAGTTTACCACCCGGAAGCCAAGAGTAGTAATACCTAATTTCCCATAACTATGGTCCTGGACCACAAGTATGGTCCAAAATGCGCATTGTTACGAATAAATCTGTATTTCAGTATTGGGTGTTATCTAGCGAAACTTGGGGGTATTGAATTAAAGTAAAGTGATGGGACAGACCGCTGTATAGGTAGGTACTTACGTACCTCGAATATAAAGAGCAATCATTTTGGACCATAGTTATGGGAAATTACGGTACTCATAATTATAATGATAATGGCCGCGAAAGCCTAAAATATTTGAGTAAGTGCGTAATAACGTAAGTAAGTAGCTATAATAACGTATACGCCAAACATTCGTTTTATAAAAATGAAATAGAATCGGGTGTTCTATAAAAATGTACAATTAACTAAACGCAAAAATCATCGCCACTTTCAACTCAGAATTGGAGCTTCAAATTGGAACTTCTCCGCGTCCTCTTCGCCGCGAAACAGTTTGCAACGGACCGCAAATTCACGCATCGATCACCCTCGACGGGTGCGCTTCGCGCCGCGTTTCAGTAGTTTCGGGTTCGACAATAATTACGAATTTGTCGAACAAATCAGCGTATTTGGTCGGTCGGTGGGCCGATAATTTAGGAAACTGTAGCGTGTCGGTAGATACGCTCGGCGGCGTGGTTGCCTGTGTCGCGGGGTGTGCGGGCATTGAGATTCGCGGTGGGTGGTGCGGGGTGCGGTTGTAACTTGTACCGCAGCGAATGCAAGCCAGTGTCCGCTCCAATTAACTTTTCACCACTAATTTACGCGGCCCGCTTCCGTGCTTTTACGAATTTCCCAGAACACGGCGCCGCATCGGGCGTCTGCTGAGATCCTTCCGCGCAGCTGCCGCGCGGTGAGCGTTCCTCGTGCTGGGATGTACGCGTCACGTGGCAGCCGCCCTTTCGAATCCGCGCGACTAATCGTTTCGCGAAATTACTTCTTAATCCTCTTTCGAGCGAGTTTTCTCATTCGGAACTTTTGTTTCCCGATCGCCGAACGACGATACCTGTACGTCGTGCCACCCTGATGGCCCTCTCGACGCTCCACGGCGGCTCGAGGAAAATTATTCGGAGAGTTTCCCTTCCGACACGAATCCTATTTCTTTAGCATCTTATTACTTTGTAATTCAATCTTTTATTCAGTCGTGTCGACGACACTACGTTCCCCGTGGATGTCCATGTTTCAGAAGTAACTTTGATGCCCAATACTCTGGAATATCGATGGCGATGAGAACTTAAAAAAAATTGAGTTCGTTGTTGATGCGGAAAAACCGACCGTTGAAGAAAAATATGGTAGAACCTGTCTATTTTGAGCACCTACTAGAGGCATACCCAGAACACGTGGGGTGTGGTGATGGGCATAGAAGTATACATCTGGAGTGGATCCCTGTGTAGAATTTTTTCTAGGGTTATAATATAACCCCTATTAAAATTACCTGCTTAATTCCTTCATTGGAGCTCTTAAGGGCTAGCCCGACTATGGCATGGTATGAGTCCTAACGAATGACTTGAGAGGTTTCTGTTAGTTAGAGGGACTTTGAAAATTCGTACTAGAAACTTCTCACGCAGCATGTGGGTATGATGTCGCTGTCGATAAATTATAGTGAAACTCATTGGCATATACAATAGTAACGATTAAAGAGTAGGTATAGGTATCATTCCTGATTATTACGGTTATGCAAATCAGAGAAAAAATTGGTCATTACGTTTATGAGTGTCGTGTAGCACTCGCGCGAAAGGTCCAAAACAAAATATTCACTAGATGTGAACCAAAATTATCCGCTACTGCATCATTCACGTCCTAAGTTATACTCCATGTAATTACTAGATCGTGTTGAAATCCATTGGAATCACTAGTGCATTGCGAACCATAGGTCGGAAATTACCTTGCATTCTCCGGAAAGACATACGAGTAATATGTCTAATACAGCTAAAAGTTTTGGTGCTTGTGAAATCAATTTCAAACATTCTTAGCCATGATAGCTATCCCCCCCACACTCCCCCAAATTTTAATAATCAATTGATATATTTTTATTCGTATTGCTTTATGAAAATCTATTTCCGACCTGTAAAACATCATGCTTATTAGTTCATAATCTATTACGCTACAAAAAGGTCATTCGAAATTATTCGTTGTATCGATGCTCGCATACGCAATAAAAACATTTGTATAATTTTTATTCTGAGATGGTTTCCTGATAGTGTCATAGGCAGAGTGTACTATAACAATCCTGATTGATAATCTACAAGTAAACCCTACAATGTCCTTTTATTTGCTTCCCTACTAAAATGTGATTAAGTTGTTTGTGGCAGCTTCAGTATTTTCCTACAATGCTCCAATAGGGAAAGACCGTGGACATTCTTATTATGGATTTCTATGCGCAAGCTTGATCGGGGTTTTTATTCTATTAGGGCTTTCCTACTATATTTTCTGCACGGATCGTCACCATTTCGGGTTTTCTCATGAGGAACCGGGGTGGAGACATATTATAAATACGATAATCATGTCCATACATTGGGCAGCAAAAGATACTTTCGCATCCATTAATCATGATATGAAAATGGTTACAGTATTGAAAATTTGCTGCGTTAACGAAAACTCATACTTTACCGGAATTAAAATTTGCGTCTCATGCGGTAAAGTATTTTCGACACCGGTCGGTATCGTTGTAATACCAATTGGGGTATGGACAATGAAGTGGGAGATGTGGTGTATCGAATGGTGTTATTAGAGTTACAATAATGTCGGAATTAACTTTACCCCCGATTAATTTTATTCGATATCGGTCAAATAGAGCTTATTCCGCTTTCCACACAGTGGTTGAGGTTATGATAACACCGAAAATACATCGAATGGTACGGATTTAAATTACGAAAAGTGATGATATCTGGTTAGTTCCCTAATTTTGTTTAGTACAATAAAAACTTCACCCAATACGGTACTACCGACGTCGCGAACTTTTTAAAATGTTATTTTTAAACCTACCAGCCAATGATAGCATGAGATTAATTGTTCATTTGTTAGTACGTTAAGAAATGACAGTTTAATATGTAACCAGTGATAAAATCCGTATCCGTAATCCGTATTGTTCAGTGAAACCTCTCCACCTAAAGTTATCCCTCTCCAAAGCAACCCATTCCTTACTTTCCTATCTTCATTCCAAACGACGTTAGAACGACTTATCAATATTATTCAATAGGAATTGTTAATGGGACGTTCCACGCACAATCGATAAGATTCTAACCCTCGCCATCGCGGATTTGCTTCGCGATTTTTTTCTGCGTTACGCTAACCTTAAAATGGTTCCAATTTTGCAAATAAATTTTTTCATTATGGCATTCATGAATTATAAATATTTTTATACAACCAGGAAATACCATTTTTTAACTTAAAAAAATTCTCAAAAATTTGTTAAGAAGTTACAACCAGTTTAAGACTGGTCCGAAAGTGGTAAAATTTGGTTTATTATTATCTTACGCGCTTTAAACATATTTCTATCGTAAGAACCATTTTGGCATTTGGTTTAAATTTTACAGCAAATATAAGAACATTCTCAGATGAATAAAAATCTCTTTGAAAGTGAATGAAATTTTTCCGAAAAATTTCAGAAAAAATCAATTTCACTTTTGAAGTAATTTTTATTCAGTAATTTTTATTCCAAGATTTCTGGTAGAATTTTTGATCCAGGTTTGAAAATGATTTTTCTGAAAAAAATATGTTGAAGTGTGTAGAAAAATAGTAAACCGAGGACGAGTCTTAAACTAGTTCTAACTTCTGAGAAAATTCTTGAGAATTTTTTCCAAATTAAAAAAATGGCTTTTCTTGGTCGCCTTAAAAAATTCATAATTCGTGAACGCCATGATAAAAAAATGTAGAAAAAGTGGAATCCTTTTAGGGTAAATACAATACGGGAAAAAATCGCGAAGCAAATCCGCGATGGTGAGGACAAAGGCTTATCGATTTGGCGTGGAACGCGCATTAAATGTATCCCTATATCATTTAGGTACTAACGGCGCCTTTGGGCAGAGCCTCTATAAAGTAACGGTTCTTCTATAGGGGATTAGTATAATACTAAAAACTGTCGGACGGTGGTGTATCCTAAAACGATAATTTTGGTGGATAATTATCTCGTTATTTAAATATTTTTGACCCATGTTGCTATAGAGCTTTTTTGTAGTCCGAAATATAATCTATAAAAAATATCCCACTCTCCAGGTAGGAATCGCCGACATCATGCTAATAGTACCACCGGGCCATAAACTGGCCCGGTCGTTGTAGCCAGTACTCGATATTCACAATGGGTCCAGTATCGTGCTTACCTTGTACTTCATAATGGCCCGATACTGGTTAATTTGTTTCACTAGCACTTGCTAATTATATTGGGCTAGTAACAAGACAGGGCCAATACTGGACCGGTTGTTCTACCAATTATTGTATATAAACCGGCGAAACCACTGGCCCGAGACTGGTGCCAAAAACTAGCCCATATTCATGCTTTTGTTTCATTGAGAGTCGTTCGACAATCATCAAAATAACGTAACTAGCCCGGTACTGATACCACGCATTGAAAGAAAGTATAAGAATAAAATTAACTTTTTCATTGGTTAACAATTATTCTAGTTGATGGAATAACTTTTTATATTATATGTTGCTATGCATTTAGTAACTATAACTACTATCAAATAGCGGTATGTATTATTGAACAGTGTGTACATTCGTACGGTAGTTGTAGCAATAATAACCAATTTTAATAGTAAACTATTTTACTAATTTGAAATAGTTGAAACTACTTTTAGTAAGAATTAAAATTTAGTATTAAAATAAGCTATTTTTACTATTATATATATATATATATATATATATATATATATATGTGTGTATAGCGTACGGTTTGAGCCACCTCATTTTAGCACTATCAAATGGTCTTAAGAAGCATAATAAAGAAAGTAATTTAAGCATTTCTTTTATATGGCTCTATTTACTGAGTTATGTTAATTGTAGCATTCATTGTATACTTTGAGGTCTTCGTAGATTTAATATATGAAATGGAGACGCGACCTTATTACGTACACTCCATATACCTGGCGGTCATTTTCCTCCTGACCCCAAAATGTGCATTAAATTTGAGGTATTTCTTGTATTTAGTGTATTTATTGAGACTTATATCATAAATACTCCGTACACTTTGAGGTCTTTGGGAACCATTATGAAGGAACCTGAGTTGTGGAAAAACATTCTAATTACTAAGACACTAATTTCAAATTCAGTTACTTGGAAATACTACAGCTTACAAGTCTTTGTATATATAATCATCCCTTTGATTTCGACACCTATACATTCATTGGTTAAGTTCTTTTTAACTTACAAAGCCTCTTTTAGGGACACTACGTTATATATATATATATATATACTACATATATTTTATGTATACTTTCAGACCACTATTGAAACAAAAAAAAAGTTAACCTATACCGAGTGTTAACGGATCTGCTTCGAAAGTGGGCATTAACTATTGAACGCATGGACCAATATCGAATTGGTTGAGTCCTCCTGTTTACCTTCTTACCATACCAGATAGTAAGGCATCAGGTACAGTAAAGAGTACATAAATAAGGCTACTCAGCCGATCCGCTGTTAGTCCCTATATTTGGTCTCAAGTCCATGCCAAGCTTTGCACATCTGTAACACCTGGTATAAATCAATGTCATTTTCGTTGAACTATATTTATTGTTTTATTGTATTGGTTTATTGTTCAGCGGAGTATACAAAAGTAAGTTTTAAGTACATAAATGAAATAGCGCAGTTGAACATAAATATACTGACTTGTAATCTTAAAAAATAAAAAAAAATATTTTTCTGAACATTCTCGCGTACTTGACTAGTACCTTATGTAATAACACGCTATACAGTCATATAACTTAAATAATAGTAATGACATATGCACTTATTTACGATGGCAAACGCGTATGTTAGTTAAGCAGCATCACAGACTTGAAATTGTAAATAGGAGATCTATAGTAGTGTGAGCAAAACTGCCGATTAACCCTAATGAACGCATAACTTTTCTGTCGCGCACTCCAACTGGACAAAAAAAAAGCAACAGAAAGGCCTATATGTCTTCATTAGAGTTAATTGGTATTCCCGATCACACCCATACGTCTACTATTTATATTACACTGGTCAACAGTGATTTTGTTACACGAACCAGACTAGGTGATTCACCAGGTGATTTATGTGCGCTAAAAACGAATCTGACTCTAAAATTTGCGTATCACGTCAGGATTTTGTAATAGGTACTTGAGGTTAAATATACGAAAACGGACGATTTTGGCCATATTTACGGATCTATTACAATGAATCTAAAAATTTTTTCTTAATTGCACTTCCAGCATTTGAAAGTATCGTTTTTGAACTTTTCAATACATTACTAATTGATTGTTCCTAAACGATTTTACAAAACCAAATTTCAGTACGACAAGTCGATCGTTTAGGTCTACTGATACATTTAGGCGCGTAACGCGGTGGACCTACATGATCGACTTGTACTGAAATTTGGCTTTGTAAAATCGTTTAGGAACAATCAAGTAATGTATTAAAAAGTTCAAAGACGACACTTTCAAATGCTGTAAGAGTAATTAAGAAAAATTTTTTAGTTCCATTGTAATAGACCCGTGAATATGGCTAAAATCGCCCGTTTTCGTATATTTAACCTCAAGTATTTCAAAATCCTGACGTGTGTGATATGCAAATTTGAGAGTCAGACTCATTTTTAGCGCACATAAATCTATAAGAATCACTTGGTCTGGTTCGTGTAACAGAAAAAAAATGTAATTTTGTTGACCAGTGTTATTGAACCTATATACCATATGTCGCACGGAAAACCGATCAGGTGGGGGCCTTCTGAATTTCTTAATGAATCAATCGAGCATCGTCCAAGCAGTGCCGAGTTCAAATTCAGACGGCCCCCACCTGATCGGTTTTCCGTGCGACATATGGTAGACTAATAACTGATTAGCTATACTATCTTATGAATACCGTGCACGCTCAATCTGACGAGACTTTGATTTCCGTTGGTTGTCTATCCATGATTTCAGTTGTTGTGGCTGTCTTCCGTGCAATACTTTGAATTTTTGAATAGCCTCTTGACATTCTTTCAATGATGGTAGGTGCGCTATCTTCGAGGGTTCGCCAAAATACTTCCTGACCGCTTCCTTCTCTGCATCGGTCCATCTTATCCTCCTTGTTTTCCCGTAGGGTGTTGCTGTAAATATCATTAGTATCTTACTATGCATTCATATGACAGCATATGGATTGGGAATACTTGTTTATAAGATACTTACTGTTGCGTCGTTTTTCAGTTGACGTATTTTCGGCAGCGGAATTATCCGTGATACTTGTTGAATCTCGTAAGTACCTATTCGTTCGAGGCATTTCTTCAACTGGACTATGACGTTTACTATCATCTTCATCTTCGTCCTCGCTGTCATATTCATTATTCCCTTCTCGAATTTCATCCCCACTCTCGTCGTTACCCATCGCTGCTTCCAGTAGACGAGATACGTGCGTCATGTCAGTAAGTGGAACTGGTACTCTGTACACATTTTTATGAATTTTTGTATCGTGGCCCATAAAACTTGCAAGTTCCGAAATACGATTTTCCTCAATATCTAACATCGCGCTATATGTTGCGATATGTTTACGAAGTTTCGTGCCTCGTAGCGTTTCGGGAATAGATGCATTGCATTCAATTGAGAATTTTCGCATTAAATTACATGCTCGTAAATAGTTCTTCCGAAGAGAATGAGTATGCGGTATTCCAAACACATACACATTATCAGATCTGACACCGGCTTCCTTTCGATACTTCAAGATCAGAGCAATCCATGCCTGCAAGTTTGCTGTTAGTAGAACTGGTACCGCTCTACCCAATTTTCCTCGGATCGTCAAGCGAACGAACTTCTTCGCATACTCTTGTGATTCTTTCGTTAACTTCTCGTACATATCAGGGTGTACATTTTTATCGATGGTTTCATAATTCTCGTAATCACTGATAAGAAGACGTTCAATTTCTCCTGCTCTACGTCTGTTAAACGTTTGTACTAAAATAAGAGTACACTCAGTCAAAGATTGCCATGCTGAGGGCTCAAATCTTTTCTCCAATATTTTAACAGCCTCTTGACATTTGCCCTTTAGGAAATTATTCAGGCGCTGTATATCTTCCTTCGATGGAAGAATTAATTGTTTATCGCGTCTATTTTTGGCTTGGTCTTCGATTACTTTTCTGTTAATTGTAGTAGGAAAGTCATCCTCAAATAAGAGAAGAAAGTCCTCTGTATTTTGTTTCGCTAAACTATCTTTTTTTTTTATGCACTCAGCAATACATAAACGTCCACATTTCTTTAGCAAGGTACCGATTGAACTAGCATTAGCTGGTGCTTTGAAAATCATTTTAACTGGGTCGTACCCAGCGATTTCCCTTACAGCTTTTACTGCTGCGTCGTAAAATTGAGGATCAAAAACTGATGAGAAATCGTCAATTCTTCTATCGAATTTTTTTATGGTACACTTAAAGCGACCAAGGAGTCTAAGGTGGGCCCTTATCATATCATGCTGATGCACTAATGTATATTTATCGCACAACTTGTTTCCATAGAGTATTATCAACTCATCATACTTTATAGATCTTGTAACTTCGTCGTCGTTCAATACTGGAAATACGGTGCGTCGAAGTACTTCGTTCGCGCATTCATGGATGTATCCGGTGAGACGCCTGCTCATAACGGTGATTTCACGCACACCTTTTTTATGAGTCGCCTTGCATGTTACGAAGTGTTGCCGCATGGTTAATTTCGACATATATCCTTTGCAATTAGAACAGCACAAGTAATCCTCAGCTTCTTTCTTGAAGTTCAACATACGCTGTCTGCAGACTATGAGATGACCTTTATTAATATCAGAGTGAGTATTGTGTATGAAGTCCCCCTTTTTTCTGATTGTTTCAATAATTTTACTACGTTCTCGATTACCTTTCGGCAAGTTAATAAATTTATTAACTTCAGGTTCACTCTTGTGCTTCGTTTCTATATGTCGCGCAAATTTTGTTTGTAGGGTCTTACAGTAGGGGCATAAATGTTTCTTCACGGTTCTCTTACCAGATTCGTCCTTCGAGGGAAGCACTTCAAGTTTACGGCTATCGATGGGTGGTACATTTTCCAGAAGCGAATTATCAAAACTTCTACTCTTTTTTCTAGAAGATTTTGTCGAATTATTCATAACATTTTTAGAATCTTTTAGTGAGCATTCCATGCTTGAAGGATATACATAATCGGGATCTGCCGTTGATGATTCGTGCATATCATCATTATCATCTTGATTCGATTTTTCCTCGTTCCCGTTCGGTTTCTCCTCATCCATGACTTTCTTGCCCCCGTTTTTCTTTCGGTCCTTATCGGTGTCCTCCTTACTGCTAATGTCATTATCGTTGTCCTCCTCGCTACTGATGTCTTCATTAATGTTCTCCTTGCTACCGCTTCCTTCGCTGCTACTCTCATCTGTATCACTAATTTTGTAGTCTTCATCCTCGTTGCCATTCGTCCTCTTCATTTCTCTCAAATATTCGTCCTCATGCTTATTTTCATCGTCATTACAGGCGTCATTTATATTATGAGAATTATCATAACAATAGTTCTTATCATGCTTACCATTCGATGTTTTATTATTGTTAATATTGTCATTCTTTTCAGCATTATTATGTTTCGTAACATTATCGTACTCACTGCTATCTCCATCGTTGCCTTTTTCTTCGTAATTATTATCGTCATTATCCGCATTGTTATTTTTATAGTTATTACTATTTTCAATATCATCATTACTGTTATCATCTTGTTGTTTGATCATATAGTTATTATTTTCTTTGTCCTCATACACATTAGCGTTATCGTTTCCATTATTTCGTGTATCATTATTTATGTGTTTTGCATCTTGATTTTCCACTTCGTCATGACTCTTACCATATTTTCTCTTATCATAGTCATTACACGTATCGTTAACATTTTTTTCAGTATAGATGTTTGTAATACATGTATCATGGGCAATCACTGATAGCGACACGTCATTTTCGTAAATTGGTGGCACTATCGTCTTGTTGGGCGTGGAGTATCCATGACCTACATCTGTTGAGCATGCGTCATCCAAAATTTCAGTTAACCTTCTTCTTTTTGAATTTGGATACCGTATCAAAGTCTCATGTGTAGATAATGATAATTTGGTTTGAGCTTCCTTAGGAGACTCAATTTGCGCTTCAGCTCTATTGGAACAAGTGAAGGTTGATCGTTGTTCAGTCTCTTGTTCCGATTCTAACTTCTCTTTTAAATTTTGTAACGTACTCTCTGTATCTGAAAAGTAATTCAAAATATTAACATAATCCAGTATGACAAAAATTTAGTAACTGAATAATTAATGAACGGCTTGCAATCATTGATTTAATATCTTCATCGGGGTATATAGTATTACCTTTCCGCATAACAAAAAAAACTATGGATATCATATACCTGTATAGAGTATCCTATAAATTGCGAACGTGGAATACATAGCGGTATTTTTTTGTAAAGAAATTAAAACTTGAATATGCAATTTAAATTGTATTATGACCTGCAGGTTTTGCGCAGGTGCCAGAAGTAATTCGGTCTTCTCAAAAAGATATTCATATTTTTAAATTCGATTTGTAGTCTACATACATATTTAATATCACACAAAAAAGGAAAAGTCCGAAAAAAAAATTATTTGCAAAGTTATAAGCGCGTTTCTCTCTATGACATTGTGACGTCATCGAAACGCAAGAGAGACACACATATTAATAATACAATAAGAGAGACCAAGAAACGAGTGCAAGAGAGATAGGCTTACCGCGAAATGACGTTCCTGCATTTCTAAATGTCGTTTTCCAGTTTGAATCATTTTTTTTTATAAATTTTTGCAAATTTGCCATAAAAGCAACTTGTGGGAAAACCAAATTGTATAATTGTAATACAGTATCAATTATACGTCGCTAGAGTGATCAGGCGACTTTCGAGCGATAGTAGCACATACAAAATGATAGCGACATTCGACTGATAGTAACTCAACGATTCCATTGATATATTTCATCTTATGGTCGAATAACGGATCAATGAAATGTCGCCATCATTTATTCACGACTCTCGCTTAACCTCATCACGCCCTTGGTCATATATGTGGATGTTTAGTTTTTTATAATTATAGTCACTGTCAATAATAAATAGAACACACAAATTTAATAACAATTTATTTACTACAGAATCCCTCAATCAGAGAAGTAAAAATTTTTTGGATTGGCTGCACTGGTAATGGTTATTTCCGATATACAGTTAGAGATATGAAAAAAGCGTGAAGTAACTTTTCGGCAGTCAGTATTGTTGGATTATTTCAACAAATCTTTAATATTTGATAAAAATAATATCATATACATTAAATATATTAAGTTTTAATCATTTTTAGGAAGGTAAAATGAAGAAATTTCATGTGAATTTTTTATTTTATAAGAAATCACCAAACGTACACATATGTGTACAGTTTAACTGAACTTTTATTCGGTAATAATCAGGCCTTTTAAATACGTAGAGTACGTCTCTGAAGAGGGTTCGAAGAGGAACCGAAACGTCAGACGTGTAGTTATTCTTGTAGATATTTAAAAGGCCTGGTTACTACCGAATAAAAGTTCAGTTAAATTTAAACTACAGGCAATAGAAGTATCATCTTAGGTATGTGTACAATTACCATTATATAGGTGGTATTTTTAGTTAACCCTTCAAGTACTGGCATTACCATAATATGGTGTCATTGGGGACACAGTGCTACGACTATCTGAAGGTTTAGAGAACGAAAACCATAAACTATTTCTAGATAATCTATTCACATCAATACCGTTAGTAAAACATCTAAAGACAAAGAGTATATTCGTTGTGGGTAGGTACTATAAGAAAAAATAGAATATCTGAGGCTTCTCGAAAGCTCGTTGCATAAAAGGATTTACAAAAGCGTGAACGAGGATCATTTTCTGTTGCTACATACACTGAAAATATTATATTACACTTTTAAGGTGGCATGACAACAATATCGTTCACATGATTTCTTCTTACGCCGGTGTGGAAACTAAGGACAATGTACAAAGATGGGACCGTAAAAAGAAGAAATACATATCAATAACAAGACCTTTTCCTGTAAAAGAGTATAATAAATTTATGGGAGGTGTAGATATGTCTCATCGTATGATAGCACACTATCCTCCCTCTACAGAAAGTCGACAATTTTACCATAGAATTGCTTTTCAATTTTTAAATATATCAATTGTGAATTCATGGATTCTTTTCAATCAACAAAATATTGAAATGTCTCTTCTACAGTTTAAAACGTCAATAGCTACCACAATGACAAAAATGGCCGAACAAGCCAAAACACGAGGTAGACCTATTTCAAGAGAGTTCAGTGTGTGAGCAACCACCTAAAAAATCAAAAAGCTGGACCAAAGTTGATCCTGAAATCAAACTGGACCCTATAAGCAATTACCCTTAAAAAAGGAACTAAAAAATCCTCCAAGATGTCACAATAAAAATAGTGTAAGACGAACTCGTTACATTTGTGAAAAATGTGAAGAACCAGTATGCCCAGAATATATGAAATTATTTCACTCATAAATTACCTATAACGTTCAGCGGCCACAAATGTGGACGTTATTTTCTTTTGTGAAATTTTATTGTTTTTTCCATTTTTTTTGCTTTTTGAATTCCTATTAATATAAAATTAATAAATCGTAAAAGAAAAAAAACTTGTCATTTTTTTCTCGCCATACAAAAATCGCCCCTGAAGAGGTTAAGGTTCGACTGATCACCGGCAACAATATTTCTACTCTGATACTGTATTGGAATTTTACAATTACTTTTTGCTCCTGCATAAAAACTGCAAACCACAAAACAATTTGAATTGTATATTCAAAGACTAACTTTTCATAAAGAATACCTCCACGTGCTCCGTCTCCGCTATTTATGGGATACCGTGTATAACAAATAAATGAAAACGTAAAAAAAATATGCTCGCGAAGGCAAAGGGCATTGCAATTATAATATAATTTAGTATAAGCAGATGATTCACACATGTGTTATAAAGTTCACATAATACACTTCCGTATAAACTAGAAGGACCACATGAAATTACACCAATTTTTACCGCATGACTAATATTGAATGCTTGACCATGTATAATAAATCAATAAAAACGTAAAAAAGAATGCTCACGAGGGCTAAGGGCATTGCAATTATATCTTTTCGTATAAACAAAGGATCCGCATTTTTTATAAAGTTCACACAATATATGTACTTCCGTATAAACTAGAAGGACCGCATGGAATTACACGAACTTTTAACGCGTAAGAAATATCGAATGCTTGAACAATAGGAGGAGAAAGAAATCACTGTATAATAAAGTTACTTACCATTTGTGGATATTAAATATGCCAGATATCTTGAGCCCCCTTTGTATCTGACCATGCACTCATCGTTTTGCAATATCTGAACTTTCTTTGAAGTAGTAATATAATGGTCACCATTACTAAATTTCACTAATGAGAACATCACTAATATAATTTTTAACAACCTCGCGTACTGCGACGAAGTCTTTCTACCAGCGCAATAACTTTTCATTTCACAACACATTAACAACGAATAGCCTCTTCACCAGCATAATGCGTTTTCGATCAGTTGTCACTATGAGAGCCGAAATGTACATCACACCTCGTGGCTAACGCTTGGACGAATGACTAGAATGATTGCTTTAGTGGCGCTCGTACCCAACGTCTTTAGCTACGTGTGCGAATTATCTTTTCTTCGATACCGGATGGCGAATAGCGATCACTCAGCGAAGAGTATATCCTAAGTTAGGTCGAAAATCCTCCATGCTTATTGGTTATTTCTCGCTAGCTACTGCTTGACGTAACGCCCACCGTACTGAATATATATATGTATTAGTATATATGGTCCCAAACTATACGTTAAGCCGTGTCCAACTGCGTCGGAATTTTCCAATTGGCACGGCCGTTGGCAGTTTGAAATCTATGTGCATAATATGTCAAGCTTCCTCAAATACACACGATATCTGAAATTGTCAAACGATCGTGTCGATCGGCAAATGTCGACGTAGTAGACATAGAGCCTTAGACTGCCTATAGAGATAGATTAAAATTAATCCGATAATACATTAAGTTTTATAAGGGCCAGTTTTTACGAAGAAATAAAAAACGATTAAAGTGACGACAAACATGCTTAAACTTCCGTTAGGCACATCAGCTGATGAGACGCCCATAGTCGCTATGGGTCTGTCAGACCCATATCAGTAAATATCTTATTCCTTATAATTGTAATGCGTTTAAAATAAAATTAAATGATCAATAATAACTTCCTTTTCCTCGATATACATAGTGCTTTAAAATAAATAATTTACAACTTTATTTAAACGAATTTAAAAAATGTAAAAGTTTTAACTAATTAAAATTTATTTAGGTAAACCATTCTTAGAACATCTCTCTGAGATGTCACAAAGCGAGAATGGTGTGGCTCTGATAGTCTTCCAACAATTAGCAAATAAAAACGCTACGGGTCTGTCAGACCCACAGCGACTAACGGAGGGTTAAAGTGTAGGAAGAAAATTCAGTAGTTAGCAAAAGGGAAGAAAATCTTGAGGTCAGATTGATCCTATATGCAGCTAATGGGTTAAAAGAGATGTCTAATTTTAAGCTGTTCGGCAGGAACACGCATCGCTTTTGACTATTTTTGTATCTGTGCATTCTTCGGTCTCAAACCATACGTTAAGCCCTCTCCTCTCCCCTTGCCCCTCAGAACTAATCCTTTGACCATTTAATAACAATAGATATAAATTCCTCGACTTAAACCAACGAATACTACGCTCTAAACGAAATAGCGGTCTAACAGACCGCGGGGTACTATTAACATAGTATTTCGGCAGTGTTCCGTTTAAAGGTTAAACCAAATACCTCGATCTGTCCTGTTGAAAGCTATCGGGAAATTAGACGTTTTAAACTTCTGCGTACTACCTATAAACGGCTTGAGCGTCGTCTAAACATTGCGGAAGTCAAATTCAACCATTAATATCCACTGTTAGAACGCGTAAAAGTAGTCTATATGATTGGTTGAAGATCGAAGAAAGAGTATACATCAAAGCAGCGAGTAATCCTGCGAGTGCGAGCGGTTGCGACGTTATATCGCATTTACTCGCACTCCCAAAATGAAGCTCTACGTACTAAATGATTAGACATGTAATGGTGCCTGACACGATCTTTCGAAATGTTCGCTGGGGAGTGCAGGCCTCCACAGCCAATCATACGATGCTCTTGAAGTGGCGTACAGCCCTATGAATCACACGAGTACGAGTGAGAACGCCGATTAACCGTTAGAATACGTAACGGCCGTCTAGACTTGTTGCACATTTTCATATCGTATCGCCGTTGCGTATCGATTTATTATAACATAAGAGGCGATGCAAGGCGGAATAGATATTTTCGTTATAAGGGTGTGAAGCGCCGTTTTAACCCTCCGTTAGGCGGATGGATTACCATTGTAATCCACGCCCATTTAAATAGCACGTCTAGTAGAATTCACCCGCCTAACGGAGAGTCAACGCGCGCGAGTGTGAAGTTTTCCGCACGAGCGAAGCGAGTGCGGCAACCACACGAGTTAAAACGACGCGAAACGCCCTTATAACGAAAATATCTATTTCCTGTATCGTTGCTACGTACTCAACATTATGCGACTCAAAAACGAGATACGCACGTATAATAGAGCAGCGTTGCGAATAAAGGAGAAAAATTTACCGCGTTGTACCGTATCGCATTTTAAATTAATACGTAGTAACAGGGATACGATGCGAGAAGAATACGTTTGTAAGCAAACCATCGGCAATATATTTGGAATGGCCTATGCCACAAATAAAGAACACTATCCGCACGGCTTAAGAGTAACCGTGGAAAATATAAATAAACATGAAAAAGATTATAGGAACTAACGATAGGTAGATATTCGGTTTGGAAGCGGCCGATGAGGTCACCGCGCAGTCCTTTATCCACTGAAATTGACGTCCCGCGCAATACATTGTAGACTGGTCTCGTCAAATGCGCTGTTTCATATAATATAGGGTTGTCACGAGAATGCGAGCCGTAGAATCGTGCAAGGGCGAGTGAGACTATGCGGTGAGTGTATAAGAGCCTCTCTGTAGCACGCACTCTCGCTGACACACTCTAAACTCTTATGCACGCGCGACATATTCTTACTCGACTCGCACGATTCCTAATGGCACGCATTCTCGTGTTCACCCTGTATAATATACAGAAGGTTTGATATGGTAGTAGATAAATTTTAATAATAAAATATGTGACTGGTAAATACTAATTCGGACGAATAAAATTCACGTACAGTAAGTTCTGAAAATGCTGCCTTAAATTTCGTAAAGGTGAGTAAGTACGATATACAAATGAGTAGTAGTGAGTATTCTAGTTCATGCGGCGATTATCTGCATATACATGTGTAACGAATCCCTCACGCAGTCACAAGACGAAGTAGCCCCACTAGCATGTCCACTTTACTCGAATAATTTAATAATTTACCAATTCTAAGATTGTGAATGCACTTTCAGAAAAGGATTCGGTCGATAATAATTTGCTTTTAAATCCTATTGTATGGTAGTAAATTACTTAAGGAAAATTAATAAATTATCGGTCCCCTAAGTATTAGTTTTCAAAGTAATTTGAGAGCTAACCCGAGGTTAACTTGATACTTCGGGGACCGATAAGTTATTAATTTTTCCTAAATAATTTACTACAATACGATAAGGTTCAAAAGCGAATTACATCGAATTTCTTTCCGGAAGAGCATTCACAAACTTAGAATTGGTAAATTACTGAATTATTGAAGTAAAGTGGAAATACTTCAACAGTATAACCTGGGTGAGTTAACTCGGCATCGGTCGCTAGAAGCATTTTCACACCGGAACCACACACACACACCACGGCGGTCGTGTATAAACGTGAGCATTTTGCTTATAGCAACTAATACCGCGTTAAGAGGCCGACATACCAGGCCCACTAGTTTCTCCTGCGGGGCAGCGGTGAGACGAGGTAATGTCAAAACGCTAGAAGGGGGTGGAGCTACGCGAGGTTAGCGATGTTGCCGAATGCATGCAGTGTGGACACGGTCCGGTTAGGTTAGGTCTTACGCCGGCCTCAGTGGCGAGAGCATGGCTCGCTCCCGTTTAGACCGGGATACCGCGTCGCGCGCGCGTTCCAAGTGTCTCCGGGATTGGCGTACGTCATGTCACCAATGCTTCGATAGCACAACGGTTAAGTTGCCGGGCTGGGGGTCTCGATGTCGCGGGTTCAATTCTTGTTGGGACTTTTTTTTTATTAACTTTTTTCATTCGATTACAACCTTTTCTTGTTATAGAAAGTGGTTTACATTATCGAATAAAATAAGAGTTTTAATTTTTTTCATAGTTTTACGTTATTTTCTTCCTCGTTGAGGTGAACCAATATTATTAGAAAGAACAGTTGGAAGCATCGTTGCATTTTTTATTCTTACATTTCGTCATGGGAATTTTTGGCTGCCGAAGATTTTATACACGATTTTTTGGATAATAATTATCGAAAAAACATTTGAAGCACACCGTATTTTGACACCATGAACATTTGACGAATGGAACTTTGCCACACGCACATTTACACTTTAAAAGCGTTATGGGAAAGCAAATTTCATTGACATTTTCGAAAAACGGCCTGGTTGGCAATGATAATGGTTCACCTCAACGAGGAAGAAAAAATAACGTAAAACTATAAAAACAATTGAAACTTTTATTTTATTCGATAATGTAAACCACTTTCTATAACAAGAAGGGATTGTATAATTGAATGAAAAAAGTTAATAAAAAAAAAACCCGACAAGACTTGAACCCGCGACATCGAGACTCCCAGCCCGGCAACTTAACCGTTGCGCTATCGAAGCATTGGTAACATTATGCACGCCAATCCCGAAGACACTTGGAACACGCGCGCGACGCTATTGCAAGAAGTTTTCAAGACAAAATCGATTTGACATCTGCCGGGGTCCCCTTGTGAGATACGCCCTTACGTGATAAGACCGACGATATTCTGCTATTCGTGGCGGAGACAAATCTGACAACCCCGCAGTCCGTACGTAGTGAAGACGCTAGATGGAACCATTACTCGGCTGATAAAAGTAGACGAGCAATAGGTTTGAAATAAAGGTTTCCTGCAATGGGCTTTCAGAAATCTTTCGTGCAAAAGGTGGTAGTACCTTGTACAAGGTTTATTTTAGGGTCCCATAGAAGAATTCATTTCAATACTTTGATTGTTTCCGCGTTTATAACTTGCAAAATATAGGTATATTTGTGAGGTCGCCGATGGATTACAACAAAGAAATTTATTTATTTTTTTCTATAGGGCCCTAGATTTATGTTTTTTAAGTGTGGTGGCGAAAAGTACAAAAGGTTCTTATGCACCATGTTGGAATTATCGCTTTACAGCCGCGACAACTTTTCGGGCGTTTCCAGACGGGGTGTGTCGGCCTCTTAAGAGCCACGCATCCGTGTAACCGTTACTTCAGAGAATGATAATTAATTTGTTAGATTTACCTAATCTCTTGTCGAGTGATACAATTGGGGACTAAACCATAATAAATGAATACCCTTTCTGGTAGAAAGTCCTAATTAAGGATAGGCGAATTATTAACCTTCCAGTAGTCGCGTCTTATTTTTGGGGGCCTATTTCATTGCCGCAACCGTCACCCGTCGCGTTCGCGCGACGGTGTCGCTACTACTCACTCGTATACCATGCTCACTCGCACTCACGGGATTTCGCGCGACGATCGCGGCAATGAAATTGGCTGATTTGCAGAGCAAGAGTCCGCTAGTGACTATTGGAGGATTAAATGCCTTGAGCGTTGAAATCGACACTTTAGAGACTAAACATGTTTTTTAACTGATATTTTGCCGTGCAGCACGACTTAAACGCTTATTATTATAGATTGATTCCTGTTCTGAATGAGCGCTTAAATAAAAAATTGTTAAAGTATTAAATTTCGGAAACCACATACGAAACTGGGTGAGTCAAAAGCGATGCGAGTACACTGGAAACTCGATTGCCCGGACCCCGATTATCCAAACATCAGTTATTCGAATTTCTTTGCTAGTGATCCTACAAGCACAGCTTACATAGTTAGCTAACTCCCACGCGGCACCTTTGAAGTATTAGACGTCGAAAGTTTGACCTTGAGTTGTGCTGTCTCTTTCTCGCTCGGAAGAGATCAGGGCTTAGTCTCCTCCTCGCGCTCCCGATACTTCTCTCCCGAGCAAGAAGGAGACTAGTGCAGCCCTGACTTCTCTTCCGAGCGAGAAAGAGACAGCACGCGTGGGGCCCGTTTCATACATACACAGTGACCGTCCAAACGGTGCCCTCTAAACTGCTAAAAGGACGCAGAGATATCGAGTGCTTTCACACGCACCGGAGCAGTGTATACGGCAATTCTAATGGAACAGCACCGTTTAATACGGCGCCGTTTGGGCGGTCACCGTGTATGTGTGAAACGGGCCGCAGGGTTTAAAGGTCCCATCAATTTCACAACTCGGATTTATATCAATAAACTTCAAGCCATCATTCTCGAGCGCTTTTTTTGTTAAATGGTTGATTTAAACTCCGTTTAAGTGTTAAACTCGTGTTGTTAAACTGACCCTTAGGTCCGATTGTACAATACGAATTCAGGGTTAGCTTCGTTTAAATCATCGTTTTTGGCATATTATGCATGACACAACATACATACATATACCAAAAACGGTGGTTCAAGTTAAGCCACCTCTGAACTCGCATTATACGATCGGGCCTTGGGGTCAGTTTTACAATTTGAGTTTAATACTTGAATGGAGTTACCAACTGTTTAACCAATAAGCGGCCGAGAATACATAATTGTTTAAACTCTCTTTAAGATGTAAACTCGAATTATGGAACTCTCTTATAGAGCTGAACGTATCATTAGATTAACTTTCATTCACTTCTACAAGTAGCCAAACGTATGATTTGAGACTAAACATGAAAAATGCATAGATAAGAAAACTGTCAAAAACGAGGCGTATTACTGCTGAATAGCTCAAGATTCAGTCACTCGTAAAGCCTTGTACGCACTCGGATACAACGGCATTGTCGATGCGACGTGGCCATGTATACGAACGACAATGTGTGTAACGAATTCGGAGGTAGGATACCGCGTGATCTTGAAGACACTGACTTACACGATGCAACGTATATACCATGCACAAGTTACGCTGTAGTAGTTTTTTCTCCCAATATACTAGCATTGGCTGTTTACCCTATAAGTAGGTTTAAGATTTCCTCAGATGTTTAATTCAACTGAATATCCCTTCGCGTACTAATGGTTCTATTATGTCGTAATTTGGTGTACGTAAAAACGTATACGAAAAAGTATTCGCTGAATGACGTCGTAATTGGCAATTCATCGAGATGAGATAGCCTAACGTATGATTTGAGACCAAATTTGAAGAATGCATGGACAAGAAAACTGCCAAAAGCGACGCATGTTCCTGCCGAACAGCTTATGGTAGTTGGACCGCTATAGCACTTTTCGCGCAATTTTTTAAAAATTTTGTCAGATTATAGATTATAAAAAAACTGATAACTTTTCCTTATGAATGAAATCATTTTGACGTTTAGAAATAGAAATATTCGGTTTTTTTTATTTCTCCATTGAAATCAATGAGAGAGGGCCGTGTGGGGCCTCCGCAGTCGCGCGCGCGTGAGCGTGCGCACGGCGTAGTACAGCCCTGTCTCATTGATTTCAATGGAAAAATAAAAAAACCGAATATCTCTATTTCTAAACGTCAGAATGATTTAATTCATAAGGAAAAGTTATCAGTTTTATAGTCTGACAAAATTTATTAAAAATTGCGCGAAAAGTGCTACAGCGGTCAAACTACCTCAAACTTGTACATCTTATATGAAAGGAGCCTGTAAGTCAACTGTAAGGCCTAGAACGCACGAGCGAGAACTGCGACGGTTGGCGGTGAAGCACTGCTACTATGAAAGTCCGAGCGGTTTCCGCGTTCGCCGTGTCCGATGCCGGCGTCCGCTCATCCTCACGGATACGCGGATGCCAGTGCGTTGTCTGCCATAATATATTCCTATATAAATTAACAGCCGGATGACCACCAACCGCCGCGGTTCGCCACTCGTGCGTTCGTCGCTTATCCATACCGGAATATTCCGGTAAGATTGACTCGTGAGAGTATCTCGTGCGGTTGGTATCCATAATGTTGCAATGACAGTAGATCAATGCGACGTTGCCGCTTATAGAGCATTCGAAGATGAGGTGCCGCATGATTGTGAAGATGCCGAACGGACTGATGCGACGCCACGTGTCATATTAGGTACATATATCATGCAACCGTTATGCCATAGTATAATTCTTGGTATTGGTAGTTCGCCTGTACGTTTTAAAATTCTATCAATGTTTCCTATGGCATTTGCGTAAAAATTATAATTTAGATGTTTGATTTAGTTCAGTATTCCTTTGCGAACTAGCCATATTATTACCTCGTAATTCGTTATACGTGGTAATGTCGTGTGCACAAAAGCGCTCGCCGAATAACGTCGAAACTAATACTACATCTAGACGCGACAGTCTATCGTATGGCTTGGGACCAAATTGGAAAAATGCATACATGAGAAAACTGTCGAATACGACGCGTGTTCTTACCGAACAGTCTATAATTAGACCATATAGCGAGTCGAGACTGATCGGAATAATGTAATACTTAACCCTTCTGAGGTCGCGCCTTTTCACCCAACGTTTCTGGTCGCGTGATGAGGGCCGCCCCGCCCGTGTATTGCGGAGCGCGATGTTGCCACGTCATACAGCGATCAGTGACGAGACACGACTTGCATTGCGTTATCGCTGGCAACGTCACAGAGTAAATTTCTGATACGAATCTGGTCGCAAAGTGAGGACGGTCCCGCATTTTCCGCCTCACGCTTCATTAATATATTTTTTTTAATTTTTCTAATGAATGCAGAGCTATCACATTATAATCATCGTATTCACAACACTTCAATGAAGGAATACGTAGCCGGTAATCGTTCAAATCGAGGTAGTTAAGCAATTATGACGTTTTAAAAAAAAATGCGGGACCACGCTCATCACGCGACTTCGGAAGGGTTAAGCTCGATTTTAATAATCTGAATTAAGTTAAATAACTGGTTAAATTAACTAATCAAAATCTAAGAAGTCATGAACATGTGCATCGTAGACTAAAAGATTTACAATTTTCATTCAAAAGTCGACATCACCTTCACCTTGCTTAACTGATTAATTAACTTAACCGAGTTTGATAGACTAATTCGAAGCATCGAATTTCCGCAATCGTGATGTCGGCTGGTACATATAAGTACATCTAATATTTACGAATGAATTTCAACCTCGTCGTGCCAATTCTATAGAGATGAACTAAGAATAATCCTAGCTTAACTTTATATACATACTTTAAGACCCGGTTGTACAATGCGAGTTCAGAGGTGGCTTAGCTTGAACTGCCGTTTTTTTTTTGTATATTTTGTGTCACGCATAATATACCAAAAACGACGGTTTAAGCTAAGCACCCTGAACTCACGTACATACTGCATTGTACAACCTGACCTTAGTAGTATACATGGTGTTATTTTTGAGATCGTACATTGGACGATATGCAATAAAGAGATAGGCTGCAGATCGGGAGTGCTGTATAATTGGTTACACCGATCGACACCCTCCAGTACCTATACAGCTAATAGTGTATATCCCTTAATTGCATATCATCCCATGTACGATTTCAAAGATAACACAATATATAAGGTTAAGCTAGGATTAACTTTTGTCCATCTCTGTAGAATTAGTACTCTGTGTCAAAAGCGACATGCATCTCCGCTATGCAGCTTGCATTACACACAGAGAATTGATATTAACCGGAATTCTTACAATCAGTCTCAAATCTTTACAAGTGATCTACTCTATACCCACATAGTACAAATATGTTTAAAAATATTATTAAAACATTTTCTTGAAAGATTGTAATATTGCGGAAATATTTTTAAATATGTTTGAAACACGTTAGAAATATTTTAAAAATATAAAAATGTCCGCTCATAAATCTGATTTCAGCACTATTTAAAAAATATTTCTGATTATGTTTTATAAAAAAAAACACCCACAAACTTATTAAAAAAGTGTTTTAGGGTAACAAATAAGATTTGCTACTGGTATATTCCTAAAATATTACAAAAAGAAAAAGAATCGGATTGGTATATGATTCTTCGTATCATAGCTGTTGAGGTTCTCGGGGGTTTGAACCCGGGTTCTTTATGCAGGAAACCGAAGCCTTAACCACGGAGTCACTCAAGCTGTCGAAACTTGTAGTGATTTTATCATACATCAAGTAACCTCTTATGTGAATAAAAACTTATCGGTTCATTAATTAATTCATTACTATTCCTTTACATAGTTTTAGAATTATAGCAGGACTTCTACGAATTAAAAAAAAATAATTGCAATGTATACTTGAAAATTTCAAGTATTTATTTGCTCTATTTCAAATATTATATATTACTGTTTACAATATGGATTCATTTCTCCAGAAATGGAACCTTTATATTGATCAATTGACAAGAATATGAATATATTATATATTTTTGAAATGTTTCAGGAAATACATTTTAAGAACATTTCAGATATATTTGAAATAAACGTCTAAAAAAATACGTTCATAAAACGTTACAAAAATATTTAAAATGCAATGAAAGTATAAAAGCGTTTTAAAAATATTTTTGAAATCTCATGTGCTATGTGGGTACGCTGTTCAGCAGGAACACGCGTCGCTTGCGACGGTTGTCTCATCCATGCATTTTTCAAATTTGGTTATAGACCATTATACCGTTAAGCTATCGAGTCTCCACACCATTGTCTTTTTCGACTATATTCACCGAGCACTCTTGCGTGTGTAAATGACGTTACCCCGAACATGATGTAGACCGAGTTACGAGATAATAATACGGCTAGTTTGCGAAGGGATGGTGAACTGAATCAAACGCGTAGCTTTCGATTGTTTTCTTATCCACGATTTTTTAAAATTTGGTCTCAAACCATACAGTCAGCTATATATATTGCTGTTATATCTACTCTTCAATTTCCATTTCATTCTTTCAGCAAAACGAAATGCCCAAAGATATTTTATGACTGTGGAAGTAATTTATTATGTGATTGCTGCCCGATGGTGTTATCATAAACATATGAGGCAATTTAGGTGAATGAGAGAATTGATGTCAAATCTACCGTCAATTGGTATCATGAATCCATTGCTAATATAGACATAATTGCTAAGAACATGGTGTTTTGAACGAATTTAAAATACGCTCTTTAAAAGTAATGCAGCTTTCACTCGAAATATTTTCCCGAATAATACAAAATAAAAAAATTGTGGTAACGTTATATCTACATTTTTTGTGCACGTTTCATATCTCCTATATCTAATACATATGTAATGCATAGTTTGGGGACACGACTTATGCAAATTTTATTTAAATATTTTATGTACAAATCGACTTTGATTCTGTATCAAATATTTGCAAAGCACAATTCATAATATCACTATGATATCAGAGATTACATTAACTTTGATATTTTCAACCATTGGGATTGTCTAAATATGATCATAGTTGCACCATCTAGCGGCAGCGCTCTGTCAACTGACGTGGCTCCAAACAGTGCGTATTATATATATGCATAAAGTCCCCAAAGTGTGCTTTAAATTTATAATACTTTGAGACCAGTCCCCAAAGAATACAAATGTCCCCGAAGTCAACGTCCACCTGGGATTTTGTCCCCAATTAATACACTCTACATACATATATATATATATATATATATATATATATATATATATATATATATATGAACTTAGAGGTTATGCAGAAAGAATTTTATTATTATCGCTTTGCCCCTCTAAGCTCTATTTGTATATTTTCAGTTTACTTTTGATCAAACAGAATTCCGTAGTAGGTACTCGTAAATCAATTTCGTAATGGTAAAAAATATTAATTTTCAGAACTGTAATTTCATTTTCCACTGAGTATATTATTCAAATTTTAAAACGGCATGCTGAGAGAGAGACCATTTATTGAAGCATACTAATAACATTACTTAAACCCCCATTTCGTGGCGAAGCTAACATCTTATGTTACAGTAAGCTCATCGAGAAAGACGCTAGCTTCATATTCAAAGGGTTTTGCGATCACGCCCCGACGGAATCAGGAAAAGTTGAATTCATTGAATAAGTCCAAGGATGACCCATAACCACGATAATACGACAAAAGTAGAATCACCAAGTACAAAGGACAATAAATATGCAAGAAATAGTATCTTATATCATTAGGCGGTAATCCGAGGTTTTTTCAGACTGTGTTTAATTAGGTCGTAGCGCACGAAGTGCTACCCTACCCTCCACTATGCCTCGTGCTACGACCTAAACACAGCCTTAAAAATCCGAGGATTTCGGCCGAATGACATATACTATTTTTTCTCACGAATGCCCATTTCTCAAAACAAAACAAACAGAAGTATACAAGGCTCGCGTTTCACGTTGCGTTTATCAGATTGGAAAAAGGACCCACTTCGGACTATAAGCAATCTTTTGACAGCCTGCGGACTCCCGGTCGGTGTCACGTAGGAAAAACGCCATCTTACGGTCTAAAAATAGGCTGGAAAAGGCTTCGAAATGGGCGTGAGTGAGGAAAAAATTATTTATTATGCTTTTTGTAACATCACAAAATAGTAAACTCAAAATAATAAATTGTAATTACTATTACTAAATAGTAAAATCGAAATAGTCAATTTTATCATTGCTAAATATTGGGTTGGCTCATAAGTAATGGCATTTTTTCTTCAAGTTAAAAGTGCGCAAAGAAAAAAAATCTTGGCATAATGTTATATCTTATTCGAAAGACTAATTTATGCTCTATCGAGAAGTGTATTTGGCTTTTTCATTTGATTTCATTTTTGTTAATCTTTAGATTATTAAAGTCGAACGTCAAGTGGACAAAAATTAGCATTTTTGACATTCTCTTTCAATAGAGTTTAATCGAGGTGTTAAAGCCATCGAAGCTGCTCGCGAGATTTGCGATGTTTATGGAGAAGGTGCTACATGCCCATTAGGGCAGCAAAAACTGGACGAAAATGTTCATTTTTGTCTACTTGACATTCACTTTCACTTTAATGATCTGAAAATTAACAAAAATTAAATAAAATTAAAAAACCCAACACACTATCTTGTAGAGCATAAATTACTTGTTCAAATAACATAATATTAGGTAGGTACCCTAAAACATTTTTTTTCTGCGCGCACTTTTAAATTGAAAAAAAATGCCATTACTTATGAGCCAACTCAATAGTATTCAGATATCACAATTCTTACCAGGAAATCATGGTTAAATAGTTTACTAATCTGGGTTATGCTTTTAGTAACTCATCGAAATATTTAAAAAAATTGTAAACTGTGTGCTACTTTTTTCTCTCAGTGTGAATGGACCAATCTTCGAACTTTAGTTTCATAAGGAGTCTCAATACTCGCACTCAGTACTCAGTACAACTTTTGAGTCCAGTACCGTGCCAACCTTAAATTCCAATATCGGTCCGATTTGTTCATGAAGAATTGTTTCATCCACAGTATTGGCAAGAATGCCGTGCCAATATCGGATCTCGGTCACCGGTATCGGATCAGGATTAGCCCGATAGTCAGTTTCTACACGGATAATTTCGATAAAAATCCCATAAGTTACAAAATAATCAGCATTGAATAACATTTCGAATAAGCCATCGCCAGTTAAATTCACAGCCTATGATTGAAAAGATCAGCCTTGAAAAGATTTTACTGTAAGTCAAAAGAACGTGTCGTCTACCGGGCAGACGGCTAGCCGTACGACGTTTAAACGTTCGACGCGCGAGCAAGTCGCTCGCGTGCGATACTGGTCAGACGTTACGGTAGCACTTGTGTTCCTATTAATATGTATGTCCGACTACGTTCTATAGGTGCCCCCGTTCTCCCGTATCCTTCAACCCTTCTCTGCCGCTGTGTATACCGCTGTCCTCGTGAAATTCGCCCTCCCAGCGGCAGCGGCAACAGCAGCAGCGGCGGCGCGCCGATGTTTCCTGTCCGATCGAATAAATCCAGAACCACTGTGTGTTCGTCGTTCCGCCCTGGGGCAATCTGTCCGCCCATACAAGGCCCGCTATCAATGCACCTCCGGACGATTGATTGAAAATTCGACGATCCCGTTGAGCCTCCGGGTATCTCGATTTCATCCGGCGCCATATAACGCGACCTTCCGTCCACGTAGCGACGTATAGAAACTCCATCTAGTACGTTCTACCTCTAGCCTCACCCAACCTAACCTCTGGCCCTCGTCTTGTACTTCCATTCCCTGTATAGACTCCTGCCCATTTCTATAGACTTCCTTCTTTGGAAGATTCGCGGTCGTTGTTCGATTCCATTTGGATATTGCTTCTTTCAAACAAGAAATATATTTGGAGGGAATGGACTACGTAACCTTTGCAGATATATATGTATATACACACAGGGTATATATTCTGCCAGGTGGAAACGGTGTGTGACCTAGAAATACCGTCTACCTCAGCGGAGTGTGGCCGAGAAATACCGTCCGTGAAAAGAGATGTGTCTAATGCAGGGAGAAATAAGAGGGGGGGGGGGGGGGGGCGCTATTGGTTGCGGTAGACTACATACCGTACTTATCTCGTTGAAAAAATGCCCTATATATATCTCTCTAATTAAAACATAACTTTAATTATACTATATATATTTACTGGTATAGACATAGCCTTACCTAATAATAACCCTGCCTGACGTATCTCACCTCACCTGACCCCATCCTTGCCTTGCTACTTCGTTTTCTGTATTATTTAACTCGACTCTATTTCGCGATTGCTTCGCTCTGAGAAAATATATATGTGACTTTCCTAAAAAGGAAGTTTTATGTTATTTAGAAAGGGTGATATGAAACTCGAATTAAAACGGCAACTCAAGTAGTTGCACTGTTAGAGATATCTCTATCCAAATGAATACGCGGTAAAATGACGCAATTCTGTTGTCAGATCGTCATATTTATTGTAAAATATACATATAAAACGAACTCACCCTCATACAAAAATACCAACATTTATAATATAATATTTATTGTGATTTTACGATATTTATTGAGCTTTTACTATTTAATCACTAAGAAATTTATGTTTTTGAAATAAACATCTAGTAATTTCATTACACGTTTATGTTGGATAAAAGATTCCATCGTCTTTGTAAATTTGCACAAAAGTTTCTAATATCGTAATAGCGACGGGAGTGCGGCTCGAGGGAATCGATCGGCAAACTCTCGGCGCGTTTCTCCCCTCTTTCATTCTGGCTAACTGTACAGGTAATGTACCTTCGGTTCGAAGCCTCATTTTTCTTCACTTCCGACCGAAGGAATTAACTCTTCATCCGTGTCTTCCTTTCGAGGACGCGCTGCTTTTCTCCCCTACTCTACAAGAAGCCTTCGAGCAATTTAGGCAGCTCGTGTGGCAGCACATGCTTACCCCTTAGCGTTTACAATTTCTTTCGCATATCTTATCGTTATCTTCCATTCTTCCGCGCGCGCCTCATTTCGTTTCCTCGTGTTACTCGGTTCTTTAATTGTGCCACTTGCTTTTCTCGTTCAAACGATTTAAACGTTCCCTTAATAACAGCGTGGGCGAAAGTCCGCGGCCTTTCGCTGCTGTTGGGGGGTACTGCGGAAAATGACTTCCTACTCAGAATTTTACAATCACTGACGATTATCGTGGCAACCAAAGTTGGCAAAAACTTTATCGAGTCACGCACCTTTCTCGTTGCCGTCAATGAAAAAAGTCTATTGCCTTCTCGTTTCTCATTTTTGCCAATTACCGGTAGTATTTTTAGTTTAGTTTCTTCATGATTTTTGCGTACACCCTTTCTACGTTTGGCTTTGCGCATGTATTATACAGTAGGCTCCCGCTAAGTGCTCTCTCGATAACTCCTCATTTCCCCTCATGCATATATTCGCAAAGCTGATTCCGTACGCCCGCCATGTGCCTTCACTCGCGTGATGTAAGTGGCAATGCTGGCATCGCGCATCTCGTACAGCAGATCAGGGCAAGAGAGCAGGGGCATGAGAAGTTGACCCCTTGGTTCCGTTACTTTTCACGGTAATAAGGGGCCATCTCTTTGTGTCAAAACTTGCTCAAGTTTTTTTGTTGGTAGGCGGAAGTTGGTAACAATGGCAACCGTAGAGCTTCCGGTTGGAGAATGCGCATGCTCTACGCCAACAGAGAATACGTCATTAAAGCGCGGCAGTAGCGGAAGATTTGAAACATGGGCACATTTTAAAGCTTTTTTATTAAATATTAGAGGGGATTTAGAAATGAACTGTTTTCACGAAACGAGTTCTTGTGGTATCTGCAACACCTTACACACTTTTAATTCACCACTTTTAACTACGCGGGACGCTCCCATTATTAAGAGTCTACTGTACCTAATCATGTACCTTGTATATGCAGTGATGCTCGATCCGACGTCGTCGATCTTAGCGTCCGAGACGGACGGAATCGTTTCCGCATCTTTTCTCTCTATCTACATCCTAATTTCACCCCCTGAATTACAGATTCAACCGGGGACTTTTATTGCGAGCGCTCGGTTATTTTACGCCGCCCCTCCCCAATTAGCACGGTAGGACGCGTTAATACCGTGCGAAGTCTATCGCCGGCTCCGGTAATACTCCGGAGTAATCCCGCTTAATGTGCGACTTATAATATTACTTTACGAGGGTCGTAACAAGCCGATTCAATTGGCGTTGCGATTGGCGCGCAAGAAGGGGTGCTGGGAGTTTGCGCGAGAGGAGCGTTTGTACTCACGTCGTACATACATAGGTATATTTCGAATTTGTCGACGTATCGACGTACATCAGGGCTTTCACGGAGAACTATACGCGCGTTTCCATATGCGTTACTATAGTCTCGAACGTCGAGCCGGGATTCCGCGAGCCCCGCCCACCCCCTCGGTACGCTCGGTTGCGGATATGACGCTTGTCGTTTCCCGTTACACGCATGAGACACGCTCAAATTAGCCGCCCGAATACAGGGTTGGCGCATATCAACACTTACGGATGAATTCGTTCTACCGCGGCGTTTATCGTCGCGCCGTCGCGGAGGCTGTAGCGGTTTCATCACGCGTGAGGGTTTTAGCTCCGACGTAATCCTTTCACCGCCGAGCTCGTGGGATGTGTATCGCGTGTGCATCCATTTCCGCGCCGAGGGTAGGTATGGGGTGGTGGTGTCTCGTGCGGGTATTCCGTGCATCTACGTCGAATGTGGCGCAGCCAGGGCTGCAGTTATCGACATTTTCCTATATAGTTATCGGCATATAGACGTTTTCTCTACTTTGACGAGGTGCCAGCGATGAAATGCTATTTTTCAATTCATGTCAGTGAATTGTTTTTGCAGGATAATTTTGGCTCTATCGAGTGTTCTCATAATCTCGGGATTTCGGGCTGTAGAGCGGAAGAAGAATGGAAATATGTAGCGAAATGTTGGTCATTTACATAATGGCACGCTGTCGTTTTGGGTAGTTAATCATAAAAATTATCAAGAGTGTCTAGCTGTGCGAAATTAATTACACGTGAATTGCAGATTTATAAATGACCACTTATTATTCATATTCATTCGATATTATAAATAATGTTAAATATACCGCCACGTTCGTAGTGTACCTTAAAACAGTTATTTATGAATGTGACATCCATTTATATTTATTATTATACATCCATGAATGGTAACATTTTTTATTTCATTTTTCGAAGCTGCAGTACAATGCCATACGAATATGATATTCCATTACATTCCTTTTCTGGCGTGCATCATGATTCCTTTTCGCTCACACACACACACATTGAGAAAGGATTTCTATTTCCTTTATGTAGGATTCCCAACTGATCATTAGGTCACGCATCAGAACTTTACGCGTGCTCCTTCCCCGGACTTAGGGTCGTAAAGTCTCCTGTTGTTCTGTCGGTGAGTACAGGGGATGGAACCTAGGATAGAGGGAAAGCGGTCACTCATCCGATTAACAGCCGCTTAACCCAACGATCGTCTACAGTTAAATCCTGCAAAGCGTCAGGGGTTGCGAGTGATCTAGATTGAGAGGGTTAACGAGGAAATTGTCATCGCAATATTCTCGTCGCAATCCTTCTAATAATCACGAGACGCATAGCATTCTTTTTGTACCCAACAAGTAAATAATTAAAATAGATACAACTATAGACGAAAAGAATTTTATGTTAAAAATTATCGCAAAAATATGTGAATCGTCTGGTAACTTTTAATAAAATACATCTTTATACGGTAGACTGTAACACAAAATTGATATTAAATTTAATATATTATAATTTTATATAAAGCTTTTGTCCAGTACGTGATCATAAAAATTAACATACCTACTCTCTTACAAAATTTGTACCTATACCAATCTATTAAGTACTTATCGAACTTCATACAAGAATAATTACACAGGCCTGCGATGAAAAAAATACAAGGGAAGTAACAACTGAACTTTATGTATTTTTTGGTGTTGATTTAAAAAAAGATAATAAAAAAGTTCTATCACGTCAAGTTTTCTTGAAAAATTCAAGTTTACTTGGATTTTTATGAACATTTCTAACTTTCAAACTCTTGGTCGATAACCTATTTCATGTAACTGATCTTAATAAAAACAAATTAAAATAGTATGCTGGTGATTTTTCTCTAGAAACTACACCATAAGTTGAGGTATTTAAGTTTACACCCAAGGGAACGTTCAGTTTTCCTCTCGACCAGAGGCGGCTCCTGTGATCTGGTAACAGTGGTTTTCATCCATTTAAACCTATACAAAATAATCGATTGCTGAAAAATTAATTTGCCTCACCAAGAATCCTATATTTTCCTTAAAATAGGAAAATAAATGTAGATTACTTTAAATACCTACGCTACAGTTGTACACAGTCGAAAATTTTAACATCAGACAGAATAAATGTAAACACAGTAATTGTTCACCAGAAGTCCAACCCATTTGGTGTAAGTTCGGTATGAAAAGGCGGTGTAAGCTGAGCGGAGTATATTTTATGCAACTCAAAATGGTATTTATAACAATACGTTGTGTGTCTTACTACACGGAGAGAAATTTTCGGTAAAAATTACCTAAATAGTAGGGTAAGCGTGTAGCATTCGGTGTTTTACGGTTAATTTTGTAGAGGCGCTGGTCAGGAATTAACAATCAACCGATATATTTTGACGAACGTTCCAGAATTTTTACCGTTCCAACTCTACAATTTTACCCAAACAGGAATTTTTATGCCTGCACAATATAGAAAGTATCCCTCCGTTAATAAACGTTACCTGGCCGCAATAAACTGCTATTTCTGGCACAGGCAAGCGCGGGTACGTATCCCGATGCCGCGACTTCCTCCGTGATGCGAATTTTTCGGCACTGCACTGGTACGAAAGACACGGAACGACGCGACGCTCGATAGCAACGGTCACAAATAAACGCACTTAGCTCAAATGTCAGGAAAAGAATTCAATTCCCAATATTAAACAAGTAATTAGAACAAAATATATGAAAATTTCCATACAATTTTTAATTTAATAATTAATTTTCACTTAATAAGGTGAAGAAAATTTGTTCACGGATAAATAAAAAATATAAAAACGTAAAATAAAAAGTATCACATTGAACGGTAAATTTATATTCTAATTGGTGGGAAAAAAATAATCCTTGAGGTTAGTAATAATTTCAGTACAGGTTAGTATATTTTACCGTACCGGTGCAGCAGTTTCTACCCCGAAAACAGTAAAATCTTTCTCATTGTTTGACACTTTCAATCTATCTCAGCCATAATTTTCATCTATTCCAACCACATTTTTTATTTGATACAGAGGTCACATTTTACTTTCGAGAACATGAAAAACTCTTTGAATGCATGATATTTTTTACCTTACTGACCAAATGCAACACGATTACCGTACTAGTTGGGTATTTTTTCCCTGAATTTCAGGCAAATAGTACTGACGATTTCTCTCCGTGTAACACTGTTTAGGACATACCTAATACTTATTACCGGATCTCCAAATCAAGGATAATTTTGACACTACCCTGAGACTAGAAAAAACTAACCTGCGTAGATGAAATTCTGAAAGTTCGAATCGTCGTCTGGTGTCCATAACACTTTCGCGTACTTCAGTGTTTTAAAATAACTCACTTTAAGCGCGAGGTGTTTCCAAACATTCGGCGACAATGAATGCGAAACGATATTTGAAAGCTCTTTTTCTAGGTTATACGTTTCGTCGACGACGATGACGCTTAAGTCTACTCGGTCGTCCATTGTTACCGCGTTAACCAGCAACCAAGAACACGAATAATCCTACCGTTGGAAAATGAGAAGGAAAGAAAGTCTCATCGTCTAGAGTTGACGAAACACCCTATGTGGTGTATTTAAAAATGTAAACGGTGTGACATCTGGCGGATACTCCCCCCCCCCCCTTTAGTGTGAATTAAAATTGTGGAACGATTTCACTATTCGCATGATGTTATTTTTACACAGATGGCGGTGTATGTTTTCACACTTTCATTTTAACTACTCACACCGAACATTTTCAATAGTATTTTTTAAAAAGCACGAGAAAAATGAACTGAACTACACCTAAACTTTGTCCAGTCGCTTGACGTACTGTCAAGAACGAATAATATCATTTCTCAAGGGATAGGGGCAAGTTGTATTTGAAGGACATGTAATGTGTTATTCCTGCACACGTATTATGAATATTTTCTATGCGTAAGTACCTTATGGTGAGAAAGCATACAGTTGGTCGTTATATCCGGATCAATTTCAAATAAATCAATGAAAAGACGTCGCTAAAACCGATATGTCACTATAAATGATGACGTAAGCGGGTTTTGTGTACATATACGTATTCATATTGAATTCGGCCGGAACCTTCAGATTTCGTTGTTAAGTCTGATAGGTCGTAATAACCGGTGTCGTTATAAATGATTTCCACTGTATACATGTGTATCACATGAGGCTAAACTTACTTGCCAGGAAAGAAAATTAAATCACTATTATCTCATTATCTATGAACTTTTGACTGATGTTTATATAATACTGTTTTGAAGATTACATTTTTATCTATAAATAAGTCTTATATCGATGTAGGTCAAAAGTTCATACATAATGAGGTAATATTGATTGAAGTTTCTTCCCTGGTGAGTAAGTTTAGCCTCATGTGATACATTCAAGTGTTACCTTATATGGTTGACTTTTTGTCAAAGTTTGCACGTCAATGCTACAAAGGCGATGGAGGCAGATTGCAGGGAAAAGTTGGCCCCTTATCACCATGGAAGTAATAGGATCGAGAGGTCAAATTTCCCTCGCAGCGTGTCCCCGCTTCTTGTATTATACCTACATGACAATCATTCGTATACAGTTTATATTGAGGATCGATGGAACGAGAACGATCTGAAAGTCCGTATAGGTACATCGTTCTTATTTCGTTTCTCATGAAACCGCGCGATTGTCCAAGCCGCCTCCGTACAACTTTCCTCTGGGCGTAATAACAGGTCTGGAGTAGGGTTTAAGAGGCCGACACACCCCATCTGGAAATGTAAAGCTATATTTTCAACATGGTATATAAGAAACCTTTTGCATTTTCGCCACCACACTTAAAAAACATAAATCTAGAGCCCTATAAAAAAAAAATAAACAAATAATAAATTTCTGATTTTGCCGATTGATAACAACAAAAAATTTTTATTTTTTTTCTATAGGGCCCTAGATTTATGTTTTTTAAGTGCGGTGGCGAAAATACGAAAGGTTCTTATGTACCATGTTGGAAATATTACTTTACAGCCGCGACAAAAATGCCCGAAAATTGTCGCGGCTGTAAAGTAATATTTCCAAGATGGTGCATAAGAACCTTTCATATTTTCGCCACCACACTTAAAAAACATAAACCTAGGGCCCTATAGAAAGAAAAATAAATTTTGTTGTTGTAATCAATCGGCAAAATCAGAAATTTATTATTATTATATTTTTTTTCTATAGGGCTCTAGATTTATGTTTTTTAAGTGTGGTGGCGAAAATGCAAAAGGTTCTTATGCACCATGTTGAAAATATAGCTTTACATTTCCAGACGGGGTATGTCGGCCTCTTAAGTGGAATCCGTTTACGCGTCTAAGTCATTCGAACGAGACCTTTGCCCTCGCTGCTGGGATCATCGCCTTTATCGCAGAGACGAACCGACGCGGGAGAAACGCGTCGTCGATCTTTTTACGGCGTATTGATTGATAGGTGCCAGGAAGAGAAAGAAAGAAAGAAAGAGCGTTCAGGCGCGCCTGTGTCTGACAAAGGAGCGAATGTTACGACGTCGGCGACTATACGAGGCGATCGTATCGCGCTGTAAGAACGACACGGATGTCATAACGGAACGCCTCCAGCTACGGTAAATTCTTTTTATTATATATATTCCGCCATATAGCGGAGTGCGTATAAACGATGCGTCCGCGAGGTGGAAAGGATTCGACCAAAGTGGGGTGAGAGGGCTTTAACCACTGCCGTGACCTCGATCGTGACGCGATAAGATAAAGGAACGACGTGGCTCGCGCGTAACGTGATGCTCCGGGTTACGATAAATTCCTTTTTATTGTACCACCGTCTGCTTCTCTAGCGGAACCGAAACATTTCTACCTTGACTTTGTCGATTCGCAATTCGTCACTCGACTCGCCTCGTGTGTCGGTCGGGTTGAACGTGAACACTTCGAGGCTCCATGACTCTCCTTTTATCAGTTTCTATGTCTTCTTTCGTATGGTTTCGATTACACAGGCACACAAAAAAAGAAACAGTTCCTGTTCCCGGAACCAGACCAGTATATCTTTATGTTTTCGGGGTCGCTAAATCCGAATCCGGTGTCTATTTGTCTCCATCACGTCACGTTTGCGATCAGTTCAAGGTCAAATCCTGGAAAAATAGTCAAATCGATTCAAATTATTATTCCTATATATTTTTGGGGTCGCTGAATCCAAATCCGATGTCCGTTTGATCAGACAAGGTCAAATTACAGGTCATTTCAAGGTCAAATGTGTTTATTCTGCCAAAAATGAATTTTTGACTGCAGATTCTGAAAGAACGGGAAATTTTACGTCTAGATATATATTCAATTTTTGAAGTGAAACTTCTTTGCTGATGGGGCTACAATTTTTGAGCGTCACGAAAATTAGGTATCGCGTGAGAGGAATAGCTAGGTACGTGGTGGGGGGAACGGCAGAGGAGGAGAGTGCGTCAACGGCGACACTACCCCCCCCCCCAACCCCCCCACCCCCTCCCGGAGAACTAAGCTCTTCTCCAGGATGGCATATGTCCACTGCTCTGCACGTTTTAATTTAATTCTGCTGCAAGTGTTGACATCCATCTTTAAAGACAGACTCTTGGTATCGATCTTAATATATGAATTATTAATATCAACACAGTAATGACTTTAGTCGTCCAATTATTTTACATTCGCATTATTTCATACTTGTCTTCCTTTTTTATTTTACTTCAAAAGGAGCTTCCATTGAACATCGCTGTCGAGACTGTGCCAACAAAGGCGTTTTGTCATTAGTACCATTATTGTTGTCGTATCCAGACAACGGAAAGAAATTGTACATGGGGCATTCAATTCCAACTCGACTGATGTCTCACTTTCGCTAATTTACTTCATGAATCTTTTTTCGTACAATGCCAAATTCACCAGAATATTCTCAATTGTTTCACTTTTAAAAATGGGTGCTTTTCTGAATGAAAAAGCTCGTAATTATCGATTGTCGATTTGACGAAGAAAGAGAGAAACGATTTACCGGGAGTTCAGCGCTATTAAAATAGACATAGAACGAGACGAAACGAAGAGAGAACACGGAAATAGTATTTATCTTTTGTCATAAGGCGAAAATCCGAGGTTTTTTCAGACTGTGTTTAGAAACTGTGTTTTAGGACTGTGTGTCCTTAATTAGGTCGCAACACGAGGCATGGTTGTGGGATGAGGCTCGCCTTCGGCTTCACCATACCTCGTGCTACGACCTAAACACAGTCTTAAAAATCCGAGGATTTCAGCCGAATGACATATACTATTTTTTCTCATGAATGCCCATTTCTCAAAACAAAACAAACAGAAGTAGGTATACATGGCTCATTTCACGTTGCGTTTATCAGTTTGGAAAAACGATCCACTTCGGACTAAACAATTTTTTGACAGCCTGCGGACTCCCGGTCGGTGTCACGCAGGAAAAACGCCATCTTACGGTCTAAAAATAGGCTAGAAAAGGCCTCGAAATGGGCATGAGTGAGGAAGAAACTAATTTTGTCTTAGGAACAATATCGAGAATCAGTTATCATTGCAGTATTTTTTGTTACGGCAACAAAAATAGTTTAGTGTTGAAATGAAAATGTTTGACAAGTTTCCTAAGGCGAATGCACGTGGTCAAACATTCCGTCTAATCCACTATCAAATGTATACGTCAAAAGTGTGAAATCTGCTGCAGACTATAAGTGCTACCAAAATAAATTACAAAATCAGATGTGCTTCTCTATCATTCAAATGTTTTATTATGATCGTTGGCAATGCCATGCAGTCAGCGGTTGATGTGTCAGTTACAATGCACATTAGAGGGCAATATAATTTGACCACCAATTACAGCGCTGGAAAAATAAATTTTGACGGTGAGTTTAATCATGTGCGCACACCTTTGATTACAATGAAAATCATAGCTTTTTCCCTGCATTTTCATTACCTTGACAAATCAATTCGTTATGACGACGAATCGATCTGTTATCACTATTTTAACTTAAATATTTGTTACAATAACTTAAACAACGTTATACCCACAAATTATTTTTCTTCGTGAACCAAATCCGCGATGGTAAGGGTCGGGAGACGTCGGTCGAGTTGGCACGGAATGCCTCGTATATAGGTTTTAACGATACCATCGCGACGGAGGGTGGTCGCGATGATGACCGGCGTGAGAATTCCAACCACCCGCTCGTGGCGGGACGGCAGGGTGGGGGGGAGGACGGCTCCGGTCGTTTCTCTTTCCGTATATAGGTACCTCCCGATAAAATTCGCAGGTTTGCGCTTTGACGCGGATGACGATGGGGAAGGGTGGAAATGGGTTATACGCTATCGCGCGATCGCTCCCGATCTGTATCAGCGAAAACCCGGATATCGCTCGAGCCTTCGGGCGCGCGTCGGGGCGGCAACCGTGCGACGAGGTGCAGGTAACGGGAAGGATCGGTGGTGTGGGGTGGAGCGGAGAAGGGGGATCGACGAGGAATAGAAATAAAAGGAGCGCAAAGTAAAGATCGAGACGGTCGTCGGGATACTTTATCGGAGCAAGTGTACCGGAAGAAGGCGTGCCCGTCGAGTCAGATACAGTCGCTCCGGGAACGTCGCGAGGGTGAGTTTAACCTTTCTAGGCCACCCTTCCGACCTCGACTTATAACGCGCCTCGTGGACCTTCGAAAACTTCGCGCCACACCTCGGGTTCTAGGGCTCTCGCGCTGCCATTAGAGGCCATTTAACTTCTTTGCCGCTCTCGCGCCGGATGCGCACGCGGGGGGTGTATCTCTCGAGGGTCGCGCCGAAGGGATGCCATCGTTTGTCGTTTGTTAACCCATCGGCGCGCGATCGATGTCGCCGACTGTGCTTCTAATCACTTCGAACACGTTGGTCTCGTAAATCTGAAAGCGATCCACGGTATAGTGCTGTTCGAATACGATTTGTACATATTTTTATGTAAGAGTGGCATTACCTTTCCAGTTGAAGATTTTTTAATAATTACGGTACAAGTTAGACGATGAGCTATGAACTATAATTCAGGTCTGCTTGTATGCTTGGGTATAATTTTTGAACGGTGGCTGAAACTGAATGATTAAAATTTAGTGCGCGTCACGTTATAGGCGTGTGGAACGAGGAAAACTCGCTGTTACGTGGGAAAAGTCTTCTATAAAGGGGTAGAATTTCAATGAGGGTTCTTATTATGTTAAAGTAAAAGTTTTTAATTAATAGAGCCTACGGAAATTCTTTAGGTCACCTGTTCGGAATTTAAAGCGGAATTGCATAGCGACGACGGAGGTGTAACGTGTACCTGCGAATAAAAGTTCAGTGGAAAATATCGAGAAGCTATTTTATTTAAAATTATGATTCTAGCATGTTGTGACTGGACTGTACTGAAAGTATGAAATGTTTTAAGGAACTTCTTTGAATAACTGCTATGAACATATTTTTTTCTAGACTAGCGATTTTATGATGCTAACATCTAGAAAATAAATTTATCCATGGCAGTTATCCAGAGAAATTGTGTAGAATGTTTCATATCTTCGGTATGGTCCGGCCAAAGGATGCTAGTATCATCATTTCAAATGGAATTTTCTCTCCGCAATTCAAGAGTTCGCCCAACATTTATAATTTCTTACAATTTTCTCGGTCGCCAATTTTGAATACTAACGTGTTTTTTAAAAACTCAGAATGGTGGATCTAGCACAGCTGCTGTCTATAACGATAAATTAAATTTCCCAGATTTTGGTAAGCACCGATTATTTTCGACTGAGGGAAAAAGAGGCGAATTAGTGGATTTCGCAGAGTTGCCGTTATTGCGCAGCCGTTATGTGGATGTACAAACGCGGCGCGTCGAGATATAACGAGGATTTCATAACGTTTCTCGTTCTCGTTTGAACGGAGGGTCGTTGCTCTCGCCGGTTGTCTACGAGTCTCGACACATTCGACCGGAAATCCTCGGAGTATACAATAAATTGAACTTACTAGAGCACCACCGTCTCTCGCCTCCCCCTTTTCGCGAGTCTCTCTGGTATGATTCGGCGGAGTTTCATAATTATTACAGATAATTAACGATCGAGCGGAGGACGACTGGGGAGAACGAACCGCGGGACTGGAAACTGCACCAGAAGTGGGTTGCCAGGATTATTTGGAAAATCAAAATTTCGTCGCGTAAAATCATTGCCGGTGAATATAGTGGCATAGTTGCGAGCCTCAGACGAGAAAACTACGTCGTTGTTACGCGGTCGCATAAGTTACCTTCCGTTTTTTAATTTTGCCGCGTATTTTTGCCAAGAAAAGTGACGTCGCGGGTTGCTCGAAGGGAAAACTTTCCTATAGAGGTGGGTGTCGTGTGAATTACCTGAAAAGTCAAAGTTTCGTTGCTTAGTAGCAGAGGAGACAAAAGCTGGCCCAAAAAGTACTTTGCTGTCGTGAAAAGTTGGCCCTTCATCGCCACGGAAAGTAGCGATAACAAGGGGCCAAATTCTCCTAGGTTACGGTTAGCCCCCTGCGGTCTACCCTACTACCCTCGGCGTCGCGCTTATGTGAATTACACGGGACATCAAAATCTTGCCGCGTATAAGTGGTGTTGCGAGCCGCATGCGGGAAACACGATACGTTACGTAAAATTCATTTCTCGTGCCACGACCGCGTTAGAAATGACGTCGGGCCACAGGTGTGGTAATCTATGGTATATACCAGTACTTGTCCACCTTTTTTTTTTTTAAAGCGGCACTGCCCACGAGCGGACTTGATTTCTGCGGAACGAGCGGCAAGGCATAACTTCGAAAATAAGATAAAAAAGCTTGTTTATGGAGCGGTCAACGTAGAGCGAGGACATTCCCAGGTTTTATGCGTTCGTAAAAGTGCATTCAGTGTATCGAGTGCAGTGCAATGGAAGGTTTCCAGTGTCCGTCGTTATCGAAAACATCGCCACTTGTACTTCGATGATAAAAATGGGTTTTCGATTCGCGAGAAGGTATCGTATTATCGAAGTGAATTGTCGATTAGATCGTATACGAAAAAAGAAATGAATAAATAAACAAGAAAAGCGCTTCGCGCCTCGTCTCGTAGTATTTGAGCAGCGTGGATTATTAAGATAAACTCTCTATTCTAAACATGTCCTTTGGATGATTTAATCTCTAAAATTAAAAAAATTATATTTTTATCAAAAATTTGAAAAAAAAAACCATCATCCGTAACTTCTGAACGGCTGGTACGATTTCGACAATTTTTATATCAGAATGTTTCATTTTCCTTCCTCTACAAGTTTGTTAAATTATGATGGAATCGATACACGTAATCAAAAAATGTCAAAGAAATGAAAAAATTATAAAACTTTTTTTGCAACAACTTTATATTTACAATAGAAGAGGTACACATCAGGGTTTTCGAGTGTTTCTGCTGTGCTGAAAAATAATTGTTCGTTAGAAACTAGTAAATTGTAATGTAAACCATCACGATTTAATGTTTTCAAAAGAAATATAACCGTACAAAACACTGTAAAAATATCCGAAAATCACCATGTGTACCTCTTTTATTGTAAATACAGTAAAATTTATTGATACCAGTCTTTCCGTGTGTGAGTCGCATAAAAAAGGAGTCAGCTTGCGGATGTTTGCCCCCCTCCCCTCCGCGGGTTATTTATGGGTTAACATAAGAAATTTATGAAATCAATCAATTCATATTTAATATGCCATGCGAAGCAGAGAAGTAGACTTAAATAATTTTTCCTCACTCATGCCCATTTCGAGGCCTTTTCCAGCCTATTTTTAGACCGTAAGATGGCGTTTTTCCTGCGTGACACCGACCAGGGGTCCGCAGGCTGTCAGAAGATTGCTTAGTCCGAAAAGTGGGTCCTTTTTCCAAACTGATAAACGCAACGTGAAATGAGCCGCGTATATTTATGTTTATTTTGTTTTGAGAAATGTGAGAAATGTGTTTTGAGAAATGTATGTCATTCGGCTGAAATCCTCGGATTTTTAAGACTGTGTTTAGGTCGTAGCACGAGACATGGTGGGGGGACGAGCCTCGTCTTCCCACCATACCTCGTGATACGATCTAATTAAACACAGTCTGAAAAAACCTTGGATTTCCGCCTAATCTCTCTCTCTCTCTCTCTCTCTCTCTCTCTCTCTCTCTCTCTCTCTCTCTCTCTCTCTCTCTCTCTCTCTCTCTCTCTCTCTCTCTCTCTCTCTCTCTCTCTCTCTCTCTCTCCCTCTCCCTCTCCCTCTCCCTCTCCCTCTCCCTCTCCCTCTCCCTCTCCCTCTCCCTCTCCCTCTCCCTCTCCCTCTCCCTCTCCCTCTCCCTCTCCCTCTCCCTCTCCCTCTCCCTCTCCCTCTCCCTCTCCCTCTCCATCTCCCTCTCCCTCTCCATCTCCCTCTCCCTCTCCCTCTCCCTCTCCCTCTCCCTCTCCCCCTCTCCCTCTCCCCCTCTCCCTCTCCCCCTCTCCCTCTCCCCTCTCCCTCTCCCCCTCTCCCTCTCCCTCTCCCTCTCCCTCTCTCTCTTTCTCTCTCTCTCTCTCTCTCTCTCTCTCGAAGTGGGATACGTCCGTTCAGACACATGGTTTATTGACTCAAGGAGTGAATAGGTAAATTATGTCTATACCCTCTAGTGACGTGACCAGGTAGATGATTAGGTAGATGATTGTTGCGTACGCAATTTACATTTGCATGATCGAGCGTAAATACCGAATTTCTGCATATATGTATGTGTGCGCTAACATCCTTAATCGATTTCGCGATTTAGTTTGTTCGCCGTCCTATGTACCTGAATATTCGCATACGTAAATATACGCATGTATCGTACGGGGAATTACGCGTTGAATTACGGCTATCCGTGATTTAGAAATACACTCGATGACATTTTTTCGAATTGGGCTTAAAAATAATGATCGTGCCCATACTTTGCTTCGGCTCGAAACCATAGCTATTGTATTATGAGACGCCTACATTGAGAGAACCAGTTTATTTATAGTTTAAATATATACTTGATCGTAGCGAAATAAATATTTTATTGGGCCAAGAAAATATATGTCTATTATTAGAAGAAGGCTTATTTTGTTCGAACGGAAAGGAGTGATAGTTAAAAATTAATTTAACTTAACTTTCACTAGGTAATAATAATTATAATCATGCCAAACAACGGTTGATAGAGTTATAGATATAAATAGGGAATTCAGGCATCTGTTGGTCATTACGTCTCTGAAGAGGATTCGAAGAGGAATCGAAACGTGAGACGTGTAGTGATTCTTGGGGTTGTTTAGCCTGATTATTACCTAGTGAAAGAGTTAAGTTAAATTCATTTTAAACTACTACAGGCAACAGAAGTATTATCTTAGGAGTGATAGTTAACTAATATTTGTTTCACCCAAAGAAATATTTCTATAAATAAACTGTCCTCTCAGTTTTTCGTGCTTTTCCACTATTGTTGCTACCTTTAAGGTACGTACAAACCGGACAACAAAGTGTTGGCAACATGTTGGCAACACGTCGATATCGGTGTTGGCAATATGTTGGCAACTCGTCGGTGGATACTCGTCGACAGCGTAGCAGTACAGACCAGCCAACAAATGTTGGCAACATGTTGGCAACACGTTCATCCCCACGTGTCTCCCGTCGACTAGCAACAGCGGGCGGCATGACATCAAAGAGAATGGTCGCCTGTTGCTGGTATCCGTGTTTCCCATTTCAAATGGGAAAAGTTGACAACATCCTCGCAACATCCACGCAAAAGGGATGGAATTTCAGAAAGTCGATTCATACCTCTTTTAATACTTTTAATAGCACATCGATCATAAATAACTCTCCGCGACTATAATATAATTTTTATTGGATTCCTCGCCTGCTCAGCTACTCCCGCCGTCGCCGCCGCTACGCAAATTTCTTGACAGGATCGTCGCCGCGGCGACGGTAAATTTTTCGACCCACGCACGAAAGTGGTTAATCGCGTCATCGGCATGGCATGTCAAAATACTGACTGGATCAAATCCTTTCCTTCTCCTTTTTTATTATTATATATTATTATATAAAATAGTTTTTTAATAAATGCGTGGATAAAACCGTGTCGCCGAAAACCCCGGCGACCTTGGGACCCGATGCGCGGAGCCAGGTACTTACCCCCCGGGGGTTGGGGAGCAAAGCTAGTACATACAAATAAATATACTACCGCCCACTTGACACGGCCCGGCAGGGACCACATGTGGCAGGGACCGTCGCGGACGGGGTTCAACGCTTCCGATCCTTTCCGTCAAACGACGGGACAGTCATAAAGACTAGAGTCTGTTTTCCGTCGCACACCTTTTCCGGAAAAGGTTAATTAACGGACGAATCGAAATAAGCCATTTCCCGCAATATCTATTCTAATAAACAATGTTCCGTCTTTGCGCGACGGACTATACGCGCCAAATTAATCTTGCGTGGTGGGTTTAGGATAAATAAAATTATACCAATATTGGTAAGGAAAGACAAACAATGCATTAACTTTATTTGCGAGCTGTTCCGGTCGCTCGCAGGTTTTCAAACTAATTGGTCGCTCTTCGACCCTGTGGTAATGAGGAACTTTCCCGGATCTAATTTATGGCTTTAACGGCCCGAGGAGTGTCGAATTTCTCCCTCACGCCGGTCTACCGAGGAAATGCGAAGAGCATTTGAGCGAATATACGACAGACAATTTATTAATAATTTATTAATCCATAGTGGTCACACGGGGTCCAGTGGATCCCATGCTAATGAAATATACGTTTTTCTCATGAAAACAGTTTTTTCACTTTATTTTATACGTTCAAAACCGACCTATTTGATTGTACGAGTTTCATGAAAATTAATATCTTGAAACTGTAAAATAAATATACTTTTGTCACACACAAAGCTCGTTGTAATACTGTATCCAGATACGAGTTGATGTTGGCAACATCTATGTTGCCAACTTGTTCCGCCTGTTGCCAACCTGTTGCCAACGTGTTGCCAACATGTTGCCAACATGTTACCAACATATGTTGCCAACATGTTGCCAACACTTTGTTGGCCGGTTTGTACGTACCTTTAAGTCATGCAGTTTGGCCGCGGTAATTCCGGCTGAGTGAGCTGGTGCGCTATCGTGGTGAAACAGCAATTTTTGTTTGCCAAATGAGGTCGTGTCTTCTTCAATTCCGTATCGAATCTGTCCAATAATATACTGTAGTATTTCCCCGTGATCGTGCTTCCTTTCTTCAAAAAGTCAATAAGTATTATCCCTTTCGCATCCCAAAAAAATCGATGCCATGACCTTTCCGGCCGATGGTACCGTTTTCGCCTTCTTCGGAACAGATTCGCCTGGAAAAGTCCATTGCTTTGACTGTTCTTTGGTCTCGGGCGTATAATAATGAATCCAGGTTTGATCAATGGTGACGACTCGACGCAAAAACTCCCGTGGATTTCGCTCGAAGAGGTCTAAACACTGCTTTGAAACTGACATCCGTATTCGCTTGTTGTCTATCGTGAGCAATCACGGCAGCCATCGAGCGGACAGCTTTCTCAGTCCTAACTTATCGTGTAAAATATTAATTGCCGTTCCATACGACACCCCTATGGTCTTGGCTACTTCGCGCACTTTCGTTCGGCGATCAGCGTGGATAATGTCGTGGACCTTTTTAACGATTTCTTCAGTAACTACATCTGTCGGGCGGCCTGGGCGCTCATCATCAAAAATAGTGGTACGACCACGTTTGCGAATTCATTGAACCAATATCTGACGGTTGTCATAGATGGTGAAGAGTCCCGGTAGACAGCACCCAACTTCGCTTTAATTTCTTCGCACGTTTCGATATCACAGATCGATATTGCCCTTTTTCCATTGTTTCGAAAAACACCAAACACGTGCAATATAATTGGCTGTCAAAACAAAACTAATCTAGCGATCAGCCTGAAATTTTATGTGACGTCATTTCACAGATGAGAGTATATGGTCGTATAGGGACTTGTGCCAGTAACGCCATCTGTCGTCAAACACGGGTACTTATTGATCCACCCTCGTATACCTAATTTCATCTCTTTTAATTAATTGAAAAATAATAATTAGGAAATTAATAAAATATCGCAATGATTCCGAAATTTGTACCGTTTTACACATTTTTCCATTTTTCAGAGATCGTTATCGATTAAACTCTCTCTAGGTACATTAAGTACACACCATTTCGAAATCGTTCGTTCGAATTACATAGACCCATATTTCAATATGTCATATCCACAAAGAAGAAAATATTCCGATAATTATTAGGTACCGAATGCGTTTGATGATTACGAGGATGCGCGTGCACGAACCGATTCAATAATTCCCCACCATGCTGAAATTCCTCGTCGCGAGCCCTAATTTATCGACCGTAATTATCAAAGCGCCGACGAGTAGCGTTAATGGAAAATCGAGCGCCCGTTATATTTACCACGATTGCCATTTTTCCGACAAAGTACCGTATAATTACTTTCGACCAATCCATTTCAGCTCGGGCGACTATATAGTCCTCCAATTTCTCTCCACAATTGCGACCACTTTTCTCTTCAAGCACGCGAAAACGTCACCCCCCAAGCGTATACCTACTCGACTCCCTTAAAGCCGCCGCGAACAATGCCTATATAGTTTAGCGCGGCGTAGTAGGCCGAGATGGAAGCGGCGCGTGTATATACCGCTCTTTCATCGGAGAACAAAGTGGTCGACTACTCCTCTCGATCGCGTGTACCGCACGGTCGCGGGAAAGTCGTGTCCTCGAGCCGCAATCTCGCGTTTCGTCGTCGCCCGAGCGCGCGCGTGGAGGTCTAAGGACAAAGAGGAGAGGGCTGTGGACTAGGTTGCGGCAAGCGGGGCGCGCGAGGGGGTCGTCCTATCTGTCAGTGGCAGGCGTCGAAGCTACCCTAGGGAACGTAAGGCTTCCGAAAGGGTGGGGAGGGGGGTGAACGCGCGCGGGAGGGCGGGTACAGGGATGGATGCCAAAATTGCCGCTTAAACATGACGCGCACAGCCCGAGTCGAACTGCGAGATTGCGCCCCCTCCCCCCGGATCGTTCACCTCCACCACCTTCCGCGGCTCCGAGTTCGTTCTCATCCTTGGATCGTTCGATAATATTGGATATTGCCCTCCTTCCCCCGCAAATCTATACCGCCCTCCATTGCCCCCTTTCGACTTGCCATACCACCCGCCTCTTCGCACGATGCCCAATATGCGGCCAAGTTATATGTGGTGTTGGCGACGAAGGTGCTGACTTTCCGAGTTTCTTAACTTTGGTTCCAGTCTTGGTACCCATATATTATATATCGTCGCTACTCCTTCCATCTGGAGCGCCCCCCCCCCCCCCCCACGCGTTCTCAATCTGTCTCTCTCGTCTCGGAGATGCGAAGACTTAATATCACTTGCGAGTTGCATCCCCCCTCGAACTGAATGGAGGTGAGAGGAATTCCCCACGGGCGTGAAATCACTTCTATAATATGCAGATATAGGACGAAGAAAATTGTATGCATATACCTAATACTTTCGAGAAAAGTGCGTAAAAATATTTGAGAATTAACAGTTGGAATAATTTGTAATAGAAATGGTTAGATATTGCGTAAAAACTTTTCAGTAGAGGCATAGCCAGATCTTGATGTAACGCTTACAATTAGATTTTGGACTGGTTTTACCTACTATCCCTTAATTTTCCTCGACTTACTTGTACTCGATATATATTGTTATTCACAAATTTCAGTTGTACCTTTTTTATGCTTTGTATATCAACACACGAGATTTATAGCACGATACGAACCCGAGATAATTATGGCTAGTTTGGCAATATACCGTTGACCTCAAGGCCTCGCGTGAAAGCCACCCCTTCAAGACGGAATAGACGGCTGTTCACTGTCATCCGGGGTAATCTCTTTAATTCGGTGGTGTCGCGGTGGAAGAAACGATCCCTTTCTCGAGTCGGCGCGGTGAGTTGTGAAGGCCCGTGGGAGCCGGGACTCTAGAAAATTCCCTTTCACAATTTCGCCCGAGTTATATTGTCCTTTCTTTCACTCACGGCGCGCGACTACACTCTCGTGCCCTCGCGTTTTACCGCATAAGCGGGCTTAGCTCCCGCGCGTGAACGTCCCCCGTAAGCTGGAGCCCATGGCGAAGCCCACAGCTTGTTCTTATGGGAGGAAAGCGCGCAGTGGGAAGGTGACGTAAACTGGCTTAGCACACCCTCATCTAATGCCGGCAAGGATAAGCAGTAGGCACTCGTGACGAAATTATAGGAGATAAAGAGATATCAGGAGGTGCTGCCTAGGCTTTTCTGCCTAAATAAAATGTAAAGATTAATTCGGTCGAAGGCATTTTTTTATAAGAGGAAACGTATTGCCAGATGTTATTCCTCGGTGGACCGATGGAGAAAACGGGGAAAGTGCAATGTAACAAAGTAGCGTAAGCTTTGGAGTAACTGATATCGGTTGGGTCATAATACAATTTGGACTCCCCGGCGTTATCAACTCTCAATACTTTCCCGGGTCGTCAAAAGAAAATGTGTCTATTTGAGCTTTACATATATTTGAATGACAGTGGTTCTTCCTCAGAAATGACCAGCGATCGACGTGAATGCTCCACTGAGAAAAGTCTCAGATAGAGCAAAGCCGATTAAATTTCATTTCAAAGAACGAATAGTTTATTCGAAGGGCTATCCCGAATTACCTATGGTCATTTCCCGTAGAAGGTTTCTGTAAAGTTACTTGAAGCGCGTTGGGGTGCTCAATTATAACTCGGTTGATGGACTTTTATTAATATCTTTAAAGACTCAAGCAAGCACAAGTGAACATGATCGAAGCAACTTCACGGATACCTCTTTAGGAGAAATCCGTTCGGTTTACCACGGGACTTACTGTACTATTGAGTTGAATGAAGTAACATTGAATTGAATTGAATAATATTTATTTGAAAACATTTGAAATATGGGAGCCCCTCAAAATTTTGCGCAGGGGTTACGTTACACGAAGGCACCGTGTAAATCGAAGTGTAAATCCCGTAGAAACCAGAGGATTAGGTTCCATAGGGACAGATAATAATACCCTTACTAGCATTAGTTGAACTCATCACGTACGTGATAGAGACGACGAAGAAGCGTCTTACGTCTACAAAATGTTCGGTTTATGACTATCGTTACAATTGAACGACGATGCTTGAGGTTCGGCGTAATTATTATAAATATCGTCGTGTCCGTCGAACATGCGGAGGTAAATAATAACACAACGTTGCATGTAGGACTGTCAATATATCGATACATATCCTGGACTTGTTAGGTGCGTTTATCGGTATTGAGAACGTTTATCGAGATTATTTTTGCATGTGTCAGATTTTTTAAACAGCGTTAGGGAAGAAACCACGTATAACTGAAAATTACCCATGTAAATTGAGCAATAACATCAGTTTTATAACCGCGTATAAATATATTGCGTAAATAGGAGAACTCGTCTACTTATGATAAATATTATTCGATTTAATTAATTTTTATTCGATTCAACTAAATCATAGCAGTTCGGATAACATATTCGTGGTTTCAAATGAAATGTAGCCGAATCGAACAATTGCTGTATTTGAAATTTTCCTCAATGTTCCACTGCGAAAAAGCAACACTTTTTTTTTTATAAGAAACTTAGTTTTTACTACTTTACATTTCTTAAAAATGTTTTTTGACTGAAATCAATTACACGATACGCCACGGCCAATCGCTTACACGTATAGGTAAAGCGTGAAAACCGTTATTAATTTGGCCGCTCATTTAATGCGACTGCAACGCCATTCCTGCTGAATTAAACGCGGCAGTAACGACCAGTAGTAATACCGGCGGTAAAAGATACCGCTGCGTTTGCGGGCGTACGTTGTATCTACCATTACCACTTACACTAGATACTGGTACAAGGCGGAGAATCGAGATTATTACCGTTGTCACTATTATTGCGTGTAATTGTAATGTATTGTAGTATTAATCGAAACGAACACCGTAAGTCGTATCCATTTATCTTCTCTTAAGTCATTAAGTCAGTAGAATATATAGGTTATGCGCACTCTAAATTTAATTTCGCTGTAGTAATTAGATGAAGTTAACTAAAATCTGTGCTGGGATTTTTGTCACAGTTCATTTTTCCATGATAATAATAAATTATAGCGTATTATAGTAATTACAGGACATCCAGTCAGATGTTCAAAAATATTAGATTTTAAAAAACCACTATTTTTAAAAAATTATCAAAAAACGATCAATCTTTCCTTCTGCGAGCATTATGAAGGGATAAGAAAAAGCGATTCAATGGTGTTTGTAATAAATTCAGTAAAGTTTTGAGGAATAATATTAAAAGAAAATAATAGAGATTTGTAATCGATAATTGAAATAATTTATTTTTATAAAAATACATCGAAATTGTGAGGTATTTAAGATGACACATTAAATCACTCTTTAACGAACAAATGCCTTTTCTCATACTGAAAGAAATACGTGCAACACGATATCGACTGCATCTTACGAATCATGATGAGTTACAGAATCTGGGCACTCTGATAACATGACCATCGGATCACTGAGAACTCATATGAATTGTTGCAACGTTTTAGTGGCGGGAAGGTGTTACGAAATTATTTGACGGATCAAGAGATGAAGACTTAAAAATAATTACTTTTTTAAAGACTTCGAAATATAAGGATGACTTTCTACTGACTTGATTGCAAATAATGACCAATCATTAAAAAAAAGGACCAAGTAGGAGCACTGTAATTTCTTTTCGTATATTGGGTGAATCTTAATATACGTCTGTGTATTAACACGTTCCGTGCCGGACCGATTTTTGAAGACTTTCCGTTCAGGCTTCGTGGGGCGTATACGACCCACGCTTTTACGATTAAATAAACTCGTTTTTGACGTATGCCTTAAATTTTTCAATAATACAAAGCCATAATTAGCAAGAAAAGGTTATACATTTTAATATGCATTAGACAATAAAGCAATAAATTAATTTTGTATTGTTATTATTTAACAATAAAAAATTGATTTTTTATTAAAGCGGTATACATGATGTACAGAGAGAGTGTCTATATTTGACTCTAGAATAAATTAAAAAAAAAATCTTCGTTTTTCAATAAAAATTCCAAGTGGCCTGAACGGAAAGTTCAGCGCGTGGGGCGTAGGTATACGCCCCACGCGCGCGCGCGGCACGGAACGTGCTAATGGTTGCATGATTGAAGGAGCAAGTAAATAACTCGATGTGCCCTAAAAGAAATCACGTAACTCGGCGTTGCATTTAAAAAACAGGTATCTCAATTATAACAGTTGAAAAATACGTTACTTACGCCGAGATACGTGTTTTCTAGCTGTAACGCCGAGTTATGTATGTGATTTCTTTTTTAGGACACGTCGAACTACGGTTTTGATCCACCATTCGTTTTTGTTTTATAAAATTATTGTGTAAAGGTAATTTCTCCTGTCCTCTCTTAGGGCCGGTTTTACCAACACGGTATAAACGCGGTATAGCGCTATACTGAGAATAACCAGCAATAAGCCCTATGGTTATTCTCAGTATAGCGCTATACCACGTTTATGCCTATTGGTAAAACCGGCCCTCATTGAAGTAGATTTTGAACTTTGGGTATTAGTTTCTGAAGTTCAGGTCAGCAATTCTTCGCTCTGTCCAGCTCGACCGATTTGGTCCCTCAACAATAATCACTTCATTGTCATCGCCGTCTAAGTGTAACACATCTAAGGCCCAGCGCCCACGGTGCGACTGTTTTGAGACAAAGGTTGCAAACTAGTTTACTCTACCGTATGTCCCACTCTGTATTGGCCAGTTTGAAGTTTACCTTCGGGCAGGCTTGGGCGGTACTTGAGTCATTTAATACCGGTAGAAGTCGAGTCGGTAGTTAGAGTTGGTGTCATTTCGGGAGATCGAAGCGTCTAACCTCGAAATCGTGAATTTGTGAATAATGGTGAGTAATTTCCCATTATTCACAAATTCACGGTTTCGAGGTCAGATGCTCCAATCTTCCGAATTGACACCAACTCTAACTACCGACTCTACTTCTACCGGTATTAAATGACTCAAGTACCGACCAAGCCTGCCCGAAGGTAAATTTCCAACTGGTCAATTGGCGATTTCCACTACCGATGGTGGCGGTAACAAACCGTTTGTAAATAACCGCGCAGCTGTAGTCTGTTACTGGTGTTTTTGCGCTCTTCTCAACATTTTTGTTATATTACGACATTACTATTATTAGAATATGCCGTGTTTAAAATTAAAGACAATATTTAATTACGGGAAGTGTAACGCAGATTCGAAGAACTTCTGTGAAGGCGAAGAAGTGCTCCAAGCAAAGCACGTGATTTTGTGTGGAACTGTGACTGAAGAAAAATATGAATCTTCGTGGACAATTTATGCTCGAGTGCTGCAAACATCAACTTTGTCTTCTCCGCCACACATAATTACTGGTTCCATACCAAAGATGCAAACCACACGTCATGCAAAAGCCACGTTTGTTTACATCTGGAACCCAAATAGACTAGTTCCAGATTCTGCCACCAGATGTCACGTTCGATAATGGAAATCGCCAATATAGAGTGGGACATACGGTAGTTTGCAACCTTTGTCTCAAAACAGTTGCACCGTGGGCGCTGGGCCTAACTGTTTGCCAGGAAAATCACCTTTTCACAGTTGGATGTGTTGCATCTAGACGGCGATGATGACGAAGTGATTATTGTTAGATGACCAAATTAGTTGACCCGGACATAGGGAGAAGTCGCTGTCATCGGGATGAAATCCACTTCAATGAGGGAACAGGAAAATAATGTTTACAGTAGCTTTACAAAACAAAAACGAATTGTGAATTAAAAATATATTTATTTATTTAACCTTTCAACCATGCAACCATTGATACATAAACGTATGATTAGGTTCTCCCTATATATATAAAAAATTTCTGTTATCCCGAGAAGAAAATAAAATATTAATAATAACCACGAGACAGTATCTAATGACAGTACACTGAGACAAAAGGTCCAGTTGTGAATACGAATCTAATTGAAAAATTTATTTGAGATAAATAGGAATTTATTCACATCGAACTATTAGTCTATTTGTGTGAATTAAGGCTGTTTCACCCGTATTATCAAAAATATAGGAAGTTACTCAAATTTTTTCCCAAGATTCTCAATATCTTTGAAAGCCGTATGCAAAATTTTAAGTTTCTTGACTAACTCATTAAAAAGTTATAATTGAAATAAAAATGATAATTTAGCCCGTGTTCTTATGGGAAATTCACAGAAACTTAGAAAAAACGATGGAAAATTGGGTTACCGTAATGAAACTTTGCATACCGCTAGATTATTATGCAAAGAATAAATGTTATATTTTCACACATTGATCAGAGGGCAGTAATTTATAACAAATAATTAAGAAATCTTGGTAAATTAGCTTACGATGGAGATTGCTGCGCGCGCAGTCGTGAAGTGCGGCAACGTCACCGGGCGCGCCAAGTATAGGGATCGTGCATGAGTACCGTCATGCGTTCTAGTGGCAAAAGTTGGAGTTAAAAGCGTTACATCTTCCTTGTAGCGTATACCGAGAGCTCACGTTTCGTGAAAATTATTAATCGCAATGATTAATGTTTATACATTTAAACAGCACTTTTCACTATAATTTATATTATTTTTGTTGGATGTTGTTAATAATTTGGGGTTTTAACTAGTAAGCTCTAGTGAGGCAATGTTACCAACTTGTGCTACCACACTTCTCTATAACACTCTATGGGGCGACGTTGCCACTGTTCCCGACCGCTTCAATATTTTAAAAATAATTATAATATATTTTTCTATAATTTTTTTGACATACTTTAAGAATACAGATAATAAAGTAAAGTTACAGAAAAATAATGGCTCGACCGATATCATGAAATATAACTTCAAGGAGGTTATTAAAGAATCATTTTTTGTTGTTGAGGGATTGGAACACTGACGAAAATCGTATTGTTCCCTTCCACCTCCACTCCCCTTCTGCAATAAGGGCGAAACATCCTTAAATAAAATGTCTTTCCTATCTGTTTAATCGAGTACGAACCTAGTAGAGCATTTATTTAATTCAAATAAACTTTTATTCAATGTGAATAAATTCCTATTCATTTCAAATAAATTTTTCTATTAGGTTCGTATTCGATTAGATCTTTTCCCAGGTTGTGTACCGACTATCAGTTGCTACAATTATAGGAAAAATCAGAACACTAGTCCCCCCATTTCTTAGACGAGGCCCCATAAAAGCCCTGCGCGCGAACAAATCGTGAAAAATGCCACGAAATTACGAACGATTTGTCAGCTCCGTCGGAGTTTGACGAAAAAACAACGACGCGCTAACGATTGTCCCATTCGTGTTTCCAAGTGCGCCGGACCTTTCGTCCAACTGTGGACGCGCGGGATGGAAGGTGTGGGATGCGTGGAAGGGCGGCTGAGAAGGTCGGTCGGGATTTTTTTTCACTCTTGACGAAGACGTAAGGGCGAACCGTGGAGGAATGTTATTAATGACGGGACCAGATTAACGGCAGCCCCTCTCTACTCGTTTACCCCAACTTCCTTACGTCTTACTACTACTTCGTCGACTCTCCCACGCCGCTACCGCGCCTCTTACGGGCGGCCCGTATTCACGGGGTGGTTCGAACGGAACTTTTCGGCGCGTCGAAACGAGCGTCACATGCCGCGTTCGATCGTCTCGTATTTCGAAAGTTTTCTCCCCTTCAGTCTTTCGTATATTTTGTCGCTGAGATACATCTTTGTTATGACTTGACGTGAAACAATTTGTTCTTCTCGTAGAACGACGAAGAATTTGCGCGCGGTGTATTCAAGGGCTTACGTGAATTTGAGTAGGTGTTAGTATAGAGTTTCGAAAGTAAAGTTTTGGTGTTTTTTTTTTCGTTGTACTTTCGACTCCCTTATCAATTGTGTGTGTGTTTTTTTTTTCACGACGGAAAAATGAAAGTGAAAGAAAAACCACATATACATTTAGAAAATGATATATATTATTTCTTGTAAGCTATAGTTAGTTTCTAAGAAGTTGACTACAACATGACGTAAACAATCTCGCTAGCAACTCCTAGCAGCGTGATGTAATTCATAAACAGAGCCTCAACAATTCTCAACCTTCTTGAGAACTTTTTTTTTCCATCTATCACTTTATCTCATATTGTCACTATTATCGCTATTGCGTGCTCCATCATAAAACTCGAGAAAAAAATGTCGCTCGATACGGGTCCTCGATTATTTTGAACACCGCGTAGCTACTCCTACGCGTCGTCCTCCTTCACTTTCGTTCCGCGCAGCTACTTGTCGATCTGACACGAAAAAAGCGGCAGTATACCTATCAAAAGAGGACGAGTGGTTCTGATTAACGCTCCCACTTGTCAGTGAACTTCCGTCCCCGGCTTTCGTCGCCATTCCATCTTTTCGACAAAAAGGGAACCAAGTACTCCTGGACACGTTTCACACCGACATCATCTTTGCGTCCGGTGAGAAATATCCGGAACCTCTCCTCACTCTTCCCTCCGTCGATGGAGTATTTTTGAACGATTCGCGCCGGAGAGGGCGAGTTTGTCGATCCCGTTACATCTTTGAGGGCGCGTCGCGCCTCGGTAGTGGGAATTCTAACACTTACTCGCTACACATAAGCGAATTCTTTACCGTTGGTAGTATTTTCGAGATCAAATTTTGGAGCCAATATTTTTAGCTATTGTGCAGGTCGTATCCGAAATTATTATTCGTACTGCAGCAGTTACACCTAGGACTAATTATTACATATTGCAGTAGTAACGATTAACTCTCTTGCAGCATATGGAGCATGCACAGTAAAAAAAAGTGGTATTAATTTTTGGCACCATTTCACCGGTGTGGAACTAGAGTCGTTCAGGGTAAGTGTGCGTATTTTCATATATTTACTGCGTCTGTGTAAAAATGACAAGGACCCATAGTTTTACTTATATGTTTTTATTAGCAGTAATTGTCTGTTTAAATATTTTAATTCAAGGAACAAACATTTGTCAACAACTTAATGAGTTATACAGGATGTTTAAGTCCAGGCTCGGAGACTGGGTGGAGCTTACACGGAGAAAAGCTTGTGGTAATCACTTCCGTAATCCTTGTGGTAAGATTGAATTTTTGAGGCATATGACCTTCAGTACCATAAATATGTTGGATATTTATCAACTGAAGTTCGACTGAAGTTCATATGCCTCAATAATTATAATTATTCAATCTTACCACAATTCAGTACCATAAATATGTTGATATTTACCATAAGTACCTATTGCAAATGTGGCAATATTTTTTCGATCATTTAGCTGCAAAGATCGCAGATAAATAGACCTACTTCATGGTACATTCCTCAAGCTACTATCGGTTGAACTTCATACATTGTATCCATTGTTCTGACGATGGATCTTCATAATTTTGGGTGCACTGGGAACAGAAGTAGTTAGTGTCATTGTTTTTTCGCTTTTATATAAGATATTGGACAAATAATTATTTGAGAAATATTAAAATCATTGAATTGTTGCAATGTCCGGTGTTTACATTTCATACATATAACAATAAATGAATATCGACTACGATAGTCATATACATTTTTAATCCAAAATCAGTCCATATATTAATAACTCATTATTAAAAAATGATTAAGATAATAAGAAAACTACGAGAAATAACATTTTGTCTGCTAAATTTGTATGCCAAACTGGAGCGGAGAAATCTCATGTGCCTCTTGCAGATACATTAAATAGCAACGAATTTGAGAAACTTTTATCTGTCAAACTTTTGTCAATTTTATGTTGAGGAAATCTTTATTCTGTACACTTACCCAGAACTAATCTATATGCATCACACCTGGCGTCATTCAGTCTTATGCCATTGCTATCTAACACCAAAACTGGTCTTATATAATAGGTTCACACCGTAGAATTTTTTAGAGTTAGAGTTTATAAAAGAGTTTATAAATTGTGGTCTTCTCGTTAATCATATTTATAGTCGTGTTAACTATTTATGGCTGAAGTCTTATACAGGGTAAACCGCTCCAGAGATCAATACTAAGAGTATAGCTAAATTTACCAATACTTATCCCGTGGGCCAATGATGATACTGGGGATTTAATAACTGACCGATAATGCGTAGTTCGAACGCTTAGGGCAATTATTAACCCGTCGATTTATCATTGGTCGGCAGGATAAGTATTGACGAATTCAGCTAAACTCTGTTTTAACCTTTAGAGCGACCCACCCCATATGTATATCTCTATCATGTACATATATTTGAACTTAATTCAATATAGGTACATATAATAACATTTTCCTAACTGTACATAGCCATAAGATTAGTTGTTACAGTAATAAAATGAATTCCCGCAGCACATCCAATTAGTCGATGTAGTTTACAGAAATACATAATATAGAATCCTTTAAAAATATTTTTAACGTTCATTAACCCTTACGTGGCATCATATTTTAAAGCACTCGAATCCAACGCGCGCGCGCGCGCGTCTGAATTTATCATCGCTCTCGCGAATATGAGAAGCTGAAATATATTTTTCACTGTACTTTAACAATTTTTTTTAGATTTTCTTACGCGTAGATAGATACATATAGCTTTCAATTAGGGAAAAAAGACTTTGTTGCATATTTTGTTACCCAGTGATTACCATCGGGATAATGTGAGCGAGGTATAGTATAATAACAAACTGGCGAAATCGCTCGAATGACTGCTGCATGCATATATGCAATATCTGCAGATATGCCAAATGAGAGTTAATTTGTGGGCTAAGGAAGAGAAGGAGGCGGAGGGAATGTGCCGTCACCTGTACACGAATTAGATATTTCTGCAAGTACAATAACGCGCCGGATGTCGATTGAGTTCTCGGTACCAGTGGGAACGCGTAGGCATCCCGGAACCAACAGGTTACCACAACGTGTATACCCACGTCGAGTGGGTACACCCGTGTTTGAGGTTCGGATGACGTGTTTTCCCCGACAACCTCTTCTTCATTCCCCGAATTCCCGACTACCCTCCACGCGATATTTCACTTGCTAATGCCGTTTTCGTTGTATATTCATCGCACGCACACAACCACGCGCGACCACCATTCGTGACGCAGGCCTCGGTTATATCGAGAGCCTCCCCCTCCCCCCATCGACGATATACTTACCTGTATCAAGCCCTTTCGGGTTGGCGATATTACAGAGGGACGGGAGGGAAGCCAAAAGGGAAAAAGGCCGTAAATATCGGGACACGCGATGTACTCGCTGTCAAGGGAATTACCGTTGACTGGCCCCTTGGCGGAGAGTGGTGTGTCGCCTCGAAACGAAATACCGAGAATCGGGTAATACCGCGCCGGGTGCTCCGCATCGCGCAGCCGCCTTGATTTCGACCGGGAGATACCTTCGGCCACATTTCTCCCCCGCCCCCACCGCCGCCGTCGTGCATTAAAAGAATTTGCCTGCGAAATTCCACTTTAACGTGGCTCGACTTTCAAAAGAGGGGGAGAGAGAAGTGGAGACCGACTCCCAAGGCGAACGGGAAACCGTGCTCGCTCGCGTTGGTTCGTTCTCTCTCTTTCTTTCTCACCTCTCTCGGCTCGTCCGTTATTGTGTGAAAATCGTCGAAATGTTGACAGTATTTTTTTTGTATGGCGGGTGTCTTCGCGAACGGACGGATAGAGTAGAGGGACTGAAATTCGATAGTTTCGAGTACATATTTTTCTTGGGGCGTGATGACGAATGTTTATTAAATTATTACGCGCTAATGGTGTTGCAACGATGGTTTTTATTATTATCATCGCTGATATATTGCTATCAAAATGAGAATATTGTAGTTTGTGCTGCGAAAATATTGTCAACTTGGAAATTGTTTGTCCAAAATTATAATGGGATACAAATTTTATGGCGATCGGAGCATGACATTATCGTCGTTACATGAAATTTAATTTTCAACATATCATAGACTCAGTCTGTCGTGTAAGAATAAATTTGAAAGAATGTTTTTGGAGCAACTGCGTTTTGGTCGATTTTTGTTTTCGTTACTTTGAATATGTCTGACGAAAAGTTTAATTTCGTTCGAAATCTGGAGACGTTTTAATGAGATAAGATCGGGGGATATACGAAAGGCGCCCGATTTTTAATGAAATTCGTTCCCCTCGAGACCTAGCGTCGGTTCTCCTTCTAAAATATTTAGACATCTGGTAAAACGGACGGCCGGCTGTCTTCCGATTACTGAAGCTAAACCGAGCTGAGATAAGGTGGAATGAGAGTTGTATGCTTTTCATTAATGAGCAGACGAGATTCGAAGAGTGTACTTTACGAAGATATGACTTTTGTAACATTTTAATTATTAACTCCAATATTTTCAGACTACGTCAAATACGATGTTTCGTCAGCTAAATGTCGAGATAGTAATTTAGCTACTTCATCCGAGAGTCAAGCTTACGAGTACGTGGGAAGAAACGACGCAAGTAGGAGAATAAAATTGAATATTTCGTTGCGGAAACAAATTTCAAAACGGCAATATTTTTATCAAGAAAAACATAAAAATGGGATAAATCGTTATCTTATAAGCGTATATTTTACGGATTTTACGTATCTTCTATCTCGGTATTCATTGACAAAGTTTCCACATCATCAGTTTATCCTTGGCTGGGAAAAAGAAAGACAGATAATAGCCCAGTCAAATGGTAGTTTGACCAAAACAAAATTGTGGAAGTTTTTTTCTCGACGGTCTTATAAGTTTTTGGGGTTGCTGAATTCGAATTTATAGTTTGCTGCCTTGTAGAAGGTCGGCTCTATAGCAAAAAATACAAAAAATCTGAATTTTTTAGCACTTTTTTCAGTTTTTTGCTTATATCTCAAAAACTGTACGTTTTTTGAAGATGAGCGTTCAATACAAAATTAAAATAAATAAAATTTCCTACAAAATGCACTGGTCATCTTTGATTTTATAATAAGCGGTCTCCGCGCTAGAGCTCAGTGAAAACCAGTGATTTTTTTATATTTTCACAAAAACGTCAAAAACACCAACTTCCATCCGCTGCAACCCGAAAAATATATGTTAATAAACCCTTATATCACGTGTAAGTACATTATATATTATAAAAAAGACGTCTGCAATATTTAATTTTCTCATAAAGATTTTTGTGAAAAGAAGCTTCTTTTAAATAAGTTAAATAGCAAGCCATGTTTGATAAAAACATTAAGAAATTATATTTAAAACTTATTAGGTAGTCGAGTCGATGGTTGCTAAAAGACTCAACGTGAGTTTATTATCGACCAGTAATTTGAATACGCACTTCAACACTGCAAATTGCTCTTCCAACGTTTCTGTTATGACCAGAATGTCGCCTATATAAACAACGACGTTACCCTCTCTAATTTCATCTTTTAAAATTGTGTTTATATATCGCTGAAAAGCGGCTGGAGCCATCTTGATACCGAAGGGCATTCGCAAACATTCATATTGCCCTAATAGGCCAGTCGCCAAGTCGTATAAAATAGCTGATAACGGAAGCAATTCCGGACAAGCTGGAAATAATTTTAATTTGTTTTATTTGGTGTTAAAAAGCACGTATTAAATTTGCACCCCCCAGAAAAAGCCCGGATTTTGCCGCCATCTTAAGAAAAGGGGCTAAAAAAATGTTTTTTATTCATTATTTGTTAATACCTCGATTTCTATAAACTTTAGAGCAAAATATGCAGTTACCAAAGTTAAAGTAAATTAAATTATCTATAAAAAATGTTGTACGTGTTTTTCCGTGCGACTATCTGGTTCGAAGTTATATGGGCATCAAGAGCTGGATATATTATAGGCATTTATTATTTTCTTTATTCTAGGCATATTTAAAAGCAAGCAACCGCTATTATGCTTTCATGATTGCATTTATATTTATTTTCTGTCGGCCAACCCTACTCCTATTGTATACGGAATGTTTATCTTAAGATCATTAACCCTGTAAGCACCTAGACAAGGAATGTCAGGTGTAAATATCTAGACAGGGAAAGTCGGGCTTTTTTCCCGATCGAGCCTCAGGAAATCATCACCGGAAATTCATTTTGATGAAAAAATCACGGCAACTGTATCTCAGGGAAAATTCTTGTCAAATGAGAGGAACAAATGTCGAATAACCTCAATGATTTGTAATCGTTTGACAAACGAAGGTTTCAGAGTCAAGCAGGCTGATGAAGATGCTGATACATTAATTGTCAACACTGCAATTGAAGAATCAAATCACTATAAAACGGTAATTATAATTGGCGAAGACGCCGATTTACTGGTAGTTCTTACCGCCTTAAATGGGTCTCGCTCTAATATTTATTTTCTAAAGCCAGGCAAGGGAAAGTCGCAAAGTAGAATGTATGCACCCCATAATATGAATTTCGCTATTTCAATTGTGCACATTTTATTTCTACACGCATTTAGTGGCTGCGATACTACTTCCGCACTATACAGGCAGGGAAAAATGAAATTCGTTAAAGTTATAGGTACAGAAAGAAAAAAAATTACAAAAAGCTGTACAAATATTTAAATACCCAAACGCATCCCCAGCGGATATACCGCATGTCCTATGGCCAACCGCGCAGGTGAGCTGCGACCTGTAAATAATCTTCCGAATTGACAGCCATCGGGAAATCAGACGACGTTTTTCGCTCTTACGCTGCGTTCTTACGAAAAGTGTGAAACATCTGATCTCCAGATGGCTATCAATTCGGGAGATCGAAGTCTAAGCTCGAAATCGTGAATCTTTGAATAAATGGTAAGTAATGTTCAGAAGTGAGAGTTAACAATCATTCGGGTTTTTTCGATGTCCAACCGAATTACACGCCTCATGCCTATTTGTTTCAGAAATTATTTCCGCGCTAGCACCGCGCGTGTCTAGGAAGTAGTTTTACGAAGTGGCGTGAGCGATACCTAAGGTGTCACAATTCGGAAGATTATTTATGATTATTTCTCATCACTTTTCTACAAATTATTCACTACTAATTCAAAACTTTACGATTTTGAGGTTACACGAAACGCTTAGATCTCCCGAATTGACAGCTATTAGAAGAGCAGTCGACACTTTTCGTTCTTATGCAGCGCACTCCTCTGAAACCCACTCTAACTGTACCATAAATACTGCCGAAGTCAAGAATTCAGGTCGCAGCTCACCTGCGCGGTTGGCCATAGGACATGCGGTAGACGAAGTTGGAGAACAATTTCTTCTTTATCTGTATGGATCATAAAAATGCGACTCATTAAATAAATACAGGTACCAGTGTTTCGTAGAATCTATTACCAAAAGCTTACCAAACCTAGCATTGTTACCACCAACCAAAGATGCAGCTCGCTTGCACTTCTTCCGTACTTACCATCAGGTACAGCTATGGTATGGAAATGACAAATCAGCTTTAGATTTGGGATGGAAAAATTCAAGAAATGGGTTAATGCCCATTGCTACTTTACAAGACGCAGCTCCCCAAGAATTACTGAAACTTATTTCTAGTAAATGCGCTAAAGGTTGTAATGCAGTTTGTAGCTGCCGCAAAGCAGGTTTGTATTGCTCAGTACTGTGTGCATTTTGCCAGGGCAAATCTTGTTCAATACTTTGGAAGTGGTCGAATTAGACGACGAAAACTACGAGAAGAATGTCCCTATCGATATAGAAAGAGATCTAAACCAATCAATAGAATATTCTGCACATTATGAACCAGATCCGGAATATGAGACAGATGTTGAAGACATTCAGGATGATATTTTGGGTTATATTGAACAATCAATAACATCAGAAAGGTGAACAAACTCTGATGAGCTTACAACCTCAAAAGAAACTTAGTTATCTAAGTTGGTGGCATAGTGGATTAGGCCTATTGGGGAGACCACTTTAAAAAAAGCGTGCCGGGTACATTACCTCTAGGTGGTGTGGAAGCAAATACAAGTATGTGTGACATGATTTCTTTACCAAATAAAAATGTATATCACCAAAAAGTAATTGATCGTGTTTAAGAGTGCCTAGAATAAGAAAATTATTAAGTGCTCATTGACTTATCCAAGTTTCGACAGTTCGACGCCAGCAACTTCAAAACAGGTAGGTAGTCGTACAAAAAATGTACATAACGTTTTTAATAGAGTATCTACTCTTCTTTCATTTTGATAATTACATATTTTGCTATAAAATTGATACTAATCGAGATATTTGATAATATTAAAAAATAATTCCTTTTTTGGCCCTTTTTTTCAGCATAGCAGCTAAATCCGAGCCTGTTTGAGGATGCAAAATTAATAGGTATCTTGTTGGTCAAAGGAAAACAGATTAAAATATATTCCAGCTTGTCCGGATTTGCCCCCGCTATTAATGCACTTATCGACTCCCCTCAAACTCGAAATTGTGGGCATTAATAAACGCTCGAGAAAAAGCGATAGACCGTCCTTGGTAACACCCCAACGGGAGGCTCGATCGGGAAAGCCCGACTTTCCCTGTCCAGATGTTTACACCCGACATTCTTCGTCTAGGTGCTTACAGGGTTAATCACCTTGAGTTAAACATTCCGTATAAAACAGGAGTAGGATTGGCCGACAGAAAACAAATATAAATGCAATCATGAAAGCATAATAGCAGTTACTTGCTTTTAAATATGCCTAGAATAAAGAAAATAATAAATGCCTATAATATATCCAGCTTTTGATGCCCATATAAATTCGAACCAGATAGTCGCACGGAAAAACACGTATAATATTTTTTATAGATAATTTAATTTACTTTAATTTTGGTAACTACATATTTTGCTCTAAAGTTTATAGAAATCGAGTTATTGACAAATAATGAAGAAAAAACATTTTTTTAGCCCCTTTTTTTAAGGTGGCGGCCAAATCCGGGCTTTCTGGGGGGGGGGGGGGGGGTGTAAATTTAATACGTGCTTTTTAACACCAAATCAAAAATATTAAAATTATTTCCAGCTTGTCCGGAATTGCTTCCGTTATTAATGCACTTATCGACTGGCCTATAACGGCGTGACGAATCATGTATACTTTACGGAATCATCCGAGACTTTCAAGTGATAATACCCATCCTTTAAAGTAGTATGGTCACGAATCGATTTCCAAGATTTAAATATGAAATAATTATGTATACAAGCTAATATCAATAGAAACCTCCTGGTGCAATTTGGGGTAGATTGACCGTTTAGTATGTCTGATAAAAATTAATTACCGAGTAGAAAATAATCCAGTCTTATGGGCAAGACACTTTTCTTGGGGTTTGTATGTAAAATCCAAGATTAAAATATAAAAAAAATACCAAAAAACGGGGAAAAAACAAAAATTTACACCCATTGATGAAAATTATTGACCGTTTGATACTTTAGTTATAACTAATTTCTGCTTCTCGGTGTTCGGAAATAGCGCGTCGAGTAGATGCGGCAACGTCGTGTCAGTGGAGAGGGTTCAAGCGTGCATTTCAGATCTCGTTTTCCCCACTATACACTCAAATGATTGAGTGTGCCGTGGTTTTCTCTACTGGGCCACGAGCCCATTGATAATATGCGTTGCCACGCATAAAAAGACGCTAGTAAAAGGTGGCATATTATTTGAATAATAAGTGAAAAATAATCAAAATAATCGACTAATTCTTATGGTCATAAATTTTATAATTCACAAAGAGAATTTGCAATTATAAATCATAGTTTTTTAATGACTTTTTAACGGACACTCAACGATCACTTTGGAGAGTGACCATACTACTTTAAATCGAAGGACGAAAAGTATTTCTTATTTGACAATGCATTAATCTGATCCTCAATTACGGGTAATGGATAATTATTTCTTTCCAACATTCCATTTAAATGTCTGAAATCGATACACATTCTTACTTCTCTATTCTTTTTGTTTACCAGCACTATGGGAGATGCATACTCAGAGTCACTCGGCCTAATGTATCCTTTTTCTAGGAAACTATCCAAAACAACACTTAACTTATTTTTTTGATCGTACAATAATCGTCGCGGCGCCGAATGAAACAGTTTATCATCTTTCAATCTTAATTTCAGCTCTTATTTAACCGTTGGCTCATACGGTCTTTCAGGCGTCACGTACTCTTCCTTAAACAATTTCCTGAATTTCATCCTAACCCTTTCGTCGCCCTTTTCGCTTATGTTTAGTCTATCGCTTGGTTCGTCTGATTCATCGACTTCAATGTATAATACCTCGGATATTGCGTCGTTCTCCACCGACCTACGTAACCCTAACTTGAATTTCCGTATCAAAATGTCTCTTCCAAGTAAAGCCGAAACTCTAAACGTATTTTCTGGAACAACGAAAATCGGTACATCCTCTTCGACTAAATTATACAAAGTAATTCGCGTCTTTACAGTCCCCAGAATTTTAATCGGCGTTTGGTTTACCCCTCTATATGGCAATGAATTCGAATCAATTGGAAGCATCGACTATTTATCAACGAACCTTTCTTTTATCATACTAATAGGACTTCCCGTATCTAATTGCGTATCTAAATTCAAAATTCTTCGCGTACTCCCATCATTAACTTCAAATATTACTATCTCACGACATTCTTCTTGAGACGCTGGCTCCTCGTAGATGTTGGTCACCTGCGGATGCGGTTTGGTCAATCCCTCAGATTTCTGCTTCTTATTCTTCCAATTCTCTGGACAGTCCTTCGCTTGATGTCCCATTCGGAAATATATGTATGTAACACGCCCCTTTCTCTCTTACTGGTCGCGGACAGTCTTTAGCAATATGATTGGGCTTGCTGCAATTGTAGCACTCCACTTGGTCTTTCTTGACGCTATCATACTTCTCACTTTTTACTTCACTTTCCTGATTCTTACTGTCTTTGTCTTGCTTTCCTGTTTTGATGCCACTCATCGTACTGATTGACGCACCCGTTCCTCTCGCACCACTCTTTATTTCCGCTGTAAGTGTGATCCCCTTGAACGCCAAAAGCAAATCTGCCTTTGCCTTAAGCCGTAACATTGATGCTTGACTTCTCAAGCCTCTTTCTGGAATACCTTCAATAATATACTCGATGATTCCCTTCTCATCTTCCAATGGTACACGATTGGCCAAAATCGTCTTGTCATAAACATAATCATTGAAAGTTTCATTTGTCTGCCACTTCTTATTCTCGAACTCCTTTTTGCTATTATTCAATCTCGTTGGACGGTGATAAAAGAACTCTTCCATGACCTTCAGTAAGTCTGTCAAACTCATCTCTCGATGCTCTGCCTTTGAATGGAACCACGACGCTGCTTTCCCCTTTAATTTCGTAGTCACCAACAATTGCCCCATCTGTTCATCCAGTTTAAACACACGTACCGCGTACTGCACTTGCTTTTGCCACTCAACAAAATCTGTTCCCTCACTGAAATCTGCCAATGACTCTCCAATTGTCTTTAAACTAGCCTTCAACACGTTGCTACTTGCTGTATCAACTGGTCGGCCGTTACCCAGTTGAACTTCCCGTCTCGTCAACTCTCTTTCCCGTTCTAATAATGTCACCTTTTCACTCAATAATTCGCGTTCTCTCTTCAGTAGTTGCAATTCTCTCTCTAACTGAGCATCGTGCTGATTTCCATTCCGACCATCAACATTTAACTGAGCGAGCATTCCCTCAGTTCGCAGCAGCTCCACTTGTTCACGTAAGAGTTGATTTTACGGCGGCTCACTTTTGTAGTCCCCACTTCAAAGTTCGGACGCCGAGTGACCCTTCTTGTCTTCAGTTTTATGTTCGTTGACGCACCTTAGGTCGACCTGCGAACAGTGGCGGTGCCGTCACGTTTTAGAGAACAAGTTCTTTAACGCTCTTTTACGTGAAATAAAGTTTCTTGTTGATAACTTGTATGTTTCTCGACTTGTAAGAGGTAGGACTGGGTGTTTTTGTAAAAGTACGAAAAAATCATTTTTAGCGAACTCTAGCGCCGTTACCGCTTGTCAGAAAATCAAAGATGACCAGTGCATTTTGTAGGAAATTTGATTTACTTAAATTTGGTATGAAACGCTCATCTCTTCAAAAAACGTACATTTTTTTAGATATAAGCAAAAAACTGAAAAAAGTGCTGAAAAATTCAGATTTTTTGCGTTTTTGGCTATGAAGCCGACCTCCTACAAGGCAGCAAACTATAAATTCGGATTCACAGCCGCCCCAAAAACATATAAAAACGTCGAGAAAAAAACTTCCGCAATTTTGTTACGAAATCGGAGTTTTAAACACGCATTTACTAGACTATAAGGAGAAAAAGGCAGTCGGAAAATAAGAAACTATATCGCCATGTAAAAAGGTAAGTATATATTGGCAGAGGAAATATAAGGATAGGTGTTCCCCCACTGTATTTAAGTACGTATAATCTCCGAATTGTATTTTTTTCCAATAGTAAACACTTTTTTTTTGTGTGGCAAGAGCACAAGAACAGCTCGCCTGTGGCTATTGTGCAATACTTCATACCAGTCAAAAGTCACCATCGCGTCCGCATCGCTCATTTAATCTTTTCTACTATTACTTGTAATACAAAATTCGTATTTCCATACCTGTAGCGGTGCGTATAAAAATTGAAAAGACAAGGTATGTGCGAAAACGCAAGCGTTTTTAAAACTCTAGAGCCTTTAAAAAGTGACAAAACAAGATGTACACCTGTAAAACAGTGGTTTTTCTGCACACACCTTCACAGGAAGTGGCTTTTATTTGTTTGCTCGGAGTCATGAAAACACGAACTTCTCACGCAAGCGGTAGAGAAATACTTCATCAAACGAAAGTGTGGCGGGATTCACGGGTAACGAATATAACGAGCAGTATTCGACGTTACTCTTCAAAGATGCATTTGGCATTTTAATTTCATCGTCCTTGTTATGACTTCCAGCTGGACGGAGCGAGCTCTGACCATGTGGAAATGGCTCGATGCTTCACGAAGGATTCAAAGCTGGAAAAGTGGGGTACCGTCCCGGGTGGTAATTGTCAGAACTTTCGCAGCGCGAGTTCACCTTTGCAGATGCGCCCGAGAGGAAGAGGAAGGGTGGACGAGGATGGGTAAATGGGGGAAAGGTCAGCCGGAAAGCCGGAGACTATATACCGCGAGTCCGGGACCGAAGTTAGGTTAAAAGCACGACACCACTCGCTCCCCGTCGCCGCTGGGCCACTCAGTGCGCCGTAAGATAATTGAGCTTTACTTTCCCCGCTTTCGCCGCGTTTCCCTGTGTTGTCGGAGTTTATATTCGACAAAGAGAGGAGGTGATGGCGGAGGGTGCGACGTGGGAGAACGGAAGGGAGGAAATGCTTATTAGACGCGAGTGAAACGACGCCAGTATCAAGCGGGCATTGTCTGCACTCGCGGCACTCTCGAGCGGGCAAACGAATGGAACAGTAGCGTAAGTCGAAAATCTAATGAGGAGAGCGTGGCGGGGAATTTCCGATAGAAGCAATGTTAATTTTCTGTAAGTATATGAGCTTTAATGCGATTGTTCATTAGAGTCATGCGTTGCGTTTGTCACGTTTTCCGCGAGGTATCCCGAGTCGAAATTTTACCTCTACTTTGATGCTTTTAAAACACCATTCGGCCTATCATTGGCCTACTCAGTCTATAAGCTCCTATTTTGAATCTAAAGTTGGTGAAATATTTACTATAACGGACCATTTTAGGCTTAACATAGGGTTTCAATACAATGAAAAATCGCCCTACTATGAGCCTAAAAGAATAGCTCTACAATTTCGACTTGAGGTAGCAGAAAATATCTGACCTTTCTTTTTCGAGTGACAAGGTTTCTGAAAAAATGTCAAAGTAGGAAATACGAATACGTAATTTAACGTAATGCTATTATTTTTTGTGCAATTTCTCGATGACGTTGTCCGCTATATCACTCTCTAATTAATGGGAATTCATAAAAATGAGATAAATGTTCACTTATTCTTTTGCATCATAAAACATCACATTAAGAAAAGTAAATTGTTTTCTTGGTAGGTACTATTCATACCGGCGATTTACTTGAGACAAGAATATTTATTTGAATTAAAGAAAATTGACTAAATTCAAGCAAACATTATTTCATTCAAGTAAACCATCGACATGAATAGTGCCAAGAGAACCATTTACTTGGATTTGTAAATTATTTTTCTCAGTGCAGTATGATCGTACGTAGAATGGTACTTCTATTTTTTTATGTGGCGATACCCCGACCAGAAATGTCGATACTTGTCACATCAGGGCCGAATCAGGCAGCCTGATCTTGAAAGTCAGGCCCTTGTCAGGCAACCTTACCCGGCCCTGGTCAAGCATGTAACGCGTTGTCACATCAGGGCCGAATCCGGTAACCGGATCCGGGCCGGATCCTGATATGACAACGCGTTACATGCTTGACCAGGGCCGGGTAAGGTTGCCTGACAAGGGCCTGACGTGATAAGTATCGAAATTTCCGGTCGGGCCCGGATCCGGTTACCGGATTCGGCCCTGATGTGACAACGCGTTACATGCTTGACCAGGGCCGGTTAAGGTTGCCTTATCCAGTCCTGACGTGAAAAGTATCGAAATTTCTGGTCGGACCCGGATCCGGTTACCGGATTCGGCCCTGATGTGACAATACGTTACATGCTTGACCAGGGCCGGATAAGGTTGCCTTATTCGGTCCTGACGTGACAAGTATCGAAATTTCTGGTCGGGTACTCTAAACTTTCCATACGATAATTGTTTATTTTTATATATAAACTAAATCGCTTTCAAAAATTGCCTGTGGCAGACGAGTGAGTTCGTCATTTCGACCCTGAGTCGGCCTGTGGACTCGTCAGTAAGGCTAGGCCGACTCCTGCCTTAGACGCTCTGTGGTCCGCTCTTAGGTATATGTATAGTACTGTACCGCCGTTTTACTATCGAGAGCCGAGAGGGTCGGCGCCATCTGGCATCAGGCCGCCACTGCGTGGATTGACTGACTGGACTAGGTTTACCGTGGATTAGCCTGATCAGGGCCGAGTACAGCGCAGCCACGGCAAACCGGATCCGGCATGCCGTGCGTATGCTTAATCAGGGCCGCGTACGGCGCAGCCACGGTAAACCGGATCCGGCATGCCGTGCGTAGGCCTTACCTGGGCCGGGTACGGCGCAGCCACGGCAAACCGGATCCGGCATGCCGTGCGTATGCCTTACCCGGACCTGATGTGACAACAGGCATGTCAAGCCAAATTTCTGGTCGGGACGTAGGTACAGAAAACCTCGTAAAATCGCCTCGGGCCTCGTGGAATCGTAAAATCTTGTTTTCGTTTTTCTTTGAAAGTAATTAATGTAATTACTTTAAGCAATTTGTAGTCGTTTAATAACTTACATTAAGTGCGATATATTTCAAGAATAAAATTAATAATTTTTATTATAGTGCAACAATTTAAAAGGAAACAGATGTTTTTCAAGATATCCACAGAACTCTTGGTGGTATCCATAAACATGATTCTCGCCATAAATGTTGTTATAGCAAGATATGTTTTGTAGCCATGACATCACTGAAATTCGCAATCTTAGATAATACGAGAATATCATAGTGTACGCATAATCGTCTATTGCATACAAGACGGCTTCAATTTACTAGTGCATTGCTGGATGCACTCTCCGGTACCGCAAGCTGCACAACTGCAGCAAGCTTTCTCAATTACTCACATCGACGGCGCGCGAATGTATTTGAGTGATTAATTTAGACGAACACTTCCCGATTTTCGTGGAGCAATAAACGATTAAGTAGCGGATCGCTCCGCGTAAGGACAACTCTGCGAATACAATTTTCCCTGATATACCTATCTCGCGACAGGGCGACTGCTGCATCGCGACCGAATAATTCGTCCCTCATGGTTCCACCTGCTTCGCAGTAAATTCCGACCGAATTATCATCGCGTCCGCACTGTAGTTTGTCGGACAAGCCGAAACGCATTGTTCCGCGTTCAGTAACCGGCATAAATTAAACGTAGGATTAACCGCGTCCATTATATCAGGTAGGGGGGAGGTTACAAATAAATTTCATAAACAAATTTAATGCGCGTTTCACCCGACGAAAGAGACAACTCAATTATGTAGCACGAGGGAGATTTTTGCGCGTCACGATTTGATCGTCGCTCACCGCTTTCCCCTCTATCCACATCTCGACCCCTCCTCACCCCATCCCTGTCCCGCCATACTCGACATGATGGACCCCGGGTTTTTCCTTTTCCCACGGTCCACGCGCCGATGGGTGCTTCCTCTCAATGGCTGTCGATCGGCCTGTATCAATCGTTTGATTGACAACCCGCGCCCGTAAAATATTCCGTCACATCCCGCGGCAACTCATCCGCGGTGCGCGCCGCGCGCGTCGCCCTTTTTCTCGCGCTCTTTCTCCGCCAGTTTCACCGCGCCCCCATCGGGCTCTGTATTTATCGGCACGCTGACAAAAAGCCGATAGCTGCTATCCCCTCTGTTGACACAGTCATATTTTTGAACGACTCAATTTACCCTGTCGAGCACGGGCGGTCCGCGCAACTTGCCATGGAAAATTCGGGAGCTCACGTGCCGTCGGGACGATTTGGTATGCAATTGAATCCCGTCGTCGATTGCGCTCGCGTTACAGATACGACGCCTCTGTAAAAGGTTGAAAGGCACACTCGAGGGAAATGTGTCTGTACGTGGAAGTAGAATATGCTGCCACGGTATCTTTTTTATGACGATTTTGGGAAAGGTCTCTTATTCCGCGTATCCTGAAAAAAAACAAGTGGTTGTGACAACCGTTTCTGTCAGAATTCGAATTTGGTAATAAGCACTGGTTCACTAAAGTTGTTACAACTATTTTCTTTTAGTTAACAAAATTAAGGAATAGTTTTGGAAACTATACTGAATTGATACTCACTACCAACCCGACCAGAAATTTAGCTTGACATGCCTGTTTTCACATCAGGCCCGGGTAAGGCATATGCACGGCATGCCGGATCCGGTTTGCCGTGGCTGCGCCGTACGCGGCCCTGATCAGGCATACGCACGGCATGCCGGATCCGGTTTGCCGTGGCTGCGCCGTACCCGTCCCTGATCAGGCTAAGCCACGGCATGCCGGGTCCGGTTTGCCGTGGCTGCGCCGTACTCGGCCCTGATCAGGCTAATCTACGGTAAACCTAGTCCAGTCAGTCAATCCACGCTGTAGCGGCCTGACGCCAGATGGCACCGACCCTCTCGGCTCTCGGTAGTGAAACGGCGGTACAGTACTGTACATATACCTAAGAGGACCACAGAGCGTCTAAGGCAGGAGTAGGCCTAGCCTTACTGACGAGTCCACAGGCCGACTCCGGGTCGAAATGACGAACTCACTCGTCTGCCACAGGCAATTTTTGAAAGCGATTTTGTTTATATATAAAAATAAACAATTATCGTATGGAAAATTTAGAGTACCCGACCAGAAATTTCGATACTTGTCACGTCAGGACCGAATAAGGCAACCTTATCCGGCCCTGGTCAAGCATGTAACGCGTTGTCACATCAGGGCCGAATCCAGTAACCGCAACCACTTTTTTTTTTCTACTTATATAATGGCTACGCTTATTAAAAATTAACATGCATCGAAGGAACGACTCGCAACATTTACAATTTATGGTAAATTGCCAGGTGGGAAATGCCAGTACTGGGCTACAGGGCCAGTCTTGGTTCAATATTTGTCTACTAATTCTTGGCATTCCGAACTTGACTTAAGCTTTCTATAATTTAAATCTGCTAAGCTCTAACCAAGCATTAGTACTTCATACTCACCTTAGCTTCTCCTAATATAAATCTGCCAAGCTTTGGCTAGGCATTGGAATCTCAAGCTTAATTCAGACTTGGTCCAAAATTGACTGTTAGCGCTCGATCTTTATGACTGAGTAAAGCTTGATACCAGATTGGCTAGCAATCTCGGGACTTATTCAAATTTTATCTGCGGTTTGAGACAGGAACTATGCTGGCAATGTAAGTTATCCAAGTTTGGGTAAATATTCAATTTTAACATTGGGATAGTCTTAGGCACGATTTGCAAAGAGTAAACCAATTTTATATCAAGTTTGAATAGTATAAATCCCAGTCTGGAATAAAGGTGGGTTAATTAATTATTTTATAACGTAGGTATATCCACGAATTGCATTTTAATATAAGGCTAATTATTCAAATCAATCTTAGTACGTGGCCACCATCCTGGGTTTTAATCAGTCTTGTGCCGATGTTACATTTAATCTTGTGCAAAGCCTGATGAGCATTGGGGTGAGCTCGATCTAAGATTGGACTACTGGTTCAGTTCCTACCTGGATATTAGGATAGAGAAAATTTATGTTAACGCGGTAATTAATATTGTAGTAAACATTATAGTAAAACATTTGTTAAAGTTACAATCATATTGCCTTAATTTTTACTAAAATTGCGGTAACTGTAACAATAAATTAGTTCCTTCCTAAAATTCGTAATAAATCGTTTTCAATACTACGATCTCGTTTTTTTTTCGTTATGTTACTCAATTTTTAATCGAAATATCGGTTCCTTAGTCCTAATAGGTCGTATCCCACATTCAGACAATTATCCAGGAGACGATAAAAACGTTTGTTATTCTTTAGAATAATCGTTATAACAATTTAAATATTTCTTTATTATTGATATTATTATTTGATGAAGAAATATGCAAATTTTTATAACGATTATTCTAAAGAATGACAAACGTTTTTATCGTCTCCTGGATAATTGAATCAATGTAGGATACAACCTGTTATAACTAAGGTTTCGATATATACATACACACGTGTAATATGTGTATGTCATGAAAAGAAAAAAGAACTTCCCCACAAAACAGTACTGTAAAATGAATCGAATTCTTGATACAATTTAGCGTCCCCAGTGTTTTCGTAAATGTACATAGGTAGGTATCGTGTTTTACGGATGATTCCCTCCTTTGGTTTGTTTTCAATTCGCGAAACCGTCTCCTCTTGCGGCGCCTTTAATCCCCCTTCCGCGACGCTACTCGAAAGAGGTTGGGAACGTGCGGAACGTCATCCTTAGCGTATTCTCTCAAGAATCGCTTCAGAGGACTTCGGCAGAGAGGTAATTCGTTTGAAACTATTCGACTATTTCCCCTAGTCGTGCTATTTCTCTCTCTCCTCCTCCCCCTCCTACCTCTCTCTCTCTTTCTTTCTTTTTTCCTCTTTCAGTGGCGATCCAAAGACGTGTGGGTACTAATTTCTCCCGAAGTTTTCAAGAGTTTCGCTGCCGGTTATTCGGTTGACCGCTCGGCGAGCGACTCTGGAGAAAGCGATTCGTGAGATAGTTTATTCTTTTGATGAATACATTTTTGGAAGTATTGGAAAAAAGTATTGTCGCTTTATTATTATTTTATGGCAGGTACTTTATTAAAGAAACTAACGTTAATAAAAATGTCCTTAATTACTTTTGCTCGGTCCTCCTAACCAATTTCTATTGTACTTCAAAAGTTTCTTAATAAAATTGTACAGAATATTTCCAAGAGTGCCGCATATAATAGGAATTTTAATACTGAATGTTAATATTTGTTATGGATATACGAATCTTTTTTCATTAAATTTAAAGCTGCATTAAGAGAATAATATAGGCAACATAATAATGCATTATAGAAAAAATAGCTACGTTTCTATAGAAATTTTGTGATATTTTGCATAGCATAGCTCTTATGATAATAAAATGTATTAGTCGTAATTGAGTTGTATTCGAATTAGGATTAAAACTCACTATTCGATAATAGTCGCAAGTTATCCTATAGAAATCATTTTAGAGTAACTGAAGGACTGTTGGTTTTGGCGTGGCCATGGTTGGGACATACGTATATGTTTCAATTCGATAGTATATTGGCGCATGAAAGTAGCGTCGAGCACAATGGCGTGCAGTAGATCGTCTTAACTTCTGTTTCCCTAACCGCGAGGAATCGTAGTAGGGTAAGGAAAATAAGTAATGGCTTCATAGAGAAAGGCAACATTGCAGGGGCTTCTCTATAATTTTATAATACTTTGCCTCCTCAGGGCAGCTCATCAATTTAACAACACCGCACACTAATGATCATTCACCCTTATCGCATAAGTCGATCGCGCATTGATCAGGCTTTCTACGAAAGCATAATTATACCTATCGGTTATTCGTGTTAGTCTCGCGAAAACATCGAATAGTCGCCTGCTTCGTCAACGTGGCGTAGTCCGAAGAATTAACGCAACCGTTAATCACGCGTCGTGCTATCGCGGACTAATCTCGCCGGGTAATCTTACAAATCATCGTTTACGCTTAATTATCTTTCCAATCTCGTAATTGTGGGAAGCTCCGCTGTGGGCGACCCTCTCTTGTTTTTCCTCGATCGATGCGCGTGTTGGCATTCGGCTATCTTGCAACCGGCCCGCTTATGGTTTACACGCTGGTGTAGCGTTCACTGATTATATAAGAAAAAAGCTATTGATAGTGATATTTTGAGCAATCTGTTATTTGATAAAAAAAAGTCAGCAGTTTCGGTAAACGTTGTTATACATATATTGCGATATCTTTTCCTGTGTTTATTGGCTACCGTACGGTAGCCATGCAATAAGACACCTATCTCGAAATAGTATTAAACATAGCAACATTTTTTCCCCGCGTGGAATACCTATCAAGCTTGGAATTATCAGGGAATATTTGTACGAGTCAAAGATTTTGAAGTTTTTGCAATGAAACCTCTAAATTAGTATATTTTATAATAATTAAACGTTACAAACTAAAACATAAAAATATTCCTCTTACTTATATATATATATTGTATATTGGTAAAATGAATTCATAATTTTTACTTCAGTTACAGTTTATTAGAAATTAATAAATAATAAGTAAGAAGAATATTTTTGATATTTAAAATCAAAACATTAAACATCATAGCGGACTGATTAATAAAATATTTTGCGGCCTATACGCAAGATAACTAGGGTATGGTAACAGCAGTCATATCAATAATTGAGACGGCAGCTGGACTAACGACTTAAAGCACCTTAAGGTATTTCAATGGTGACAGTCGTATTCAAATTTTTTGCTTCAGGACTTAGTACAACTGATCACAAACTGTATTACGCACGAACGAAACTGTTGAGTAACTCTATACTCTGAGCTCCTTGCTACACAGAGACCTCCTGTGTACAAATGTATCTCACACATATACACTGCCTGGCCCGATAATCGTGGCAACAGTGCTTCTCTCTCCTTAGAATACCGCTATGTGCCTGCCACTACGTGCCACAGGAGATGGCTAAATCAGCTGTGCGCACTGTTGCCACATCATCGTTACTCGTCCCCACCACTTTGCAGTTTCAAGAAAAATCTTAGTTTTTAAGTTATAATTTCTCTGAAACTATATGGCTCAGCACTTCCAGTTTTTGTGAACATAATCCTACAATATCATTTTATTCGCCGTTAGTTTTTCTTTAACATTGTAAGAGTGGTTCTGTAGTTATAGCTCAAAACGTCACTGAGGTACCGTCTTTTACATGTTAGCCATTGAAAGTCAGTGTAGAAAATGCTACTTTGAATTAACATTTTCTTTTAAACTACATGGCTCAGCTTTTTGAAATTTTGGGAATCGATGGGTAACATTTCAGTCTTTTGATTGGCAAAATTTCATGAGATTCGTAAGAAAAACGCAAAACCATGGAAATACCTTAAGTTTTCGTACACAAATTTTAATTCAAAGTTTTAAATACTTCAGATAAACTATTTTATCTATTCCAGAAAAAAAGAGAGGTGTACATAGGTCGGCCGCGGTTAGACTATATTTCCCAAATCGTTAAGGATGTAGGTTGTTCGAAATACAGGGAAATGAAAAGACTAGCGGATGATAGGAAATGATGGAGAATGGTATAAAACCAGTCTCAGGACTGATAAATTTATGATGATGATATGTTTCTGTACGTTCATTTGCCGAAAAGAAAGGAAGTAGAGGGGAATAAGAAACGTGTTAGGAAAATAAAGTAAAATCGATGAATATTTAAAGTAGTACTTAAGTCGTTCTTCCAGAAATAAAAGTTTTTTTCCAGATTTGAAAAAACTCTTTTTATGTGAAGAGTAATATACGATTCAAACCTCGAGAGAAACATATGCGTGCATAAAATTTTAAGCAATATTTTGATCAGTTAGAATCATTGACTGCAGCACATGGTGCGGCCATGTTAGCGTACGCAGTGTCGTAAGGAGCGCGCGTCATTATGAAAAAGCTCGTTCATTCATTTATTATGCACATATCACTATGAAATTAACATGATATATAATATAAGTATAAGTATAGTATAGTATAAGTATAGTATAAGCCTACTATAAATATAGTATAAGTATAGTATAAGTATCTTAGATTATGAATATGTATAAATATGGAAAAACAGCTTAAAGTGCTTTAAGTCATTAGTCCAGCTGCGGGCTCAATTGTGCCCGGTTCTTTCGTATTTTTTTTTAGTACTTTTATAATACTCTAGAGGGGAAATGTATGCCAGCCATTTAAGCTCTATACGATTGAAGATTAACATTCTCAATTACGTAATGAGATACGACGAAAAGCAGATGTGGTAACGAATTCGACGATAAAAATTGGTCTTAAGAGTGGCCGCAACCGCTACTCTTAATCTAACTGAAATTTTATAATCCCGATTAAATTTTGGTCGCGACTCGCCGTAGCAAAAACAGCGAGTGTGAGAACATCGCATTTTAAACCGGAAACCCCAGGGATAGCAGAGAATTCCGGATTCAAGATTTAACGACCACCCTGTGTGTAACCCAAGGGGGTACTTTCGACGCCCCTTCCACCGTCCGCCAGACTTTTTTTTCGGATGAATTCTACTGCACACCGCGACGACCGTCTCGAAGGCCAGAAATCGTGCCGCGCCACACTTTGCGGGAAATAAGAGAGTCCAGGTGGAATTTCGCGTAGTAATTTGGACTGGCTAATCCATTAATAAAGCAAGGCGATATAAGGTTTCATGGTGGAGAGAAATTTCAATGCGGCGTCGGTCGGGCACGCCCCCCTCTCTCGCGCCAAATCGCTCGAGAGGTCGGCCGTACATCCGGTTCCGGGAAGTTACATCATCGTTTCCGAATCCGAGTCTTCGAGTCGGTGAGCTCGGATTTGTGGTTTATCGCGTCGCGTGCGGCAGAGGGGATTGCTGCGACGTCTGTGTGCGATTAGTTTATCGACGGAACGGGGGAGAGGGTGCGAGAGACCCTTGAGTCGAGCGATTGGGGTAAGGGTGCCTGTTCTAAATCATTTTTCGATCGAGATCAAATTTTCGGAAAACCAATGATGTGATGGCCGTGATTTGGGCACCGAATGGAAGTCTCAAGAAGAGGGGCTATATGTAGAGTATTTATAAACTACACTAAAAGAGAACAATTTATTAAGGTTAGCTTATTAGGCCTTTACTTACTAAGGAATAATAAATATTTCGTTATCGTAAGAAGGTCGTTTAATAAGCGTTTCACACCACGTTTAGTTAAACTGTATCTAATAATAAGAAACAACGATTCAGCTTTCACAAATAAACTAGTATTACTCATTGTCATTATTAAAATTTATATAACGTACAGGGACAGCACAATGGGTGATACGAATAAAGTTGAGTTTGTACACTGAGCATATACTCAAGAGCATGAGCATAAAGTAGGAGTTTATATTATACTTCAATCCATATGAATAAAATGTATCGCAGCTAGGAGAGTAGATGCTCCTATGTAAAGGGAGCAGATACTCATATTTTTACTGGCTGCGCGCTGCACGGGCGTCACACAGGTCTCGACTTGTCAAATTACTTGGAGAACGTTTTCACGCAGTTGTGTGTGTAGTCATAATTGTCCAGTGCGTTTGATCATGAGTGATAGCGAAAAGGATCAAATTTAATTAATTTCTAAATAATAATAATAAATTATTACAATATTATTAAAATTAATAAGTATTAAATCTATTCAATTTAAAATATATAAATACATCTCAAAATTTAATTTAAATTATAATTTTTAATTTTTAAGCTTATCCCTAAAAATGTTTATATAAATAATTTTAAAATTTATTCAATTTTAATTTAAAATTTTATTTCTATGAATTAAATTATTATTTATTTTTTAAATAAACCCTGATACAAAACAGTAAAAAAATTTACAATAATTAGTTGAATGTTTTTAAAATTTTTAAATTTAAATGTTTTAAACATTAAAAAATAAACGGTTATTTATTTAATAATTATTAAATAATTATTTGTACCATGATTATTTAAATTAATGATTTTAAATATAATTATATATTAATAAACATAATGATTATTAAATAATATACCGTAAAGTGGGGATACTTTGTGACAATTTTTGGGTTTTTTGTTCCTCGAAATAATATTATCGCTTAAATTTTAAAACAAAAATTACCAGTCATGAGTTTAAACCTTCCTCTTTCATATAACGTTAAAAAGTTTAAAGTCAGATCGTCAGTTTTGAAAGAAAACAATTAAAGTATGCATCACAATTTAACCCCGGGAGTGGGGTTACTTTGTGACATTGTAAAATTATGTATTCTGTTGCGTTTAAAGTAGCGTTATGACAAAGTATTATCTGTGGCTGATGTTTAGAAACAACATAGAGTTTTAAAGTTGTAAAAAGTCATCAGAGGATAAAATTACGCACTTTTCGACAATGCAAAATAAAGTCTTTATTTCATCAATACAAAACATGTTTTCTACTAAATTACTAGCTCTTAACGAACATTAAAAAATTCGGCATACTAAAATAAAATTATGTGCTGCAATTCGTACTTTTGTATTCGTACTGGTAGTTTATATAGTTTTAGCTCTTGTCACAAAGTAACCCCTCATATTATTGATTCTTTATGTAATTTGACGTAATTTTTTTCAAACAAGGAATGAAGGTAAAAATCAGGCCATGCTTTCCCAAGAGAGAGAGACCATATTTCAATATGCACTTACCTGATTTCACATATAAAATGCACAACACGCTTGCCAACACAAAGTTTACGCTAAACGGCGCAACGTGCGTTTGTCAACACTCTTTGATAGCTCATGTAGCACTGGAATGCTGATGTGAATGGCGTCGACAAAAGACAGTCGCGCACAGTAGTAAGTATAGTTACATACCCATTAGGTACCGGCGAAGTATTGTTAAAAATTTGGGCGCCAAATTTGAAAGTTTGTAATTTTATGCTCTGTCACAAAGTTACCCCCCCAGTCACAAAGTATCCCCACTTTACGGTACCTATATTTAATAATAAATTATTAAAATTAATTAATTTTATATATAAATATAAATATATATAGGATTGTTCCGTCTTTGTGCGACGGACTACTCGTCAAATTAATCTTGCATATTGGGTTTAGTGGGGGATTAATAAATTATATCATTTTACGAAAAAGCAAAACAATGCACTTTATTTGCGAGCTGTTCGAACTCAGCCATCACTTTTCCGCTATCAAACTAAAACTGAGTCTCCCTCCGAGGAGACTCCACTTATGTGGAGTAGAAACTCCAGACTGTTGAGCACAAACTCATTCTTATTCATACGAAAACTGAGTTTATGCTCACTTGAAATTGTACATAAGAGTACCTCCTACTCATGGTGAGCATCTACTCTTAATTCTTATTCATACAGATTGGAGTATTTACTTCAGAATTTTGAGCATGAAGTACATGTTCCGCTTTATTCATATCACCCAATATTTATTTTTCCTCACTCATGCCCATTCTGAGGCCTTTTCCAGCCTATTTTTAGACCGTAAGATGGCGTTTTTCCCGCGTGACACCGACCGGGAGTCCGCAGGCTGTCAAAAGATTGTTTAGTCCGAAGTGGGTCCTTTTTCCAAACTGATAAACGCAACGTGAAATGAGCCGTGTATACTTCTGTTTGTTTTGTTTTGAGAAATGGGCATTCGTGAGGAAAAATAGTATATGTCATTCGGCTGAAATCCTCGTATCTTTAAGATTGTGTTTAAGTCGTAGCACGAGACATGGTGAGGGAATGAGGCTCGCACTAGGCTTTACATATTTTGCATGCAACCCATAACGTCCTTGTAGACGTCTCAAGAACTGCTTAAAAAATCGGCCTAGTTCCCAATGTTGCACCCTAGCGTTACGAGTACGTTCCTTGATGAAAGGAAAAAAATAATGCAACTCCGTGGAGAACTTCTTTAACCTATTGGTTAACCTTTCTATACCTGTGAATTAGTCTCTCAGATCGACGATATCACTTCAAAGCTTATCTCTTCGTAATCGAAAATGCTAGCGCAACAACAGTTTATGTAGCTTCATAATATGTGTAACGCTCGTTGCGCGATACTACGATTCCTCTATTTATTATAAGACCTTCGACTATATCTCAGATTATTATGGACATCGTGAGCTTTACCATATATGAAGAAAATATAGCATATATTACGCAGGAGCACGTAGCAGATGATGACTCTAGGATATCGGCCGATCAACGAAGTTAAACAGCAATCAACGGGATCAGTGTTTGGATGGGTGACCGGCTTGGAGAGAAAAAACACATAGGGTTACATTCGACTCATTGTCAGAAGGCGCAATCTGATTGTTTTGAATACCAAATAATTTAATACCTCATAATAACTTTGTTCATTAATCAATAATAACTTCAGAGTTATTTAAACTTATTCAATATCTACAGTTATATTGATTTTTTACTCAGTAATAATTATTTATTTATCTCTATACGTAATAAATTATTTATTGTCGGGTATTATATTTCCATTATTGCGTAATAAATTCTTCTCTACGTGTAGATATCTTTTTTATGATCTTAATTGTGCGATGCATTAATTTAGTTACTGTATTACTGGATGTAACGATAGCCAGTCATAATAGCGAGTCATTGTGGCGAGATGAACAGGATCCCCTTTCTTTCTCTTGCTCTGGGCGCTTATCCCTTCATGGTTAGTATGGCAGTTTCCCTTATTGTTAGCTGAGTGGTCGAGTTGGTTAAATAAATCGCCACGTTATCTAAGGAAGAAGAATATCCAGCGCAGAAGGAAGAAGAGATGTTTTTTCGGTAAACATGGGTTCTATAGTGTAGCATTTGAAGCTATATATACAGGTGCAGGAACCACATGTACACTTATCGAAAATAATCGATTTTTTTTATGACAATTAAGATGGCTGTAGCTCGGAGGGAGTATATTTTAGGACACATCTTTATAGGAAAAAAAAAGTCTTATTTTGATCTCAAAAATACGTCCTTCAAATATTTGTACTGAATTTTGAAACTCCCTGTATATTTCTCGATAAATTCGTGAATGTTGCAAAACATCATAGAAACATTTCGGAATCATTATCTACGTCGAAAGATCTCCTCGATAAGGTACAGCTCGATAACATTGTACTTGTCAGGGCTGAATTATATGGGGTTTTTATAATTATTTTAGGAAGTCCCAGAAGAATACAGGTGCAGCAAAATACCGATGCTGTGCTAGAAAGAATAAGGAATAACCCTCGAACGAGTATTCGGGCTGTGGCAACAGAGGTTAGAATCAGCAATTCCACGGTTGGGAGGATATTGAATGGTGAACATTTTCTTCCATTTAAAGTGACGCACGTTCATGCACTCGAGGCAGCAGATCCAGCCCGCCAAATGAACTAATGCAACTGGTTCTTGCAACAACAAGTGGATCCCTCGTTCGAAAGAAACCCCCTCAGGTTCGCATACGACTTGGAGTCCTTCTGGATAGAATTGGACAGCATCACGTTTATTTCTGTAACAAATTGTAAATAACACAATCATATCCAGCATTTCACTATTTAAAATATACCGAACTTACTCTACGCAGAAATTAAGAAACTATATCACGAGAATAAATCAAAAGTAACGTGGTTATAATTAATTGGCTTGTATCGGTATAAAATGTGAGACTTTAATTTTGCGGTAATAAAAAGCTATTCTCCTACATGCACAGGTACATATTCTCCTCATAAATAAATTCCAAAAAGTAGTTAAATCTTCCCACAAAAACAGTTTCTCTGCAAAAAAAAAGGCGGAATGTTCATTCAGTGCAAAAAAAATTGATACGTAAAATACTCTCCAAAAAAGATTTGAAATCAATTAAGGTCGCCATGTTCAAGATTTATATATAAAAAATAAAAGGCATAATTTGAAAGGAAAATTATTGTAAATCAAGTTACTAAAAAATTCGACTAAAAAATGTATAAACAAATTTTCATAAAAAAGAACTTAGAATACTACTTAGAACTTCCCGTGTGGAAATCTGCCCAAGTTGGCCCAATCAGTAATTGGGCGCCAATTAGGCCCCAATTGGGCGGCCCAATTTGAATAAAATATAATAAATCGAATAGATACAATGGTTTGTTTTATTTATGTACCGGAAGTAAAAATAAATCTGGACATTTAGAACTTATTCCGAACTTTTAGTGACTGGAATTTGGGTCAGGTGATACGATGTAGTATTAGCGTTTAGTTGGGGCTACGTTGGGCAGCCCAATCAGGCCCCAACTAAGGTACTAGTTGGGGCTACGTTGGGCACCCCAATCTGGCCCCAACTAAGGTACCTAATCACTACCCTAGCAAGAAATATTGTATAATTTTTATGTTTTAATGTTGATAGCATCGCCTCAAAAACTTTACTAACTTTATTATGATGACATTGGTAATAAATATATAATATATTTCATTCTTTGATAATTGCGTTTTTAATCATATTTACAGCATTTTTCAAATTGAGTGGAGTAAGATACATATGTCGCAGGCAAATAGTAACGTTAGGCAGATAGTATCTGCCTAGGCGCAAATACTAACTGCCTGGGCAAATAGCTTTTCTTTATAATTCATTCCTAAATGACTAGGCAGATACTATTTGCCTAGTCAAACAGTATCTGCCTAAATGTTCTTTAGGCATATAGCATATAGATTAGTTATTTATATAACCAGTTAGGAAATGCCTCATTTTGCGTAACGAGTGAGATTATTGCAATATCTATCACACGAGTTACACAGAATGCATTTCCTAACGTGTTGCATACAAGATTTTTTCAAATTATTCCTAAAACATGCGAGCGGTTGGTTAGGCAAATGGTCATTTCAGGCAAGTAACTTTTGTGGCTCCGCTCGCTTCGCTCGCTCCGCCGATTCAAGCCTAACCTAATCTAACCTAATCTTATCAAATCTAATTTATTAATATTTTAATGCGTTAGACTGGGTTAGGTTAGGTTAGGGTCAGCGGAGCGAGCGAAGCGAGCGAAGCCACAAGAGATATTTTCCTAGGCAAAGAGCTATTTGCCTGCAAATAACTTGTGGCTCCGCTCGCTTCGCTCGCTCCGCCGATTCAAGCCTAACCTAACCTAACCTAATCTTACCAAATCTAATTTATTTATATTTTAATGCATTGGACTGGGTTAAGTTAGATTAGAGTCGGAGGAGCGAGCGAAGCCACAAGAGCTATTTTCTTAGGCAAAGCTATTTGTCTGAAACGACCATTTTCCTACGACATAAAAGCTTGTGATTAGGAATTAGAAATTTCCCGCACTGGATAACATAAACAAACATCCATCTACAATTATCAAACCCACACCTAATAAATTACTGAAATACTGAAGTTTATCTGAGGAGCAACTACTTATTGATATGCACATAACCACAAATTATTGAACTGAAATAGACTAGATACTATTTGCCTAACAACGGTTCCGGCAGTTAGTATTTGCCTAGGCAGATACTATCTGCCTAAAGTTGCTATTTGCCTGCGACACATAATGATAAATTGGCCATTTCTATTACAGCATAAATAAAATTGAAATCTATTCCGAACTTTTACTGACTGAAATTTAGGTCAGGTGATACGATATAGTATTAGCGTTTAGTTGGTACCTAATCACTTAGCCCAAGGCACTTATCCATTTTTACCTATGCCGCAAACAAATCGACGAGGGTAGTGTGATTTTTTAGTGTGAAAAGCCTTTTTTATTATTTTATTATTATTTTTTTTTCGACAAAATGACCTTAATAAAAGTTGTAGATAATAACATTCTAATCTTTGCTTTATGACTTTTTTTTCTAGCTATTTTAGTTTAGGCGCTACGGCTATTTTTGTGTTTAGAAATTCGCAATGGCCATCCCGGGAAAAGAGGACGGCCCTGGAGAGAGGCTCAAAACGTCCCCTTTTTTCGGGATGGCCCTGGGGAATAGTGGTGAATGTGACAGACGCTCCGTGTAGGTTGCTAATCGTTTGTATTTTTTTTTAGTAATCGTGAATCGTGATAGTGAATGGATGCAGTGCTACTTTTCTCTGGATGCCTGTACATAAAGAGCAGGAAAGGAGACGGCAGCATATCAGAAGAATTGCCATCAGATAAGTTACTTTCTATCTGACCATTCTAACCTCACTTTGATTGCCTATGAAGGACATATATCTTTGTGGATATTCTATTTTTTGTTTTCAGCGTCATGCGAGCACGGGACGAGTCAATGGTTTTTCTTCTCCATCAACAAGCCGTGGCAGAAAAATAGGAGATGCAATGGAATAACTAAGGAAACTATGAAAAACTAGGGAAACCCGCGCGTATGATTTGTATCAATCATTGTTCCGCTTGAATACGTTTATATTTTACTTTTGTACATTTTATGAAAAAATATAAAATCTTATTAATTATTATTAATCTTATTATTCATTAAAAGTAACATTTCAGGTTGATTGGGCATAAATAGGGTTGCCCAATTGGGGCCCAATTGGGCGGCCCAAATTGGGTATAGGTTAGGCGGAGCGTTACAAGCCCAACGAAAGCCCAATTGGCGCCCAACTAGTAATTGGCGCCAAATGAACGTTTCCACACGGGTTAGACTTAATAACAGAGAATTATATAATATACTGGTGTAATTCCTCTTTTGACAATGGAGTTTATTGTCTGTATATATCACTAATCACTATTTTCTCTATAAAAAATGGATAATTAAGGATTAATAGGTCGTTTCTGATTGAAATGTTTCGCTACGAATAAGGAAGTAAATCTAATTGTAGTCGATTATAAGTACTCACGACCTCGAAGTAATTCTGTCAACTTGCCGGGGAAACCAGCGAAGAGAAAAGTTTATGTTGGTCGAACTCGTTGAAATACGACGATATTCCTGTAGACATATGAACGACTCGAATTGAAAGGATTCCTTCCGTGGGACAGCGCCAGCTGTGCGCGGGTCATGATCTGGATTTCCGCACTGTAACTGTGGTTTTTTTTTCGTATTCACGTGGCCTCATCCTTCATACATATATGGTCGGAGCGAGGATGCGGTCCATACGTTATTACGTTATAATATACTGTGCTCCAACATAACGTCTAGCGTAGGAACAGTTTATAATAAACGCAGCCGCACAACCTATAGGTTTACGACCAAAAGCTTCTGTTGCAATGTTAGCGATTCACTTTTATTCGTGTACGCAAATATAGCAAGTGTATATCATAATAAACAACTATTTTGCTGATATTTTATTACGTTTAACGAAATAGATACAACTTTAGAAATGTACCCTATCCGTGATCGTATACTACTAAAACGTATTAAATTAATAAAAAATGTGTAATTCAACTTTTGGATTAAAGTGGTACTCTTCTATTAACGCGTGTATTTCAACATGTGGAAAGAGGAAAGCAGTTATGGCATCTTTTTTGGTTACAACTATTCGAGTTTAATAACCACCATCAGTTCATAAGAGTTATCGCAGCTATTTTTAAGTTCCATTAACTAAAAATAATTATATTAATAAGAATAAATTGGTGCTGATTACTGCTAATAGTTGATTACTGAACATAGTTGCCATAACTGCTTTTCTTTTCTTTCCGCGCTTGAAAATTACGGACATGTACGCGACTACTTCTAGTCCTGGAGCCCGTGTACAAAAATTGCAACGATTTCGGGCAGTTTCTTTATATTTGTATTCGATTGTACCCACATTGTGCAGATACGTTTGAGGTGTCAGCTGGCTAGGTGACGGTGGGGGTAGTTGCTAAGGGGTTGCGAACACACGAAACAAATCGTGACGGGAATCAGTCCCCGGGCCGCACGAAACTTTTATGAACGGAAAATGATGTTCAATAATGAACATTAAACATTGTCAGCTAGCCGGGGGGTGGTGGGGTATTTGTCAGCCGGCGTTGTGGCGGCGTGGGGGCGTTGTTAGGGGTGCGAATGAGTCCGAAAATGCGAATTTTCAAAACGATGTCGGGCAAGTTGAAATTTGGGTCGATACTAATATTTTATATATGAATCACGAAAAAAAGTGTCATCTGCTCGTATGTCGGTGGAAAAGTTGTCAGCTGAGGTTACAAAAAATTCCAGGCGTAGACGCGCTGTTAGCTGGCACGCACGACCTTTAATGCATCGGCTGACAATTTTTCCACCAACACACGAGCAGCTGATACTTTTTTTTTCATAAATATTACATTAAATATTAGTATCCAATTAAATTACAAGTTTCCCGAAATCATTATTGATGATTTAATCATGAAAAACATGCACGGGGCAATTTCGACTTATCAACTTCAGTTCTACATAATCAGAAATTAATATTTCTTATGTTTTTACACATATGATTGCGGAGGCTATTTCTCAAAAAGTTCAAAAACCTCCTTTTCAGTTTAGTATTTTATTAAAGCTTGTACATTCCTCTTAATACCTATATTTTATTTGCTCAGGGCTGCTCAAACCAAACTATAGATACTTTCGTTATGAGGGCGCGAAACGCCCGAATGACGAATTCTATTTTTTGTCACTAAGTGCCAAATACGAGGTTGACGGGGTTCAAGGTGGGATGTTGGGGGGTCATTACAAACAAAAAATCACAAGTATTTTTTAAAGTAAAAAGAAATAAATATACAGACAGACAAAAAATTCTAGAACAAAATTTAAATGTTTATTATTTTGAATTTTTGCAAATATAACCATATTCGTAATCAGCGATCCAAGAAATCCCCCTATACCAAATTTGGCATGAATCCGTCGATTTTCGAAAATCTCGTTCGCCATATTGGAGTCGCCATCTTCAATTTTTGAAATCTGACTTCAGATTCGTGATCAGCGACCCAAAAACCCCCTTATATCAAATTTGGCATGAATCCGTCGATTCTTGAAAATCTCGTCCGCCATATTGGATTCGCCATATCAATTTTTGAAATCTAACTTCAAATTCGTGATCAGCGACCGAAAAAACCCCCCTATACCAAATTTGACATGAATTCGTCGATTTTCGAAAATCTTGTTCGCCATATTAGATCCACCATCTTCAATTTTTTAAATTTGGCTTCAGATTCGTGATTAGCGACCCAAAAAACCCTCCTGTACCAAATTTGACATGAATTCGTCGATTTTCGAAAATCTCGTCCGCCATATTGGTTCCACCATCTTCAATTTTTGAAATCTGACTGCAGGTTCGTGATCAGCGATCCAAAAAACCTCCTTAACAATCATTTATTTACTGTTTTATTAACCGTCAAGAGGAATTTCAATTTTTGTCCACTCTCCCATATACCGGGGGGGCGGTCGAAATCTGCCGAAACGGTAGGGATCTTCCCATTCATCGTATCGATATTTGATATCGATCCGGCACGCAAAACAGGATATCGATTCAGTTCAATATTGTATTGAAAAAGATCGATACGGAATATTTTAATTTGCAATTTTTTAATTGACTATTAATTTATGTAGTACAGTATTATAATCCATTATAATTAAGCACTAAATAATTATCCATTGATAGTTAAATGAATTTCTGATTATGTAGAACTGAAGTTGTTAAGTCGAAATTGTCCCGTGCATGTTTTTCATGATTAAATCATCAATAATGATTTCGGGAAACTTGTAATTTAATTGGATACTAATATTTAATGTAATATTTACGAAAAAAAAGTATCAGCTGCTCGTATGTTGGTGGAACCATTGTCAGCCGATGCATTAAAGGTTATGCGTGCCAGCTAACAGCGCGTCTACGCCCGGAACCTTGTGTGACCCCAGCTGACAACTTTTCTACCGACATACGAGCAGATGACACTTTTTTTCATGATTCATATATAAAATATTAGTATCCACCCAAATTTCAACTTGCCCGACATCGTTATGAAAATTCGCATTTTTTCGGACTCATTCGCACCCCTAGCTGACAAGTACCCCACCACCCTCCGGCTAGCTGATAATGTTCAATGTTCATTATTGAACATCATTTTCCGTTCATAAAAGTTTCGTGCTGCCCGGGACTGATTCCCGTCACGATTTTTTTCATGTGTTTGCAACCCCTTAGCAACTACCCCCACCGTTACCTAGCCAGCTGACACCCCGAGTCGAAATTTTGGTTCTCCCTTGGTGCTCCATCCTTCTCCAGTCGGCAGTATTGGTTCTCCCTTGGTGCTCCGTAATTCTCCACAGTCGGTAATATTGGTTCTCCCTTGGTTCTCTGTACTTCTCCTTAATACTCTATAACGACTCTTTTGCTTCTCTACCCGAGTCGAAATACGACTTAGAAAATTTTCGACTGTCGCGTCCGATGGACTTAGAAAATTTTCGACTGTCGCGCCCGATGGACTTAGAAAATTTTCGACTGTGGCGCCTGATGGACTTAGAAAATTTTCGACTGTCGCGTCCGATGGACTTAGAAAATTTTCGACTGGCACGCTCATTAGCTATAGGTACATTAATTACCTATATATTTGTGGTAGACAGTAATACAAAATAAACAGCCACAGAATACAATACATGAACTAAAATTTCATATTTTTAATGAAAAAAAATTACAATGAATTACAATTTATTCTAATTCTTTATCATTAGTTGGCATTGATACATATGACTGGCAATTGATCGTAACATGAAAACATGGAGCTTGTATTAGATTTTGCGGTACCTAAGGTAAAAGCACCAGTGGCCGGACGGTTAAGACCAGTATCCGGACACCCATAAAAATATATGTAGCAGATTTGATTGAGTGTTCTTACTAGATGGAATTTGTCATGGGCGTTCCCAATTTATTGAAGATTTTTTCTCAGTAATTGATTCTTTTTACCACATTTAATAGTCAGTGTTATACATAAAAATGTCCGGATATTGGGACGTGTCCGGCCACTGGTGCTTTTTCCTTACTTGTGAAAGAGCTCTGTAAGCAGCAACGGAATACATTTAGGGACTTAGAAAAATGTCGGTCTCCTGCATAGGTATAGGTAGAGACTTGAACATTTATTTGTGAATAAATGGGCAAGAATTGTAATTTGTTCAATTATTAAATCAATAAATTATTTAATTTCGAGTTTCCAGAGTATGTTGAGCAAGTTATAAATTATACTGTTTATTAAAAAGCACAGATTATTATAGTAAATCAGGACTTGGTTGCAGGAGGTTGAATGGTGAGAACATGCGTTGGAAGTTGTCAGACGAAAAATTGTAATAAGTGCGATCAACAGAGAGTGCAAGAGTAGTATAGGGTATAGATAGAAAGCTGAGAGAAAGAGTTAAAGGATAGATTATAAGGGTTTGTTGGGAAAGGGAGGGTAACGATAGGAAATTAGGAAAAGCGAGAAAAAGTCAAAAGTGAGGTTAAGTGAAGCGGTGAGGAGGAAGATAAGCAAGAGAGAAAGAGCGTGGAAAGGGCAGAGTCGGTAAGGTAGGTAAGCTTTAGACCTGTGGTGGAAAAGGAATGTTCGGTGGTCTTTCAGTTCTCGGATTTCGACTGGGGTACGGGAGTACTTTAGAAAATTTAGTTCTCCAACGGAGGACTACGGGAGTATCTAAGAGAATTTGGTTTTGCTACTCCTCTGATGCTCCCAACGTGCAAATCGGGAAATAACTGCACGTACAGAGCAGCAGTGGAGCACCAAAACTGCCTGGATTGTAATGGGCCCGAAAGGTTCTCAGGTAGTCGTCCTTCTCCAAGAGAGAACCAAGGGAGCACCAAAATTTCGACTCGGGACCTTAAATGTATCTGTGTGTGTACAATATAGGTACAATCGAATAAAAATATAAAGAAACTGCCCGATAATCATTGCACTTTTGTGTACACAGGTTCCAGGACTATTTCTTATGCTACCGTAAGGTATTCCTAACCTTTCGTTTCCTCCACTTTCCACGATAACGATGGTTCAACTTCCCGCTACCACTAGTCCCAGTTCTCCCGACGAAGAAATTCTAAAAAAAGCAGAATACGATAAAGATACGATGAAGCCTCGCACCTCCGTCGACATAGCTGTCGCGAGTGCGATTGATGCGTAAAAAAGAGCACGAAACTCCGCGTGATACGAACTAATCGTGCTTTCGCTGAATAAAGCGATGCGAGCTGAACCTAGGCCGGTATAATGCTTTACGTTTTCCGATATAGGGGAACGGAGATAGAGGGAGAGAGAGGAACATGGAGACTGATGCGCGAGACGAGCGAGAGAGAAAAGGGAAGGAGTAAGAGTTGTAAAGAGAGAAGGAGAGAGAAAGATCGAGAGACACACGTACGAATGGTATAACGGCGCGGCAAAACCGCAGCGGATTCAGCAGTGGGCGGGAATAAGGACGGCAGTGGTAGTGATGTACTTTGGTCGGGCATGCAATTAGTAGTGATAGCGTGACTATGGTCAGCCGAGCCGTAGGATCCGTAGTGTGGTGAGAGCTTTCTATAGCAGCGGCGATGGTTGTATCCTATAATGTCGGTGCGAGGCCGGTTACTAATACCGTCACGTGGGACGGCTTCGTGAGTGGCTGCACTTTAGAATCCTTGATCCATCTAGTCTATAGTCTCTCCTCTTCTCACCCTTATTTTCGAATTCGACGTAACCTTGCATCCAGCGGTTCGATGTATTGCTTTGTAATACTCGTACTTTAGATTTAGATGCACATATGGTACTACGGACGAAATTATACATTCATTAATGATGATTGGCTATATCCAGAAAATGTGGTGTTACAATTTTAGTGTTATTTACCAGAAATTATGAAAAACAAGTGCAAATCATGTGTTAATATCTGATAAATTCTTACGTGTTGCTCGAGAAATTCTCGTACGATTTAAACTTATAAGAAGGGAGCGCGATGTGATTCCAGTATTTCATAATTTCTAATAAACGATGTTGGACTTCTTGCTTGTCCTTTTCGTATAGTATATTATCTGCTCATATTGTAAGGGAAACGATATAATTATATGCTAGAATAGCGGTTCAGGGATACTCCTTTCCGACGCTGAATATAGTTTCCCTGTTTTCTTTCTTAGCAGCCAATAAGTTTCACCTCGGATGCGAAACCGTGTTGACAGTCGGATTAATATGGATCCAGTAAAATACTTACTCCCCCCCTAGGTAGGATTTGCCGATGCTGAATAATGGAACAACATCTTGGTTCAACATTACCAGGTGGGAATTGCCACTACTAGGCAACAAGGCTAATCTTGGTTTAACATCGGACTGCTGATCTTTGGTATTCCGAACTTGGTCTAAGCCTCCCCCAATTTCAATCTGCCGTGCTCTAATTAAACATTGGAATTTCACACTTACTTTCCCAATATAAATCTACAAAGCTTTGGGTAGACCAAAGTTCGATACAGACTTGCTCCAAATTTGAATGTTAACGCTCGATTTTTATGGCAGGGTAAACTTGATACAAGATTGGTTAAATAATTTGAGGACTTAATCAAATTTTATTTGCGGTTTGAGACAGCGACTATGCTGGTAACGTGAATTATCAAAGTATAAGTAAATATTCAATATTGATATTGGGAGAATCTTAGGCGGACTTTGTAGACCAGTTCCCGTTATAGTAAACCAGTATTGTATAAAACCTGAACCTAGCCTGGATAAAGAGTAAGTCAATCAATCGTTTTATATCGTACCTAAGCGCAGTTCAGCATTGTTATAATATTGGACCAAAGATTAAAATCAATTTCAGCATTTAATTCGATCTTGCGCCAAATTTGACAAGCACTGGGGTGAGCTCGAGCCAAGACTGGACCATTGGTTCTGCAGCTTCTGCCTGAGTCACGTGTTCGTCGAGTTGATCCACCCAATTCACCCGTTCAGTTAATTTATTCGTGAGCGAAGTGAACTCCGGAGAACTCGCAGAGTGATGTTTCGAAATTAACGCAATAATTCAAACTTCCTCTGCACTCGCTGTACCTATCTACGATATTATGCATTTCATTTCCTCACGACCGCTTTACCGTTATCGATCATAGATATTGTATAGTCAGCCTTATGAGCTCTGCAATTAATCGGTCGATTCGCCCCTGACGAATTAATTAATACATACGTTGAAATTCCGCTCCACGGCCTTAGTAAGAACTTTAATCCGCATGGAAAGATTGATGTCGGTAAATTGTATTGTATCTATCTATATACATAAAAATGGACGTGTGTTTGTATATTTGCATGTTCTTTATATAGATCCGCAGTTTTTACCCCACCTCGATGAAATTTTATACACGTATGCTTTAGAACAAGGCGAAAAATATTGTCAACACACATTTGATGTATAAAAATACACCCCTACTACCCATTTTGAATCCCCTTAAGAAAAATTTACACGTGTAACTTTTCGTCCACCTTGTTACAACTTTCGCAAATATCTCAAAAACGGCGAGGAACTCGGCGAAAGCAGATGATATTTTAAAGTCCGTAAAATGTCTCGTCGAATAGCGTTAGATCGGTTCCAATCGAACAATTAGGAGTTGAGAAATTCGAATTTAAATTAAAAAAATGGTTTAAAGATTGGTATGGCGACATACGCAATTGCGACTCACTCCACTGGACTTAAGGGGTAAGGCCACTATGCAACTTTTAAAAAATTGAATTTTTTCCATTAGCTTAAAACCTTCCTTAAACCCTCAAGAATAAGAAAAAAAGGTCTCATGGTCAAAAAAATCTCGAACCGGTTGTTTACGTCAGTTTGCGGAGGCGCCTCGCGGCGCGTCAAATGCATGTTGGGACGTTTAAACGCGTTTTTCTCAGAAGACCATTTTTAAAATCGGGTGTACCGATAGCGGCTACAAATCTTTATCGATTGCCCTGAAATTTTGAGAGTATCTTTATACATATATAATAATCTCTAATAGACCACGTAGGAATTTTTCGATGTGTTGTAAACTTTTTGTTTTATAAATGATTAAATATGAAATTCTTACGTGAAAACGTGAACTTTTCCTTCATATGCTCACCATTTCTCGAAAAATCGATATTTATAAAATCTCCTACGTGGTCTATTAGTTTATGATATATATTAAAGAAAATTTTTTGGATTTTTGATCTAAGTTTACTTTTGGAGGTGTAGTGGGTACGCCCGTTTTGGATCCCCAGAAAAACTCGTCGCAGAAACCGGATCCTAGAGCAGCCATTTCTTAACGAAAAATTAAAAACAAAATGTTTTTTGTACCTCTAAAGACACTTGATAAAGTACTGTATAAGAAAATTCTACAGCTTTTACTATACTCCTACAAAAAATTCCCAAAATCGTCCTTCTTTCTTGACGCGCATGGTGACCTTACCCCTTAAACAACATAACAACTTTAAACAATTTTTAATGATAAAGCAATTTTTCATTATTTGAAAAATGATTGTTCATTTGACTTACCTTATTACAGAAACCTTTTACAAAATTGACCAAAATTCGGGTGACGCCCGGTAGACCAAGTACATTGTACCAAGGACATTGTAGTTTACAATAAAAGAGGTACAAATGCGGGTTTTCGGATGCTCTTACAGTGTGGTACATTAATTTTTCTTTCCAAAACATTAAATCGTGATAGTTTATATTACAATTTGCCAGTTTTTAAGGAAACACTGTTCTTCAGCATAGTAGGAACATTCGAAAACCCTTATGTGTACTCTTTTAGTATAAATATAGTAAAATTATAATTGGTATCAATCTAACCTTGCAATATTCCACGTCGAGTATAGGCGAATTACGACCAATATTCCGCAATGAACGTCGAACTAACGTTCCTACGGTATATACCTTTCCCCCTCCCGCCGCTCCTCGTAATCCGTTCATTCCCCTCGGAACGCGGCATGTGATGCAAAAATCGCGCATCTCCGTCGCGTTCCGTCGAATCCCGCAGCGTTTCAGCCGTTCAATAGCTCGCCGCTCCGGAATGGTTCTAGATCGATTCCCGCGCGCGCGTCGTGTTAGCCGTTTCGAAAGAGGCTATATTCAAACGGCGTCTAATTGTATTTCGGGCTCGAATTATAGCTCGGCGTTTCGCCAGTTTCCAACCAGAGCGAACGGATTACGAAATATACGGCGGGCCATTAAAAGCTAACGATTAATTAAACACAAAATAAATATTTATCCAACAAATTACCCTGATATTAATCTGCGTTTTGCGTGTGCCCGTGTTTCATGTACCTTCTCCGTACCTATATGAAAGCTCGTGCGGGGGCGTGCGTTTGTCGAAGGGCGGGAGTTGGAGCTCGCGCGCGGGGATTTCGCTGTGATCGGAGGGAAAGAGAAGGGGGAGGGATGTTTGTCGATACAGGAAAGTAAAATGTGGTGTGATGATGGTTTTCACGGGCATCACGGGTTTAGGGGGTATGCGAGGTTATCATCCAACCCTCACCCGTTACACGCTAAGGTTAGCCCGCTACCCCCGACGCTTAAATATTAACGATGTTTCTGTCTCGGGGGTAATTTAATCGTCTGCCGATCAACGAAACGTAGAAACTTTTGCTACGCTTCGCTTCTACGGTTTCCTCTTTCTCGCGTGTAAGTTATTGTTGCCGCCTTCGCGGCTTGGTGAAAGTTTCACCGCGGGACACGTTCGATTTTCTATCGTGATTTTATTTCCGGTATCTGGATTTTCTTGATGCAGGACGCGCCAAAGGCTTTTTATGCGTAGTAATAGGATCGACTTGTTGCCGTAACATAAATTTTTATTACTACAACAAAAGTTTCGTTAAGATAGTGATAACAAATTTATGTGTTGACATAATGGACAATTTTTATTGTGGTGACAAAACTGTGTGACCTAAGTATTTCATCTTTTTCGTTGTATATCAAGCGACACGGCAGTGTCTCGCGGCATGTTCATTCAAGTAGTTCGTCAGAACGACGCCGATAGCGCTGTCGCCGCGGGCACCCGTGTATCTTTACAGGAAAAATGTCTGCCCCCTTCACCCCTCAATTTTTACATCGAATTTTCTCAATAAATATATGGTTATAACCAAAACTATGCTTAGTTACGCCATATAAATCGACTATTCTCTATTGACAGAGACCAGAAGAAATGTTATAAGTTACATATTAACAGAGATTCTTCCTTAGCAACGCGAAGCCACGCCCCTCGCGCCTAAAAGTCGAGAATCCGATTTCTCGGGCAATATATATATGTCAAAATATGTCACACAATTTCCGCCTATCTTCGGCGATAGTCGGCAATGATCGGAAATGTGTACGCAGATACGGCCCCACGCATACGCCATCAAATGTATGTGAGAGTGTGTGAGAGAATATACAGGGTGGACCAGGTTAAACGTCATTTTTTTTTATATGTGATAGAACAACCAAAAAAAAGTACTTTCATAAGAAAATTTTTTTCAAAAATGTTTCCTAACAAAGATACAGGGTGTCAAAGTTTCGGAAAAAAATGGTTTTCTCATCATAACTTCTAAACTACTTGATCGATTTCCATGAAATTTCGCACACAGGCTAGTGTAGAACAGCTCTAACCAATAATTAAATAATTTTTAAAAATTCTCCAGTGGCGTAGATACTAGGGGCCGGTACCCCCCTTTCCCCCTTCCAATCTTCGGCGCCACTGGATATTTTGCAAAGAAAATTTAATTATTGGATTTCCCATTTAATTTAGAGGAAAAAATTACCCTTGCAAATGTTTGATTTATGGCTTCGTTTTTGAGATATTTATTTTAATTTAAAGGGTTGCGAGCAGGTAAAAGCTAGGTTGAACTCCATTACTTGTGATATGTAATAGAGCAACAAAAAAAATAGATTCTCATGAGAAAATTTTGTTCAAAAATGTTTCCTAACAAAGATATAGGGTGTCAAAGTTTCGAAAAAAAATGGTTTTCTCATCATAACTTCTAAGCCACTGGATCGATTTCCATGAAATTTTGCACACAGGCTAACGTCGTACAGCTCTAAGTAATAATTAAATAATTTTAAAAAATTCTCCAGTGGCGTAGATACTGGGGGCTGGTACCCCCTTTTCCCCTTCCCAATCTTCGGCGCCACTGGATATTTTGCAAAGAAAATTTAATTATTGGATTCCCCGTTTAATTTAAAGAAAAAAATCTCAAAAACGAAGTCACAAATCAAAAATTTGCAAGGGTGATTTTTTTCTTTAAATTAAACGGGGAATCCAATAATTAAGTTTTCTTTGCAAAATATCCAGTGGCGCCGAAGATTGGGAAGGGGAAAAGAGGGGTACCGTCCCCCAGTATCTACGCCACTGGAGAATTTTTTAAAATTATTTAATTATTACTTAGAGCTGTACGACCAGAAACACTAATAGACTGGACTCGGAGCATGTTGGCGAACAGATTGGTGATCGCCAAGAAAGATGATATAGAGGTAAGGGGGCGACCATCGGGAGGATGTCCGCAGGGAGGGGTTTTGTCACCTCTACTGTGGTGCCTCGTAGTGGACGAACTCTTAGAACTACTGAGGAGGGAAGGATTCCTGGTCCATGGCTATGCAGATGATGCTGCGGTTGTGGTCAGGGGCAACTTTCTTAGTGTACTAAGGGACAGAATGAACTGTGCCGTACGAACAGTGGATGAATGGTGTAAAAAGACCAATCTCTCGGTGAACCCGGAGAAAGTGTCTGCCATGATATTCACTAGAAAATACAAGGTGGAGTACCCGGAACCATTAAGGTTCAGGGGGAGAAACATCGAGTATGTCAGAACACAAAAATACTTGGGTGTCGTCTTAGACACCAAGTTGCATTGGAAAGAACATATCACATGCCAGATCGCGAAGGTATATGCCTCGCTATGGGCATGCAGAAGAGCAATGGGCAGAAACTGGGGCTTTAGTCCCAGGGTCTGTCTGTGACTGTACAAAATGGTGTTACTGCCAAGATTACTGTATGCAGCAGTGATTTGGTGGCCAAGAGTAGGGAGGATCGAATCAAGAAACCGGTTGAAAGCCCTTCAGGGCGTGTTCCTGAGGGCTGCAACAGGGGCGATGAGATCCACACCAACTGAGGCCCTAGAGGTGGCACTTGATGTGCTGCCTCTTGACCTTTTGATAAGAGAAAGAGCGGAACTCTCTGCATACAGGATGAACTGCCTTGGGGAGTGGACCAGGGCAAGGACAGCACACACCAGACTAGGCGTGCTTGATCAAGGATCTATGTCCTTGAGACAGGATAAGATAGCCAGGAAATACCAGATCAGGAAGGCCTTTGTGGTCTACCTACCTGAGAGGAATCACTGGGAAATTAGTAAGAGGACTTCGGGTCCCACAGTCAGGCACTGGTACACCGATGGGTCGGGGTACGGGGGTCGCTTTGGGGCGGGACTCTTTGGACCTCAAGAAGACCTCAGGGTAAGTATCGCCCTGGGAGACAAAGCCACAGTGTTCCAAGCGGAAGTCTTGGCAATAAAACACTGCCTGGAATTACTTGTAGAGCAGCGCACTGCGAACAAGTATATTTATATTTGGTCTGACAGTCAAGCTGCTATAAAAGCACTCCACAGGACAAGCACAAATTCACAGATTGTGTGGGAGACTATGGAAGTGCTAGAGATTCTAGGGAAAACCAACAAGATTACTCTTGCTTGGGTCCCCGGACACACAGGAGTCCATGGTAACGAGATAGCGGACGTACTGGCGAAAGAGGACACCAGAAAGGAGAACCTCATGCCAGTGGGAGTCCCCTTTGCCATGGGCAGGTTAGAGATTAAGAGGAAATTCCACAGGGAGCATTTTCACCGGTGGACTAATCTAGGAACGGGCAGACAGGCGAGGAATCTAATGCCTCGCCTAGCACAAAAGAGAGCCAGGTTACTAGTGAACATGAACAGGATAAGCCTGAGCATTACAATCAGACTATTAACTGGTCACGGAAAATTCAACTCACACTGCAGGAGACTAGGTCTATCGGAAACGGATAGATGTCGATACTGCAAAGTGGAGAGGGAAGATGCCCAGCACCTGCTGCTGGAATGTCCAGCACTAGGGGCTTATAGGCACCGTCTGATAGGCGAGGCTTTTCCTAGCCTGGAAAGGGCTAGAGAGCTAGGGGTGGAATGGATATGTGGACTGGCCAAAAAGGCCAAGATGCAAATCTAAGGTACACCCCTAATCACAGCGGGGCTACAATAAAACTATTAAGTTTTCGGTGGCGTTCAGGGATGATTAGCGTCCTAACCGCTTTTATTATTATTATTATTAGAGCTGTACGACATTAGCCTGTGTGCGAAATTTCATGGAAATCGACCAAGTAGTTTAGAAGTTATGATGAGAAAACCATGTTTTTTTTCGAAACTTTGACACCCTACATCTTTGTTAGGAAACATTTTTGAAAAAAATGTTCTCATGAGAATCTATTTTTTTTTGTTGCTCTATCACATATCACAATTAATCAAGTTCAACCTAGCTTTGGCCTGCTCGCAACCCTATAAATTAAAATAAATATCTCAAAAACGAAGTCATAAATCAAAAATTTGCAAGGGTGATTTTTTTCTCTAAATTAAACGGGGAATCCAATAGTTCGATTTTCTTTGCAAAATATCCAGTGGCGCCGAAGATTGGGAGGGGGAAAGGGGGTGCCGGCCCCTAGCATCTACGCCACTGGAGAATTTTTTTAAATTATTTAATTATTGCTTAGAGCTGTTCTACATTAGCCTGTGTGCGAAATTTCATGGAAATCGATCAAGTAGTTTAGAAGTTATGATGAGAAAACCATTTTTTTTTCGAAACTTTGACACCCTGTATCTTTGTTAGGAAACATTTTTGAAAAAAATTTTCTTATGAAAGTACTTTTTTGTTGTTGTTCTATCACATATCAGAAAAAATGACGTTTAACCTGGTCCACCCTGTATTCCTTGAATGTTAGTCATGGTTTTCAAAGTTAATCAATAAAATATTACCATTCGCGAAACGATTTCCCTCGCATTTATTTCGATCCTCGGACGCGCTTGTTAATAAAAAGTAAAAATTCAGTGTAATCGGAGTTATGAATCTCAATAGTGGTGAATGTGACAGACACTCCGTACAGTTTATAATAATCGTTTGTATTTTTTTCGAATATCGAGATAGTGAACGTATGCAGTACTATGTTTCTCTGGTTGCCTGTGCATGAAGAGCAGGAAAGGAGACGGCAGTATCTCAGAAGAATTGCCATCAGATAAGTTTAGTTGTGGTAATTCTATTTTTTATTTCCAGCGTCATGCGAGCATGGGGCGAGTCGATGGATTAACAAATAAATTTGATGTTTCTTCTCCATCAAAGCCGTGACAGAAGAATAGCAGATGCAATTGAATTGGATCACAATAATCAAGTAATTACTTTAACATTATTTTTTCTCTATTGATATATTTCCTCCTTCGTACTATATTTTAAATAGTGAAATGCTGGATATAATTTTGTTATTTTTAATTTGTTACAGAAATAAATGTGCTGCTATTCATTTCCACCCAGAAGGACTCCAAATCATGTACGAACCCGAGGGGGTTTCTTTCGAACGAGGGATCGTCCACTTGTTGTTCTAAGAACCAGCTGCATTGGTTCATTCCGCAAGTTAGATCTGCTGCTTCGAGTGCATGGACGTGCGTTCATCCTTCAATATCCCCCCTGCCATGGTCTTGCTAATTCTAACCTCTGTTGCCACAGCCCGAATGCTCGTCGAAGGTTATTACTTATTCCTTCTATCACAGATCTATATTATGCTGCACCTGTATTCTTCTGAGACTTCCTAAAATAATTATAAAAACCCCATATAATTCAGCCCTGACAAGTACAAGCTCATCGAGCTGTACCTTATCGAGGATATCGAGAATCTTTCGATGTAATGATTCCGAAATGTTTCTATGATATTTTGCAACATTCGCGAATTTATCGAGAAATATATATTTCTAACATATACGGTAGTATTCACGAATCAAAATATCGCAGGAATGTTACAGAAAAGTTACTTGCAAAAACGTGCTTTGTGGGGTGTAAATGATTATACCAGAGGCAAAGAAGAGATGAAATAAAAGTGATGTATACCCCCCCCCCCCCCCACACCCTTCAAAACATCGACGATGTATGATAGGACGAATTAATAAAATAGCTCCCTTTCCAAAAAGTAATCATGTAACAACTTACGAATCACCAAGGATAATGAAAAAATTATGATAAAAAAGTAATGAAATCATTACCGCCAAATTAATGAAAGCAAGTGTGTTGTCAAGGTATGTTGCGTTAATGAGAGAAATAGTACATAATTCGATACAATGGTTAACTGTGAATATATTCTCAGTTTCAGTGGAACTTGGTTTTTTTTTCCTCTATATTATTTTTAGTCTCTGTAGCAAAGTTTACCAATGTATGGCATTATCTATTTTCATTCATCATTTTCTTTAATTCTACGAATAATTTTTGTATTATATTGTCTTTGTTAAGTATAAAGAAATTGAATGACTTCAAAACAATTCATTTTTGTTATTCCTCTCGATTTATCGTTACACTTACCTACTCAAAAATCCTGAGAACTGCCTGGTCACTGTAATTTTCCACGTCGGTTCACTTGTCTCTTATCGTCACTCGTTAATTATTTTACATTTCTCCCAAGATTTATCGCTCTTCCTTCATTACTCCGATTTAACTGTATTTTTACTTTTCATTAATAAGCGCGTCCGAGGGTCGAAATAAACGCGAAGGAAATCGTTTCGCGAATGGAAATATTTTATTAACTTTGAAAACCACGTTTTATTTCAAAAAAATACAATTACTCTGAAAAATTCCACTTTGTAAACAAACGTACACCCGGGGACACGGTATCTGTCGCTGGTGACTTTTTTTAAACGTTATTTTTAAACGTACTAACCAATGAATAATTAATTCTCATGCGCTCATTAGCTACGGTGGCATCTACTCTCGTTAATGAAAGCATGAGGATTATTAATTATTGGTTAGTACGTTTAAAAATAACGTTTAAAAAAGTCACCAGCGACAGATACCGTGTCCCCGGGTGTAGGTATGTGTCAACCGCCATACTTTCTCGTCTGCTAGGTGTCTGCGCCCTAGGGAACTTCTGTCGCGACGATTGACGTCTGCCGGCGATCGACAGAGCCAATCGTTCGGCATCCTTGCGTCTCCAACCAATAGCGGACAACCTAGAGTCTACAAATCGCTACGTACCATATCGTCCTATGTATACAACATACGTGGAGACCCGGTATTGAAAGCAAAGGCGTTCCAATTCCTGTATAGATACTCTGGGGTGGCAGGGTCGATCGGAAGGACGGACGGTTTTATTAAAATACAAAAGAGGAAATATATAAATAAAGAAAAAATAATAATAAAGTAGTTACTCCATTATTGTAATCCAATTCCATCGTATCCCTTATTTTTCTCCCACGACTTTGATTGTTGATAGTGGATGGATCAGCTAATAAATTTGATTTTTATTCACTATCAACTATCAAAGTCGTGGCAGAAAAATAAGGGATACAATGGAATTGGATTACCGTAATGTAGTAACTACTTTATTATTATTTTTTCTTTATCGATATACTTCCTCTTTCGTATTATATTACCAACAAAAATTGATACGTAAAATACTCTCCAAAAAAGATTTGAAATCAATTAAGATCGCCATGTTCAAGAGTTATATATAAAAAGTAAAAGGCATCATTTGAAAGGGAAATTATTGTAAATCAAGTGACTACAAAATTCGACTAAAAAAATTTATAAAAAAATTTTAATAAAAAAGAACTTGCCGCGTTTAAGTTTTCATATTTTGTCCACTATACCGAATAATTGGCAGTGCTTGGACGGTGTTAGAGTGATTCATAAATTGCACTGCCGAAGTCAAATTCAGAGAAATTCAGAAGGCCCTCGCCTGATCGGTTTCTCGTACGACATTCGGTATACTGGTGGTATCATATAAGTGTATGAATTTATTTAAAATCATAAGTGCATAAACATCGAGTATATTTCTGTGTCTGAATTTTTTTATTTTGAAGGGAAAAAACGCGGCAAGTTCTTTTTAATTAAAATTTTTTTTATAAATTTTTTTAGTCGAATTTTGTAGTCACTTGATTTACAATAATTTCCCATTCAAATGATGCCTTTTACTTTTTATATATAACTCTTGAACATGGCGATCTTAATTGATTTCAAATCTTTTTTGGAGAGTATTTTACATATCAATTTTTGTTGGCACTGAATGAACATGCCGCCTTTTTTTTACAGAGAATCTGTTTTTGTGGGGGGATTTCACTACTTTTTGGAATGTATTCATGAGGAGAATACGTACATGTAGGAGAATAGCTTTTTATTACTAAGTGTATTATTGCAGAACGAGTAGGTTAGAAGATTTTCATGAAGACTCACGATTTTCTGACATGTCATCTCGTACAGGTGCAACTGAAGAGGATCTAGCTCATGTCCTGTCCGTAAAAAGATGACTCGATGGATCGGAGAATATCAGGCTTGTCACCGAGCGCCTTTCACCCATAGTACTTTCATTGCAATATGCGATTTTCGTTTCAACTATTCCTGCTCTAAGTAACTTTTACTTCTTTCAAAGCATTTACCTTGTACGAATTGTTGATCGTAGGGGGCAACGATCAATGATTGTGACTAATCGTAGACAAATAATTCCTGCGATTATGTTCCAGTTGCACACCAATTGCCTTTTAGTTTTAATAGACGAACTTGTCTACGACGAGTCTCTATTATCGATCGCTGCCTCCTACCACGAACAGTTCATAAAAGGTGATTACCTTGAAAGAAGTAAAAGTTATTAAACGCTGGAATAGTTGAATCTTCCTTCACGGCTGCCAGCGGCACTAGCTTCTCTCTGCAATTAGGTATGAGGTGTGTAATTCGGTTAGGCATCGAAAAAATCCGAATGATCATTTCCTCTCACTTCTAAAAATTACTTACCATGGCTGTGGACGCGATGCGGTTTATTAGTCTTTCAGCTAGCAAAACTCCTCGAAGCTTCTCGCGCGAACGCTGCTGTCAATCACCGGGAGAGGTTATGGAAGATAACCTCGCAGCGATCGTCGCTCGGACGTCGACGAGGAGCGCGGAGAAACTTCCTCGAGGAATAAATTTCCGTCGGGGAGAGTCCACCATGCGGTCGCGAGTGCACGAACGAGGGCCGTGGGAGGAAAATCATTTTTTTTTAGGAGGCGGGATAAAACCGATCCGAGCCCTGAAAACGCTCCTCGGATGCACTCACGGTGACACATCGCGCCTATCGGTCGCATTTTTGTACGCACTTTCGATCATCGCTGAACAGTCGATCGACGACGGAAGCCGAAATATATCCCACACATTTGATGGCGCTTGTATGTGTTTGATGATCGCATCTGTGTATACATTTCCGACCATTGCCGAAGACAGGCGGAAATTTTGTGACATTTTTACATATATATATCGCCCGAGAAATCGGATTCTCGACTTTGACGGGCAAGGGGCGTGGTTTCGCGTTGCTAAGGACGAATCTCTGTTAATATGTAACTTATCAAATTTATTCTGGTCTCTATCAATAGAGAATAATCAATTTATATGGCGTAACTAAGCATAGTTTTGGTTATAACCATATATTTATTGAGAAAATTCGATGTAAAAATTGAGGGGTGCAGGGGGTAGATATTTGTGGCGTATAGATACACGGGTGCTCGCTTCGACGCCGAGACTAGATGAACGAACATGCCGCGAGACACTGCCGTGTCTCTTGATCCCAAGTTCGAATTTATATACCGACCTGTCAAACGTGAAGTGTACATGTACCTCACTTTTATTTCATTAAGTATTACAGCAGAACGAGTAGGTTAGAAGATTTTCATAAGGAATCATGATTTTCTGACATGTCATCTCGTACAGGTGCAACCGAAGAGGATCTAGCTCGTGTCCTGTCCGTAAAAAGATGACTCGATGAACATTGGAGAATGTCAGACTTGTCACCGAGCGCCTATTACGCACGGTACATTAATTGCAATACGCTCTTCTCGTTTCAACTATTCCAGCGTTAAATAACTTTTACTTCTTTCAAGCTAATAACCTTTTATGAACTGTTCGTGGTAGGAGGCAGCGATCGATAATAGCGACTCGTCGTAGACAAGTTCGTCTATTAAAACTAAAAGGCAATTCGGTGTACCGAACTACTACTGCGATAATGTGCCCTAGCTCACGGTCTATTCTGCGATTAACGTTAACGTAATCGTGATTATGCTCGGGTGATGGGTGTTCCAAGAGAGGTAACGTTGATACTAAACATCGGATGCTGTAAGCTGACTTGCTAGTGTATGCTTTGCAACTGGAACATCATCGCAGGAATAATTTGTCTACGATTAGTCACAATCATTGATCGCTGCCCCCTACGATGAACAGTTTGTACAAGGTAAATACTTTGAAAGAAGTAAAAGTTATTTAAAGCAGGAATAATTGAAACGAAAAGCGCATATTGCAATAAATGTACCGTGGGTAATAGGCGCTCGGTGACAAGTCTGACATTCTCCGATGTCCATCGAGTGATCTTTTTACGGACAGGACACGAGGTAGGTCCTCTTCGGTTGCACCTGTACGAGATGACAAGTCAGAAAATCATGAATCTTCGTGAAAATCTTCTATAACCTACTCGTTCTGCAGTAATACTTAATGAGATAAAAGTGAGGTACATGTACACTTCACGTTTGACAGGTCGGTATATACATTCGAACTTGGGATAGTATAATACGAAAGAGGGACTATATCGATAAAGAAAAAATAATAATAAAGTAGTTACTACATTACTGTAATCCAATTCCATTGAATCCCTTATTTTTCTGCCACGACTTTGATAGTTGATAGTGAATAAAAATCAAATTTATTGGCTGATCCATCCACTATCAACAATCAAAGTCGTGGCAGAAAAATAAGGGATACAATGGAATTGGATTACACAATAATGGAGTAACTACTTTAAACACTTGGGGAAACTCACCGAAGAAACCCGAATAATTATTTCTTATCACTTGTACACTTGATTTCGAGGTTAGATGCTTGGATGTCCCGAACTGACAGCTACCGGGAGATCAGGGGGGCCTTTCTCGAGTCACTCGTATCTTTGCATGTACGCAACTCAGCGAAGAGACCAGTCAGTATCAAGTATTCCGTTGCGGTGGGGGTCCTGATTGGTCTACTCGCTAAGAAACCTATACGCATCTTAGCGAGTAGACCAATCAGGACTCCACCACAACGGAATACTTGATCTGCAACAGTTAATAGATGATTTTTATTAGTATTGGCATGTTTATGATGATATTTGCAATTAATGTTCTACTCGGACTGAAATTAGTTTTAAGGTCAGCATCGAAGCTGTAAATGATGTAATAATTCAATTAAATTTATTTACGAGTAAGGGCGAAATTTCAGCGGTGCATGCAAAAGGATTTCTTAAAACTATTCCAACATCTCGAGTTAATATATGTAACAACATATCGTCCCCTTCCTGCAAAAAGTCACTAACTAACATTTATCATCAACTGACTTACAATTAGTAGGTAGTTTCTGCTGTATAATATCGGTTTTATATTTCGGTTAATGACTTTTTATGATGCGCGCATGCTCACTTCCAACGCATTTAGCACTTAGTGAGTTTTACCATTTAAAGATTTAATAAAATTAAGCTACTAGGTCCACTTAGGTGAATTTTACAAAATATGTTAGTTAGTGACTTTTTGCAGGAAGGGGACGATATATACTGTCATAAGTGGTATCTTTACATGTGATGAAACAATTCGTCATGGTTATTGGAAAAGTATACTTAGAGAGAGAGTTGAAGGTAAAACGTCTTCATGGATTTCTGTAGACGACCAAAATATAAGAAAAATCCAATGGCCTGTAAATTCGAAAGCGGTATGTTTTATTTCTTCAAAATACTAAGGCAAAGTGAAAAATATAAGGGTTCTCTAGTCTATAAATCCCTTTCAAAATATCACGAGAATAAATCAAAAGTAACGTGGTTATAATTAATTGGCTCGTATCGGTATAAAATATGAGACTTTAATTTTGTGGTAATAAAAAGCTATTCTTTTACATGTACGTATCCTCCTCATGAATAAATTCCAAAAAACGTAGTGAAATCCCCCCACAAAAACAGATTCTCTGTAAAAAAAGGCGGCATGTTCATTCAGTGAACAATTCAGATTTGAAATCAATTAAGATCGCCATGTTCATACATATAAAATGTAAAAGGCATCATTTGAAAGGAAAATTATTGTAAATCAAGTTACTAAAAAATTCGACTAAAAATTTATTAAAAAATTTTAATAAAAAAGAACTTGCCGCGTTTTGTCCTTCAAAATAAAAAATTCAGACAGAATTGTACTCAGTGTTTATGCACTCATGATTTTAAATAAATTCATACACTTATATGATCCTACCAGTATACCGAATGTCGCACGGGAAACGGATCAGGCGGGGGCCTTCTGAATTTCTCTGAATTTGACTTCGGCAGTGCAATTTATGAATCACTCTAGCACCGTCTAAGCACTACCAGTTATTCGGCATAGTGGACAAAATATGAAAACTTAAACGCGGCAAGTTCTTTTTTATTAAAATTTTTTTATAAATTTTTTTAGTCGAATTTTGTAGTCACTCGATTTACAATAATTTCCCTTTCAAATGATGCCTTTTACTTTTTATATATAACTCTTGAACATGGCGATCTTAATTGATTTCAAATCTTTTTTGGAGAGTATTTTACGTATCAATTTTTGTTGGCACTGAATGAACATGCCGCATTTTTTTTACAGAGAATCTGTTTTTGTGGGGGTATTTGTTACCGGTACCAATATCTCAGTAAATATGCGAAGCGTTTACTGACAACATAATTACCTCCCAACAACTATACCAAATGTTAAAATCTTCTCCGCTCCTCTATTGTTTTCTTACTCATCGATGTGTTACGAGCGGCAGTACCGAGTAGTTATTATATAAATCATAAAGTCCACATCTCCATGAAATTAATACTGAAAATATATTGGACTCATTTGTTGTGACAACTGATTATTTTTCTCAGTATAGGAAGGAATCTTTTCTTTAAGAAAAATATGGAGCACTAACAGGTTTCTGTAAATTACAATAGATAGGACATAATAAGGACTCGTATCAGATTGGTTCATAATCGTTCGCTGAAAAGAACGATAATTTTTAATATTTATTCTGTAATTTTTATGGTTCAAATAAACGTTTAATTTGATATTAACAAAGTAATTATTTGATAAGCAAAATATACTGTTGAATTTTGCTCAGTTTTGATTAAACAAATATTCACCAAAATCATATAGATTCGTATTAATTAGGTGAATCGAATTACCAAGAGGCAGATCAATAAACGATTCCACATTAACGGAAGACTCTTTGTTATCTCATCACTATCAGTATGTATATTATAAACAACAATATAAATTATAATTTACAAATTACCATATCAACGTTTCTCAACAAAATTATTATAATTTTGATGATTATAAATTTATAATACAATATGATTTATAACAATGGTTACCCTACACTTTTCTTATTATTAGTACAGATAGGTATTACTCGATTGTTTTGGTTTGTACTTGTATTATTCATTAATCCTTTTATTATCATAAAGAGTGCGCACAGTTTTCTTTACCTCACTGTATTTATTTATGTAAGAGGAATTTTATTAAGCGTACTTTTTACGACGATAGGTTGTAGTTCACGAATAAAAGTGAGCTCGTAGTGTCATCCGCGTAATTAATCAATTGGCGTATTTATTTACACCCTGGGCATATAATCGCAACTAGTCCGGAAGAAAACTGGAGTTCCTCTGGCAGATCGCACCCTCTCGCGCGGAGCCGTATACGAACAAACACTTGGTCCGTAATCCGTTCGCGCCCATTGCTACGTCACGCTAATCTTGTAAATATTCGGGAGTGTGTGGGTGAAACTAACCGTCGTTCTTCACTCTGCGAGAGCAAACACCGTACAAATGCGTTAAACGGATTTCAGCCCGGGTGCGTCCTTCCCCTTGTCTCTCCATCACAGTCTGTCCGTCAGAACTCCGATCCCCGCGCGGTAGGTACTCGTCATGCACGCGGAGAAAAATGGATTTCACTCGACAAAATGGTTTTATTTTGCGCGGGAAGGGTTGCAATTTCGCGTGTTCCAAAGGGTAACGTCTAACGTGGTTCTTAACCCTTAACTAGTGAGGTGCGGTCTCTCAGGCAGCTCACGGGATTTACAGACTATTGGAAATGCCTAGAATTGTATGGCTCCGCCTAATCCTCACCCTATTGGTACATGGCAGATCACCATATTTACACCTACTGGGGGGCTCCGCCCCCTACCCGCTTTGATCGTGAGCCCCCGGGGGGTTATCGCCCGTGCGCCGCTGTCGCGGCGTTCCCCTAAGCTTTTGCAGCAGGATCACGTCGTTGCTGTCTTCTCCGTTCAATACGTTCTTCTTCTTTTACTTCTTCTTCTTCTTTTTCTTCTTCTTCTTCTTCTTCTTCTCCTTCTTCTTTTAAGAAGAAGAAGAAGAAGGAGGAGTAGGAGGAGTAGGAGGAGGAGGAGGAGGAGGAGGAGAAGAAGGAGTAGAAGAGGAAAAAGAAGAAGAAGAAGGAGAAGGAGGAGAAGAAGAAGGAGAAAAAGAAGAAGAAGAAGAAGAAGAAGGAGGAGGAGGAGAGGAAGAAGAAAAAAGAGACGAAGAAGACGAAGAAGAAGAAGGAGAAGGAGGAGAAGAAGGAGCAGAAGAATTCTGTTTCTTCTTCTTCTTCTTCTTCTTCTCCTCCTCCTCCTTCTCCTTCTCCTTCTTCTTCTGCTCCTTCTTCTTCTTCTTCTTCTTCTTCTCCTCCTCCTTCTCCTTCTCCTTCTTCTTCTCCTCCTCCTTCTTTTCGCGGGGAACGCCCATTACATTGTTCTGCCAGATGTTAACACATCAATTTGATATCTCTTCCTTCCAAACATGTGAAATAGTATGTGATTGCAAGGAAGACATATCTAAATAATTGATGTATTAACATCTGGCAGAACAATGTTGCGTGGAAGTGATGTGGGTATAATCGGTTAAATAAATTTATTAGAACAAAAAGACGATCATTTTTTTAATAATTGTCTGTAACAGAATACACCCACATCACTTCCATGCAACATTGTTCTGCTAGATGTTTACACATCTATTGCAAGTTAGAATGACTAACTCGTTTTTTTTCTATCCACTAAAGCAAGTAGATAACAAACCATACAATAAATGTATAATATTAATAAGCTTCATATCACGCTTCAGTTCAATACACAACCGAACTCGGCAATAATAATAACTGACCACATTCTATCATTTAAAAAAATGTTTCATATTTATCTGACAAAAGAGCACGAAAGAAAATTAACGAAAAAAGAAATGAAACCCCTCCCCCCCCCCCCCCTTCAACACATCGACGATGTATGATAGCACGAATTAATAAAATAGCTCCCTTTCCAAAGTAATCATGTAACAACTTACGAATCACCAAAGATAGTGAAAAAATTATGATAAAAAAGTAATGAAATCATTACCGCCAAATTAATGAAAGCAAGTGTGTTGTCAAGGTATGTTGCGTTAATGAGAGAAATAGTACATAATCCCATACAATGGTAAACTTTGCTACAGAGACTAAAAATAATATAGGGTGAAAAGAAACCAAATTCCACTGAAACTGAGAATATACCCTCAGTTAACCATTGTATGAAATTATGTACTATTTCTCTCATTAACGCAACATACCTTAACAACACACTTGCTTTCATTAATTTGGCGGTAATGATTTCATTACTTTTTTATCATAATTTGTTCACTATCTTTGGTGATTCGTAAGTTGTTACATGATTACTTTGGAAAAGGAGCTATTTTATTAATTGGTGCTATCATACATCGTCGATGTTTTGAAGGGGGGGTGGGTCAGTTCCACTCATATAGCTCTTATCTCTATTATTATCATCGTACTGTTCATCCTCATTCACACAATCTCTACGCTGATCTATATTTTCTCTTTCAACGTTTGCTTTAATCTCGTCTATTTCCATTCCATCTGAACTAAAATTCAGTTTGTTCGTATTGTCCTCGTTAGAAATAACAGGTAGTATGATACTCGTAACGTTAGCATACTTTATATGTGATTTATTTTTCATATTGTAATCAGTTAGATATGTTTTGCAGAAATAACAATCTTTTCTAGATTGCACTTTGGTCCAATGTATTGGTATAAGAAAATTGAGATATTTTTTGTCTCGAGATTTTTCATAACGATGAAACATTGTGTTACAAGAAGCACAAATGACGTGTGGTACCCAATCATTAACTTCATCTATCATGTTCAAATCAAAACAATCCTTATACGCTCTGAAATACGTTTGCGATTCTTTGATGCTTCATAATTACCACAAACATAGCAAAATGAATCTGGATCCTTATTGCATATGTGATCCGAACTTATAGTGATAGACTCTACAGTAGCCAAGTTTTCCACCAATGCAGAGCTGCGGTCGCTTGATGACGACGATTGCGGGCCCGCTTGCTTACCCAGACCAACCGCCGATACTGGGGTTCCTTGTGAGAACACCTGTATCGTAACACATTTCCGTGTGCCTGCCATGACGGCTTGGACGCCTTCATCCAGGGATTTTGCCGGAAAAATAAACAATAAAAAAAACCGTTGCCCGCCGTCACCGCGTGGTGTACCCTGGGTGCAGGCACACCACACATATTCGCTGTATCAAATTTACAACGATGAGCTCCAATTCACTTGAATTGAGAGATCACGTGACTGGATTTCAAAATTTATTTTGCGGTACGAGAACAGATTTATTCTCGCTCGGAACTGAGTGAGTTGATGCATGGAAAAAAAAAGGTGTGAGTACCGTTGTACTCACGGAGGATGTGTAAACATCTTACAATTATCTGCGGTCCGAGTTTAGTTGGGGAATATGACGTCGTAGTTCAACAAAAAGAAGTTAAATTTTTTCTATAATGAAATATTTATTATTATTATATTAGATTTATAACTTACTAGCAGCCCGTCCCGGCTTCGCACGGGTAGATTGTGGATTGATTTTGTCCGTCCACCATTGTTTAAATACATTTTTAATACAAAACTTTTAGTATTTTTCCCGGGCTACGCAATGGTCATATTGGATTTGACCTTGACCATGACCTTCAAGGTTATATCAAGGTCAAATTCATTTTTTTTCACGTTCAAACGTGTCCTTGACCGTTTTTTTCATGTTACCTTTATTGTCAGCGGAGGTCAAATTTAGGTCAAGTATAGTTCGACTTTTTGAATACCCTGTATAAGATTTACTAACTCAGAAACCTTCGCGGATATGCGTCCAACTGTTCCCCAAATTTTCATCGCAATCGGATGAACGGTTTAGGAAGGCATAATAATCATCAGTACCGGTACTTTTTGAACACCTTTTATAAGATTTACTAACTCAGAAACCTTCGCGGGCATGCGTCCAACCATTCCCCAAAGTTTCATCGCAATCGGATGAACGGTTTAGAAAGACATTTGATATTACCTTAAAGGTCACGGTCAAGGTTAAATCCAATAGGACCACTGGGTAGCCACGGGAAAATCCTTAAAGTTTTGTATTAAACATTTTTCTCTAAAATGTTTTCCCGTTGAGATAATCCAGCTTGCGCGAATAGTATGCGCAGTAGCGCCACACACTGACGCAGTCACATGTACACGGCTTACGTCTGACGCTCGATTTCCCAGGAAGGTCCCACCGTAGAGCCATAGCATAGATGTTTACACATTAAAAACTTGGCAGATCTCCAAACAGACCTCCGCGTCTTTTAAACGTCAAAGACGTGTACCGCTCAACGGATCATTCGGTCATGGACGCCGATCCGCGGTAATGCATTGAAGACACGAGAGAGCTAGGAAACCGCCATAAGCGACAGCCTTCCGACTGACCGCTCCGTCACGGCCTCTCTTACTACAGACCCGAGCCGGCGCGATCGAAGCTCCGCTATCCACTCCACGCGCGGCCCGGCGCCCTATGAGTGGAAACACGTCGACCGGCACTCCCATGAAGGGGGTCAGCTTGTACTTTAGATTAGAACTTTTTTGCTAGATTTGACCTTGAAATGACCTTGGGGGTTATGTTATCAACAAAATTGAATATATATCTAGACGTAAAATGTTCCGTTCTTTCAGAATCTGCAGTCAAAAATTCATTTTTGGCAGAATAAATACATTTGACCTTGAAATGACCTTGAATTTGACCTTGTCGGATCAAACGAACATCGGATTTGGATTCAGCGACCTCAAAAATATATAGGAATAATAATTTGAATCAATTTGACTATTTTTCCAGGATTTGGCCTTGAAATGACCTTGAACGTGATGGAGACAAACGGACACCGGATTCGGATTCAGCAACCTCAAAGACATACTGGTCAAAGATATACTGGTCTGGTTCCGGGAACAGGAGCTTTTTTTTTGTATGCCTGTGTAATTATTACGATAAAGAAACTAAATACGTATTCTCTCTCTCTCTCTCTCTCTCTCTCTCTCTCTCTCTCTCTCTCTCTCATTATCATTTTCTACATTGTTGTTTCATTATAGATGATGAAAATTAAATACATATAATATCGTTTGCGTTATTACTTATAGGTATATTTAGTATGACGGACTATGTTTTAACTTGTCTGACTCGATCAAACATCCTTAATAGATTTCGAGGTTGGATCAATTTATTGATAAAATAACCACAATTGTATAATAAACATTACAGCTTTACTTCTTACTTTTACAAGTCCCTATTTCTAACATTTCTACCAAAATTGCAGTTATCGTATAACAATAAATTTGCCCTGTTCCGAAGTTTATCACAAACCGTTGTAAATATTACGATTCATTTTTTCCCGTGCATTGCTCTACACGTGTTCACTTATCGCGTGCAGACTCTTATCACCGTGACTCGGAGCTGTATGGGTCGGTCGTTCCAGCAGAACGTACATACGTGTTACGATCCATGGTAATGAAAGCTTGTACTTCCGCGCACGAGAAATTCAAGGCGCATCGGGTGTAATCACCAGTTGAATGGAACTGACGACATTTATCAGCGTATACGTTCGCGCTGGGCGTCATCAAAGTTCCATTTGTTTCCATCCCCGACAAAGGGTCTCGCCCTCGCCACCTTCCCCGTCTCATTCGCTCTCTTTGGCCCAGGAGAAGATATCGGCCGAATCACTTTGCTTCATGAATATGTACGTCGACCAGTATCCAGACTTCCGGTCGACAGTAATTATTCTTAATAGTGGTAGGTGAGCGCGTGCGCGCGCTCTCTCGCGTAAATGAACCTCCCTGATCGTTTTCCTCTGCCCGCGCCGCTTCACCTTTCAGCCGGTCCCTACGGTGCGTTGCTCGGTATTAATATTCGGTAGTGAGTCCCGTCTTTCCACATCTTCACCACTTTCTATTCTTTTTTCTTCCATAGCAGCTGGTGCAGTCTCGAACGCAACATTTGTAAGGTTTTTGATAATAGAAGCCTTTTTGCTGGTACCCTCATTCTTCCTACGGATAGATTTTTTTAATTTCTAAACTGGCAGTGATGATCATTCAGAAGATATTTATCTCGGATTATCTCGAAAGTACAGCAGCACTGTGCATTCCAAAAATCGGAGTCATAGACGAACTGAATTGATGATGGTGAGGCTTTAAAAGCTTCGCTATGAAAACGGATGAAATGTGTGATTCAAAATCGGAAAAAATTGCTACATTTTAATTGACTATGCAAATAACATAGATATGCCAATTTGTCGGTGTTTCCTTCTATTTTTATCAATCTCGTTATTCTTTCAGCTCTTGCGAATACTTAATAAACTGCCTACAAAAGCGATAAGTTATTTTTAATTTATATGCTCCAAATAATCCTCGAACTGATAGTACACTGAGGAAACAGTTTATTTAGATAATCGATAAATGTATTTTCAAATATGGTCAAATAAATATTTCAGTTGTGCATGAAAACATAAACGTTAATTATTATTAGAAGGTTTGTTTCATTCAATCACCTCAAAACATTTATTTGTTTCCAATAAATATCGTAAAATAGTTGATAAATATTTGCTTGACCCAATGAATTCTTTATTTCGCTATATTCGAAGAAATATTTATTAATTTCAGACAAACTCTTCTTTCGGTGTAAAAACCAACAGCATCGCATCCTGGGGGAAATATTCTAAACTCAACTACATATTCTCGCCTTATCAATAATCTCGGTCGAGATTATCGAATTAATAAAACCGTCCGACCGTCCGACCGACCCTCCAACCGAGAGTATCTATACAGGAATTGGAACGCCTTTACGTTCAATAGTCAATACGAGATTTTGGTTTTGGCATTTCGTGCTTTCGCCACTGGTCTGCTGGCGTCGCCACCGTCCGGCCTTCATACTCACGTACACTTCCCTTTGCGGCGACGACCCGTGACCAGTCGGTATTTGTACCGTATGTCCGTCTCTGTACTGGCCAGTTTGAAAGTTACCTTCGGATAGGCTTGGTCGGTAATCGAGACATTTATACCGTAATTATAATTATTTTCATAATTTCCATTATTCACAAATTCACATTTTCGAGGTTAGACGCTTCGATCTCCCGAATTGACATCAACTCTAACTGCCGACTCGACTTCTACCGTATTAAATGACTCGAGTACCCACCAAGCCTATCCGAAGGTAACTTCAAACTGGCCCGTACAGAGTGGGACATACGGTATAAAGCCCAGCCGACGGTAAATTTCAAGGTCCCTGTAACTGTGCGGTTCTGCTCGGGTCGGGACATCATGTACGTGTGTACGAAGGCTCGCACACTGGAACGCACTGTCCGTACATAAGGCTTTAAAGAACGCTGCGTACTGCTTCGTACACCAATACAGTGAGCGTGTAGTAGGTATGTTCGTTCATCTCGGCGTAAAGCGAGCAGCGAGAACCCGTGTATCTTTATGTCTGCCCCCTCCACCCCTCAATTTTTACATCGAATTTTCTCAATAAATATATGTATGGTTATAAACAAAATTATGCTTAGTTACACCATATAAATTGATTATTCTCTAATGATAGATTGATAAAGACCAGAATAAATTTTTCATTTATACCGGTAGAGATCGAGTCGGTAGTTAGAGTTGGCTTACAGCCCATAAACACTGTGCAGTTTATTCACTGTTTCGATAATTTTAACAAATCGGTGCAAATCGAATGCTATGTTATGAACATAATATCCGGTTTGCACCGATTCGTTAAAATTACTGAAACGGTGAATAAACTGCATAGTTTGTTTATTTACGATTTTTATGACTTCTTTCACGAACGAATTGTTCTGGGGAAAATGTAAATATTATCGAAACATTAATTATAAAATCATTACATGTTGATGATTTTATTTATCATTCATAATTTTTAAATCAGTCATATAGGCTGAAAACATTTTTACCGAGTTTCCGTTTATCATTGAGTGTGCTCTAGTTGCGAAATTCGATGTTCAATTGTTTTCAAACTGTTAACACGCGATACGTCGGCTGACAACAATGAATGTGTAGTGACGCGCCACGCCGCTCTTTTCTCCGCCTTGTCGGAAACTACGCGATAAAGCGATCAGGGTTCTTACCTGAGAACCCTGCCTACGTCACAACTAAGCGCCTTTGCACACGACGTTTTTTAAACTAGCTGACGACGCGCGTTATACGCGATTAGGACGCTCAGCAAACGCAAGGCAGTCGGCAAGTTGTGACTTACACACGATACTTGCTAATACAACCTGCTAATACGCGCTGATGACGCGCAGCGAACGCGCTCATCAAAAAGGCGCATCGTCAGCTAGTTTAAAAAACATCGTGTACAAAGGCCCTTACGGTTGCCAGCTTTATCGCAGCGTTCCGTACCCCGAGGTACATATGTCGGTACCTCGTCGAACCTTTGTCTCACGGTGTTCGGAATTTCGCCGGAAAGGCAGTCGGTCTTGAGCTTCAGATGTGTACAGTTGCGTATTTTTTTTCTATCCACTAAAGCAAGTAGATAACAAACCATACAATAAATGTATAATATTAATAAGCTTCATATCACGCTTCAGTTCAATACACAGCCGAACTCGGCAATAATAATAACTGACCACATTCTATCATTTTAAAAAATGTTTCATATTTATCTGACAAAAGAGCACGAAAGGAAATTAACGAAAAAAGAAATGAAATCCCCCCCCCCCTTCAAAACATCGACGATGTATGATAGCACGAATTAATAAAATAGCTCCCTTTCCAAAGCAATCATGTAACAACTTACGAATCACCAAAGATAGTGAAAAAATTATGATAAAAAAGTAATGAAATCATTACCGCCGAATTAACCCTTAAATGCATGATTTTTTGTTTAAAAATAAAAAAATGAAAAACTGGAAGATTTTACAAAACTAATACAGGGAGAAATAAAAATAAAAATTATATTTCACTTTGAACCGTTTTTTTTTTCGAAAAAAGGGTATGTAGCCAAATGGCAACATCATGCATTAAGTACATAGTATGACATTACATTACGTGTGAAATTTTTTGACACAATTATTACGTTTATTGAAACATAATTCTACATCGCACTTCTCACACTTGGTATAGGTAAGTCCTTTGCAGTTAGGCAGCTTGCATTTCATTTTCTTATCCCGTTGCTCGCCGGTTGTCTGCAGACTGGGAAATGTCAATAATACAGTGACATGAGCGCCATGTACCAACAAATGCTTATAGCCTATTATAAAGCAGTACGTAGCCCAACGGACACTCTATGCAGCTAGTCGATATTTGCTCTAGTGTGAGTTTGAAAGGTATAGTAGGCAGTGTGTTGCCGAAAAGCAACAATATGCATTTAAGGGTTAATGAAAGCAAGTGTGTTGTCAAGGTATGTTGCGTTAATGAGAGAAATAGTACATAATTCCATACAATGGTAAACTTTGCTACAGAGACTAAAAATAATATAGAGGGGAAAAAAATCAAGAGTTCCACTGAAACTGAGAATGTATCCTCAGTTAACCATTGTATGGAATTATGTTCTATTTCTCTCATTAACGCAACATACCTTGACAACACACTTGCTTTCATTAATTCGGGGGTAATGATTTCATTACTTTTTTATTATAATTTTTTCACTGTCTTTGGTGATTCGTAAGTTGTTACATGATTACTTTGGAAAGGGAGCTATTTTATTAATTCGTGCTATTATACATCGTCGATGTTTTGAAGGGGGGGGGGGGGGGGGGGGAATAACTATTCTGAAACTGCAAATTGATAAGTATCTACAAAATTATGATAACATCGTTTCCGGTCAAATCTTTTTACGTTATCATTGCAATAAGTAATGAAATATACGTGGTCGAATACTTTTTTAATCAAAACATTTTCTCACTATCTCGAACAAGATGTAAGTACAATAACTCTCGAGTAAGAGTATAAAAATGAAGAAATATTTCGAAAACTAACTATCATTCATCTCGAACACCATCCTGGGCTAACTAATCCCTCTTGTGCGGCAAAAAATTACCATCGAGCACGCGGGTGGCGATAAAGATCGCCAACGCGTGTAGCTATTAAACTAATTTCTCATCTCCCCTCGCCGCGTCATCTCGTTCCACCTTTCCCTACGGGCAATGCAACTCTCCCGCTTCGAAGCAAACTCTCTCTCCTCGCTCATCCAAACTGCTTGCGCCACTTCTTTTTATTCGTTTATTCGACCGTCGGGACAGTCGATAATAAAAGCATTCGCAACAACCCCTCGACGTTGTCACGTAGTAATTGTAGTCCCGCCAGCGGGCTCGGCGTGAGTCACCCTTCGCCGTCGCGCGGTTGGGGGACTGAGTTTGGATGTAAAATCGCTGACAATAACGTCGCGACAATAGTAATGACGCTAATAACGATAAGAACCGAGCGATCAAAACCCCGCGAAATCCTTCGCCTCTTTGTCCTCCTTCGCTGGCTGGGTGGGCGTAAGTTTGTGGAAAACTAACGAACTGTAAAGTTTAGCGGAGCGTTATAGGATGGGAGGCTGTACGAGCCACTTGCTTTCTCCGCGTTGCACCCGCAACACGAACGGGTTAATTAGCTCTTCTTTTTTTCTCACAAACCCTCTCCGTTACCCTCACACACCTCTGACGGTCGACGCGTCCCATTTTTTCCCCTACTTGTGTCGAGCGAGCGAAATTAACGAGGAACGTTTTTCGGATTCGCATGTAGCTAATGGACCGCAAGCTGCTGCATAGGTATGGTCATTTATGAGATGCGGATACAGAGGAACTGAGTGTGGTCGATGAGCGTCGTGAGGATAATACGGATATTCTAGGTCTTTTTGGGTATAGGGGTAGCGGTACTTAAGGAAGGTCTTCAGTATTTTTACGAAAAATGAATGCAATGATGTACAGCTTTGAAATTTTGAGGGTATATTCATTAATTAGTTCTCAATAAATTCTCAAAATTTCAAAGACACTTACCGTATGCATTTTCGAGAAAAAAATAATAAAAACTTGAATTTCATCCTTTTTTCCGGGGTAGAGAAAGAAAAATTGCAATGGTTTACGGAAAAACTTGATTTAGAAATACATTCTTAGAAAGTTAAATTTTATATTTCTACAATAAAAATGTCCACTAGCCGTACTAACTTTTGAGCAATAATTAACAAACAATCAGGTAACCTAGAATTTACTTTGAATGAGATACAAATGGCGGTGAGACTTGGCAACGAAGATTCCCTTGACGCGCTTCGCGCATGCGCTGGAACACTGAGCGGGCACTTGCAGGCACTTTTTAAAATACATTTTCCTTTTACTCGTGACTGTTCTTGATGCTCCATCGCTTTCTTCAAATTTTTCTCTTCATAAAATAACAATGTACTTCACTTGCTTACACTCGTGAACCCAGGACATAACCTCATTAATATATGACTTGTCATCACAACCGCGCAAGTTTTGATGGTAACGTTCCGATTTTACCGACCGGAACTAACCACTTGTTCCAGAAAAGCGTGGTTATCAAGTTTATTCAATAAATCTAATTCATTTATAAAATTTGGAATTAATAATAATTTGTCAATTGGAAAAATAAAATCGAAGGTGCCAAACTCAATGATAATCGAAAGAAACTATTTCAGAAGGTTTTCCGTAAGAATCATTGCATTTTTTAAAGTTAATACTTTTTTCTGCAAGTTGTAGCTGACTATCGGCATCTTTGAAGTTTACCCCAACTCCTTACCCTTAAATTCAACTGGGGACCTTCCTTAAATGTGTAGGGAAGAATAGTGGTAGAATTTTAGTGGTATCTAGGGATTATCGAAACTGTTATGTTTTACTCTACGTTATTTTAGTTATGCATCAGTCGTAATAAATTTTATCGTCCCAATCCCAATCCCAATTAATTATTAACGTGTGCATTTCAGCATGGTCCGAAATTATTTTAAAAAGTCTTCTCAACATAGATGGTCGGAAAAGGACATGCAAGTTGCGGATCTTAGCGTTTGGCTGGTGTATGTGGCGCTCGCCTTGTTTATTCACCTAATTTTCATTCGCTTGATTTATTCTCATTTTTTTCAATGTATATGTAACCTGAGTTTTCTTTTCTTAAATGATTCGTGACAGTAAATCGCTTTTAATTCCATCAACTATGATTTTTTGACCGGTCCCTACTTTGCCCCGCCCTTAGGGCAAAGCGGGGAGAAAGTAGTTTTTTCGTTAACAGTATATTATATTCAGGCGTTATTGAATATTACTATTTAAACATTTTTCACAAGAGCGATATCGATCAAGGAAGAGATACAAATTTGATTTACAATCAAGAGACACGGTAGTTTCTCGCGGCATGTTCGTTCAACTGTCGTCGCGGGCACCCGTGTATATATTATTATAATATATATATATATATATATATATATATATATATATATATATCATATATCTTTACAGGAAAAATGTCTGCGCCCTTCACCCCTCAATTTTTACATCGAATTTTCTCAATAAATATATGGTTATAACTAAAACTATGCTTAGTTACGCCATATAAATTGATTATTCTCTATTGATAGAGACCAGAATAAATTCTATAAGTTACATATTAACAGAGATTCATCCTTAACAACGCGAAGCCACGCCCCTCGCGCCTAAGAGTCGAGAATTTTACGATTTCTCGGCCGATATCTATATGTCAAAATGTCACAAAAATTCCGGCAATCTTCGGCGATAGTCGGCCATGATCGGAAATGTGTATCCATAGATGCGATGAAACACACACACGCGCCATTGAATGTGTGAGATATATTCCGGCTTTCATCGTCGACTGTTCAGCGATGATCGGAAATGCGTAGACAAATGCGACCACACGCATACGCCATCAAATGTGTGTGAGAGAATATATATGTATGAATACAAATGCCTGCATCTCCTTTCCTAATTACTTTAACCCTCCAGTACCCGCTTGAAAATCTGTGACCCATTACCCGTTTCGGTCTCACAGACCGATGTCTCTTATATGGGCAAGTTATATTATGATCGCTATTAATTTTTGATAGGAAGGTAATAATCACTAAAATCATAATTTATAAAAGGCATTTATTTGAAAAATAAGAGATGATTATATTACAAAAGTAAATAATAAACTGAAGTTCAATTCTGGGTGTACCCCCACCAATATCAAACCAATATCAGTGACAAAACACATTACAATAATGTTAGTCCTAAGAAATATATCAAAAAGTATCTTTTTCTCAAAAGAAACAATACAACAATCATACGTAAAATACCTACCTCTCGGAATTATTAAAAAAATTGTTATTAGAAGAATATAACACCGCTACCCGCTTCGGACTCACAGACCGAAAACACCGATAAATACTATACTTTTCTGCACAGATCTAACTCTCGTTTCACACTGGCTTCGAGCGCCTAGAACTAAGAAGGTACACGGGAGGGGAGCAGCTAGCGACTCTCAACTGTTTAAAACGACAAGTTAGAACACTGCGTCGGTCCTAGAGACCGTGAACGGGTACCGGAGGGTTAAAAATATTGTTTCTTTTTCTATGAATTCAGAAAATTATAGCGAGCATTTCCATTACTGCAATTATTTCCATGCACTAACATATACCTATTATGGTTTCATGCCGATTATATATGTTCAATTGCTCGTTTCATATGGTGACAGTAAATGTATCAAGCTGTCAAAATAGCTTAAAAAAAGAAGGAAATGACATGACTCTATATTATCGGCTATCGGATTATTTATACCTTACCGACTGCCGAAGTCAAATTTCAAGGTATCGGCCATAGGTATGACTTTGATCGGTTTGCCCGCGGACATACGGCAGTTATTTATGGAAATCCTTTCACGAAAGAATTGTTCTGGGGAAAATACCGCATGTCCTATGGCCAACCGCGCAGGTGAGCTGCGACCTGAATTCTTGACTTCGGCAGTATTTATGGTACAGTTAGAGTGGGCTTCAGACGAGTGCACTGCATAAGAACGAAAAGTGTCGACTGCTCTTCTAATAGCTGTCAATTCGGGAGATCGAAGCGTTTCGTGTAACCTCAAAATCGTAAAGTTTTGAATTAGTAGTGAATAATTTGTAGAAGTGATCAGAAATAATCATAAATAATCTTCCGAATTGACAGCCATCGGGAAATCAGACGACGCTTTTCGCTCTTACGCTGCGTTCTTACGAAAACTGTGAAACGTCTGATCTCCCGATGGCTATCAATTCGGGAGATCGAAGTATAAGCTCGAAATCGTGAATCTTTGAATAAATGGTAAGTAATGTTCAGAAGTGAGAGTTAACAATCATTCGGGTTTTTTCGATGTCCCACCGAATTACACGCCTCATGCCTATTTGTTTCAGAAATTATTTCCGCGCTAGTACCGCGCGTGTCTAGGAAGTAGTTTTACGAAGTGGCGTGAACGATACCTAAGGTGTCACAATTCGGAAGATTATTTATGATTATTTCTCATCACTCCTACAAATTATTCACTACTAATTCAAAACTTTACGATTTTGAGGTTACACGAAACGCTTCGATCTCCCGAATTGACAGCTATTAGAAGAGCAGTCGACACTTTTCGTTCTTATGCAGCGCACTCGTCTGAAGCCCACTCTAACTGTACCATAAATACTGCCGAAGTCAAGAATTCAGGTCGGAGCTCACCTGCGCGGTTGGCCATAAGACATGCGGTATATATATTATCGAAATATTAATTATAAAATCATTTCAAAATATCACGAGAATAAATCAAAAGTAATGTGGTTATAATTAATTAACTCGTATCGGTATAAAATGTGAGACTTTAATTTTGTGGTAATAAAAAGCTATTCTCCTACACGTACATATTCTCCTCATGAATAAATTCCAAAAAGGAGTGAAATCTTGTCACAAAAACAGATTCTCTGTAAAAAAAAAAAGGCGGCATGTTCATTTAGTGCCAACAAAATTGATACGTAAAATACTCTCCAAAAAAAGATTAGAAATCAATTAAAATCGCCATGTTCAAGATTTATATATAAAAATTAAAAGGCATCATTTGAAAGGAAAATTATTGTAAATCAAGTTACTAAAAAATTCGACAAAAAATTTATAAAAAAATTTCATAAAAAAGAACTTGCCGCGTTTTTTTCCTTCAAAATAAAAAATTCAGACAGAAAATTATATTCGATGTGTATGCACTTATGATTTTAAATAAATTCATACACTTATATGATACCACCAGTATGTAGTGGAAAAAATATGAAAATTTAAACGCGGCAAGTTCTTTTTTATGAAAATTTTTTAATACATTTTTTTCGTCGAATTTTTTAGTAACTTGATTTACAATAATTTTCCTTTCGAATGATGCCTTTTATTTTTTATATATAAATCTTGAACATGGCGATCTTAATTGACTTCTAATCTTTTTTGGAGATTATTTTAGGTATCAATTTTGTTGGCATTAAAGAATACCAATACTGTGACCATGTTTGTCATCGTAGCTTTTATTCAAGTACATTTTGATAAAATTTACCGATCATAAAATAATTCCTACAGTTCGGTACATTTTACTGTTACCGAATATATTTTATTATTCGTTTTATTAGTATTCACTAGAGAGTACTACGCGGGCTCTTGCTGCACTCTGAGAAATGTGTTCTTTTATTCTTCTATTTTTATTCTTTTATCTTTTTAAGTGTTAAATATTGCTACTGGAAGTATAATTCTACTACTCGTAACAGTAATTATCCTTGTGATTAGGTACTATAGAGTATTTTCATATCTGTATTTACAATAAATTTCTCTGTGTTACATTTTGAAATGTCAATTAATAACTGAAGTAGGTAACTATGCGAGGCATATCACGAATTGCAATAAATAATTTTATTAATTCGTCTATTCGCATAAGTGGTACAAAGAAGAAAGACTTATTTGGAAGAAGTACCTGGTCTTTAAAGATGACAAAATTCTATTCAAGAATTTTTTCTTGTAAGAACTGAATTATTTGTTTATCTTTTATACAGGGTGGACCAGGTTAAACGTCATTTTTGTTTATATATAGAACAACAAAAAAGTAGACTTTCATAAGAAAATTTTTTTCAAAAATGTTTCCTAACAAAGATACAGGGTGTCAAAGTTTCGAAAAAAAAATGGTTTTCTCATCATAACTTCTAAACTACTTGATCGATTTCCATGGAATTTCGCACACATGCTAATGTAGAACAGCTCTAAGCAATAATGAAATAATTTTAAAAAATTCTCAAGTGGCGTAGATACTGGGGGCCGGTACCCCCCTTTCCCACTTCCAAATCTTCGGCGCCACTGGATATTTTGCAAAGAAAATTTAATTATTGGATTCCCCGTTTAATTTAAAGAAAAAAAAACACCCTTGCAAATTTTTGATTTGTGACTTCGTTTTTGAGATTTTTTCTTTAAATTAAACGGGGAATCCAATAATTAAATTTTCTTTGCAAAATATATTCAGTGGCGCCGAAGATTGGGAAGGAGGAAAGGGGGGTACCGGCCCCCAGTATCTACGCCACTGGAAAATTTGTAAAAATTATTTAATTATTACTTAGAGCTGTACGACATTAGCCTGTGAGGAAATTTCACGGAAATCGATCAAGTAGTTTAGAAGTTTTATGAGAAAACCATTTTTTTCGAAACTTTGACACCCTGTATCTTTGTTAGGAAACATTTTTGAAAAAAATTTTCTTATGAGTCTACTTTTTTGTTGTTGTTCTATCACATATAAAAAAAATGACGTTTAACCTGGTCCACCCTGTATAAGGATGGTGAAGAACTGAATTGGAAAGTATGTCCTTTTTTACGACACTGATCTTACTTATTACTCTACTTTTTATTAGCAACTCTTTTGGTTTGAAATTAACTACTGCAGAGAAGGCCAGACAATTTCAGTAATGTTTGATATTCCTCCTGCTAACATATGTACATTTAATATTTTGTTTTTCATTCCCTAAGAATTCAAGATAGCTATGTACAAATAAGATTGTTTTTTTATTTGGATAATAAAATTTCAGTTCAACTCTCATGGTCGATTCAAACGTTCGGAGTAATCACCTCGGAACGGAGAACTTTTTAGAGCATACCGGATGCTACGGTCAAATGAACTTCGCATCGATTATGAAACATCCAATGTAGTAAAGATGACTGTGCCGTGAAAAATGAACGAGAACTCCAAAAGCTCACACTGAGAAGAAAGTTTAGTTGAAAAAATTAAATATTTTTAGTTGGATGCAAATTGTTTATTTCAATCAATTATATGTTTAAATCAATTATTTCGGTCTTTACTAGGAAGAAATAATTGATTGATTCAAAGAATTGATTTCATTGCATGTAAACCGAATTAAATATATAGTTAGTTCAAGTAAAAATTAATTGTTCTAATTATACGGCTAGTTGAAATAGTAAGAAACAGTTTAATTGAAAACATGAAATGTACCCAATGAAACATTCAATGAACTGAACGTTCTGATATTATTGAAGGAATTAAATATTTAATTACTTTAACACGTTCGTCGCCCAACGCGATTCGGTTGAGTTTACGGATTGTTAACGGATTCGCCTGAATTCGGGTACCTGGGGGTTTTTGGGGTCGCTGATTACTAATCCGAGGCCATAATTGCCAAACTAGTAGATGGCGCCACAATACGACGCATGCGCGGATCAAATGTCGACGTAAAATTGAGTAATTGCCCTGAATTCGGGTACCCGGGGGTTTTTGGGATCGCTGATTACGAATCCGAGACTAAAATTTCAAAATTCCTAGATGCCGCCACGATACGGCGCATGCGCGGATCAAATCTCCGTATCGTGGCGCCATCTACTAATTTGGCAATTCTGGCCTCGGATTCGTAATCAGCGACCCCGAAAACCCCCGAGTACTCGAATTCAGGTCAATTCATTAACTTTTCGACATTATAAAGGATCCATTTTATCATAAATATAAATTAATAAAACGTATACTATAATGTATATATTTTTAATATTTCTATGTTGTATCCTAAATTTATATTTCAGTACTTAATCCATTAAATTCCTTTTAAAAATCCAACTGTGAAAATCATGTTTAACTTGAACAAGAAAAGCGTCACCCGTACGTGGGTGACGCGGCGCCGAACGTGTTAAAATGAAGATGACAACTATATTATGATGTGCTTGTTTTAATGGCCGTATATTTGTACAGCAATTAATTATCTAATTACAACAGAGCAGTAAAATAGTTATTCCAACGAAATTTTAATCAAGTAAACGCACTTTTTCAACTACTTTTTTGGTCACTGAATGAAAAAATTACTCGAAACAATGCTCAAATTTAATCCATAAAATAATAATGCCATTGAAGCAAATATATTAAGGTAGTCAATTATATCTTAATTTGAATGAACTATGTGATTTAGTTGAAATCAAGTACCTATCAAATCGAATAACGTGATGTAATTTTTGCAATTATATATATCATCAAATCAAAAAATCGTATTACATTGAATCAATGAAAATTTATGTAGATTAATTACATCACTTACGTGACGGCATTTTATTACTTCAAAGATTTAACAAATTATTTCAAATAACTACACTTTTTTGAAGTAATTACATTTCTTCTTATTTCAAGTAATGGCAGGTTTTTCAAATAAAATTACAAGAATTACAAGAATTGTTGATTCAGTTACTTCGCCCAAACAATTTGTTGTTTGAAATAAAGATAGGGAAAATTAAAATATCCTCTCTCTCTCTCTTCTAAGATATATATTTACATTATGAAATATCGTGGTCTAACCAAATAGATGTCAGTTATAGACAACAATTGCTACTGTCTTCGAAGCAATTAAATAATTGCTTGCAGCAAGGGAATTATTCGCTGATGGGAGTACACATATTTGACTCCTTCAAAAATATATGCACTGTATTCGACAAAAAGTAGTGCGCGTGGCTTAGTTTGTTTAAAATTGTACATAGTTAGATGAGCTATTGATTCAGTTCAACGAAACGGTGTTTTGTTTCAAATGAATATACGGTAAATCAAGATATCGATTTAGTTGCTTCGATTAAATATTGAATCGTTGCAAATAAACGTTCAATGCGATTGCATTCAATGGAACAAACAAAACTGCAATGCAACTATGTACTTCAGTAAGACTTTCAGATGGGTCGTTTAATGGAATTAAATGCTCTATTGAAGCAAACACTTTCTGCTATATTCATGCGTGGATGTATTTGACTTTATCAATCACCATGACAGACAAGGAAGTGAATTATTTGTATCAAAGAAAATGTGACACATTCAAATAAATATTTGTTTCCTTTAATAATCCATGCAATTGTAACAAATAATCTCTTTATGCGAATAATCCTTGGTGCGGTTAATTAAAAAATGCATTTTTTAATTTAAAAAATCCTGTAATCAGTTCAATGCTAATTCTGAATTGTTTCAAATAAAATTTAATAGTAGTAATCACGTTCATCCCCATTGAAACAATTACATCATTTTATTGTGAACAAACAATTACTTACGACCCCGCAAGTAATTTATATGGTGAATTCAATTAAATATTCATTGCTTCAATAAAAATTTCTTTCTCGGTGAATCTTTAAGATAAATCGATAACACTGATTTCGAAAAAAATAATTGAAAAATTCTATCTTTATCCTCCGGGCAGGGATGACCACCCGTATTGTAAAACAATGGACATGAATTTCGAAACTCCTGGAGCCATTTCGATGCAAATAATCCTTATCCCTTCGGACTCACCACCTGAAGGGGCTGAATTACATTTTTTATCACTGCTACCGATGCTTGCTTAAAAACTTACATCCCTTCTCTAATTTTCTGAAAAGTGCCAATCGTATATCTAATGACTCCTTCCTAGTTTTTTAAAAATCTACTCTTAGGACAGCATTTCTGGTCCAGTCTGTAAATTATAGTCATACATATTCTCACAATAAGATGTCGAATATCGGTACAATATCGAAGACCGGAGCGTAGTCACCTTATTGGTTATTTGCTCACGGCAGGAAGGCGCTTGGATGGATTACTCAGGGATGCGTGACATCATAGAGCTCAAGGCAGCTTGGTGCGCGGCAAATCCCGAGACTCGAGCCTTTCGGCTAAGTCGAGCAGAGCGAAGAGGCGCAGTCTCTCCCGCTTTAAAAATCCCATCCTACATCCCTCCTCCTTCTCCGCTCTCCATACTCCCTCCCGAGGTGCCCTCGGCGTCGCGCGCGTATCCTAATATCCACGCTCCAACGGAGAAATTAATTTTACAGATTTGAGAGGCGCCTCCTTTCGTCGTCCTTTCCTCCCGCCGCGGTTCAGCCTGGCGTCTCTCCTCCCCCGACCACGCGGCATCGACCCACCGCGTAGATTCCGTCGCCGAAGTCTATATAGCCGGATTAAGATCGCGGAGAGGACTCCTAATGGGATCTCTCGCGCACTCGGCCGCCCCATTAATTGTTTTTCCCTTTTTACGGTGGATTTATGGTCTGCTCTTATTTATTCACGCTTTAATTACCCTGCAGCCCCGAGGCGTGGCACGTAGGTGCGGGGCCAGGAAGGGGGGGGGGGGGGGGGCTCGGTCGCACGTCCCGAAACGAGAAATTTCAGGAAGACTACAGATTAATGGGGGCGCGTCGGTTAGCGCGGCGGGTGCACACGCCGCCGCTCCCACCGTCGTAATACCGGCATAATAGGGGAAACTCTTTAGAATAAAAAATCATCATTCATCCGACGCGCGCCCGTTGTTATTGCGAGCGGTGATCCGCGGGTCGTATTCGTTCGCCTCGTTATTTTTTTATTTACCCATCTCATCGCAAAAGAGGATCGAACGGCGCGAATAGCCGCGGGGTGCATTCTGTCACCCCGTGGAAAGGTCCCCTCTCTGAATCCCACCACTCTCGATTGTATATCTAAACAGTGGATCCTCTTGAGCGAAATTAAGAATTCCCCCACCTTCGTCCTTCGATCTTTAACGGTCTTTTAGTTAATTTCCTCCATCCCCTCCCACTTCATCTTATCCGACGAACGCGGTTTTCGAATTTCCGATGGATCGCCCGCAATTCCAGCACAGCTCGGCGCGGAGAGAAAGCGCGCCGGGGCAGGGGAGGGAAAATTAAAGAGAAAGAGAGAGAGAGGGAGAGAGAGAGAGGAGAGGGAGAGGGGGAGAGAGGGAGAGAGGGAGAGGGGGAGAGAGAGAGGAGGGGGGAGAGAGAGGGAGGGAGGGAGAGAGAGAGAGAGGGAGGGAGGGAGAGAGAGAGGGAGAGAGGGAGAGAGGGAGAGAGGGAGAGAGGGAGAGAGGGAGAGAGAGAGAGAGAGAGGGGGAGAGAGAGAGAGAGAGAGAGCGAGAGAGAGAGAGGGAGAGAGAGGGAGAGGGAGAGGGAGAGGGAGAGAGAGAGGGGGAGAGAGAGAGGGAGAGGGAGAGGGAGAGGGAGAGAGAGGGGGAGAGGGGGGAGAGAGAGAGAGAGAGAGAGAGAGAGAGAGAGAGAGAGAGAGAGAGAGAGAGAGAGAGAGAGAGAGAGAGAGAGAGAGAGAGAGAGAGAGAGAGAGAGAGAGAGAGGAGAGAGAGAGAGAGAGAGATGAGAGAGAGAGAGAGAGGAGAGAGAGAGAGAGAGAGAAGGGAGAGGGAGAGGGAGAGGGAGAGGGAGAGGAGAGGGAGAGGGAGAGGGAGAGGGAGAGGGAGAGGGAGAGGGAGGGAGAGGGAGAGGGAGAGGGAGAGGGAGAGGGAGAGGGAGGAGAGGGAGAGGGAGAGGGAGAGGGAGAGGGAGAGGGAGAGGAGAGGGAGAGGGAGAGGGAGAGGGAGAGGGAGGATGGGAGAGGAGAGAGAGGAGAGAGAGAGAGGAGAGAGAGAGAGAGAGAGAGAGAGAGAGAGAGAGAGAGAGAGAGAGAGAGAGAGAGAGAGAGAGAGAGAGAGAGAGAGAGAGAGAGAGAGAGAGAGAGAGCGGGCGCTCGATCGTGTAACCATCGCGGCAGTTGCGGCATTGTATAAATGCGAAAGGGGGCGGCTCAGCCAGGAAACGGTGCCCTCGCGGAAGAGGGGGGGGCTACTTCCGCAGCCATTCTTAGGACAAAGTGACTCGGTTTCCTCCTTACACTTCACAGGATCCGCGGTAACCCGGCTCGTGGGGATGGAAGATACAATCCGAGGTGTCGGGGGCTGGGTGGAATTCATCTGGGACGATAGCATCGCTTGTTAAACTCACCCTCATTCGCCCCGCCGATGTATAGCTCTTATACGCTTACCTGGAGGCAGTGCTGCCACGAACGTCGTACCGCGAAGCGAGAGATAGCGATTCCTTACTTCCCCCCCCCCCCCTCCCCCCTCTACCTTTCCGTTTATTATTAGAATCTTCGCTCGTCTTCTACATCCATCCCTCTCTCTCTCTCTCTCAATCCTTCTCGACCGCGTCAGGCACTCGCGTCCGACGCTCACCAATAGGGCGAGTAATCATCGCGCGCTGTACGGCTCGATTTCGACGCCGACTTACTTTCCCGCCCTTTATGGGACGGTTGAATGCTTTCGCGGCTGGCGGTCGACGTAAAAACTGAACCGAAGGAATCGTAAGGCTGTGGATCGCGTGGCGTGGTATTTCTACAAATCGTGGCAACTTCGCGATGGCGGATAACCGAGTCAATAGTTATTTAGAAAGTCACTTTGTTTAATTTTGTCTATTCTTTTCTATCTGAGTAATCCGACGTAATACGAACCACATTAAAAACAATAACTTGGTTAAAATGTCAAAACGCATCTGTTTAAACGAGTAACTATTTTAACCAAAATACTAGTAGGTTTAACCAATTTTTTAGTCATTCTAATTACATTTTTAGTTATTCAAACTACATGTCTAGTTATTCTACTCAGAAAATAGTCAGTTTAACCAAACAGATGGAGGATCCTTATTTCGCCAAACGGTTATTAGATTTTGGTTAAGTTGACCTACAGGTTATTTTTCTCAGTATAGCAACTATCGGATTAGTGGAATTTCCAGATTATTAGAATTTGTAGGAGTAACACACTGAAATGATTATTTTACAATGTCTAGTTCAATTGTATTATTTTTTTCAGAATTATTGTATTATAAGGTATTTTGTTATACACTTCTACTTTTTTGCATAACCGCCTGCTTGAAAATTTGATCACGTAATTTATATGAAAAACTTGCGTATTTTTAATAAGTATTATATAACCACCGTAAAATGTTTCCATATACAGGAATGAACCCATAACGACCGTCGTTTTAAAGTAGTATGGTCACTTTCCAAAGTGATCGTTGAGTGTCCGTAAAAAAAGTCATCAAAAAACTATGATTTATAATTGAAAATTCTCTTTGTGAATTATAAAATTTATGACCATAAGAATTAGTCGATTATTTTGATTATTTTTCGCTTATTATTCAAATAATGTGCCTCCTTTGACTAGCGTATTTTTATGTGTGGCAACGCATATTATCAATGGGCTCGTTGCCCAGTAGAGAAAACCACGATACACTCAAACGTTTGAGTGTGTCGAGGGGAAAACGAGATCTGAAATGCACGCTTGAACCCACTCCACTGACGCGACGTTGCCGCATCTACTCGACGCGCTATTTCCGAACACCGAGAAGCAGAAATTAGTTATAACTAAAGTATCAAACGGTCAATAATTTTCATCAATGGGTGTAAATTTTTGTTTTTTTCCCCGTTTTTTTGGTATATTTTTTATATTTTAATCTTGGATTTTACATACAAACCCAAAAAAATGTGTCTTGCCCATAAGACTCTGGGTTATTTTCTACTCGGTAATTAATTTTTATCAGACATACTAAACGGTCAATCTACCCCAAATTGCACCAGGAGGTTTCTATTGATATTAGCCTGCATACATAATTATTTCATATTTAAATCTTGGAAATCGATTCATGACCATACTACTTTAAACGCTCTGCAAACGACACATACTTTGCTGTGGCGTTAAAAAGGCGGAAAGTGCTGGACTACTAGACGTGTCGGAGTATCGAGATGTTAGATTACCGAAAGTGCGCTATACTTAAAAATGTGTATTAATGAGGGAAGACCGATAGAGAGAGTTTAGTGCCGATGCGAATTTTCATTGCAGTGTAATTGTGAAACATCTTGCGTAATTTAAAAAAAAATCGTTTCAAAACGTTGAATGAGGTGTAACCTTTTCTTCGCGGCGAAATAAGATACACGGGCATTTCATGATTGGAAACTCTTTTCTCTCGATATAATTTTTAATGAAATTAAATGAAATTTAATGAAAGAATAGTTACGCACGCGGAGTTGGAAAGACGAACGTTGCATACTTTGGTGACCGCGTCATGCGCGCTCGGGTCATCGGGACTGGATAAAATACGGAATTTTTTGAGAATTAAAATAACTCTTTTATCTCGGTGCATTGATCAATTGAGGTTCCCGATGCAAGAACCGGTCGAGCGGTCGAAAACGCTTAAAAGTATTGTCCACTTCGGAAAAGTGGCTGATCGAAAAAAAGTTGAGAAATATAAAAATATAAAAATACGTACTTATAGAGGGCACAAATACGCATATTTTAGTGTAATTTTACTTTTCTAACTTTTGTGGTTTTTAAGAAAAAAATTAAAAACTATTGAATTTCGATCACTCAAAATCGACGATTTTCAGTCTACTTTTAAAACATACATCGCCATATCTCGAAAAATTATGTACGAAACGTCACAATTTTTTTTTCTCGAACTTATTACACCCAAGCGATGCCAAAAAATTAACAAGCACCGCGAGAAAGATTCATTGTTTATAAATAATCACTGTATAATTATTTAACGAAAAAGTCGAAGTTTAAAAATTTTCGACCTGTGGGAAACATTTTTCTATTTATTCTTACGACAAAGTGTAAGCGAGAAAGTTGTAGATAGATGTTTTATGAAGTTTTCTACGAAAAATAGGGAAGATTTAGTGACATTTCACGGGTTTTACGATAGTTCATGTATAAAGCGTGCGATCCGCGTTCGCTCGATTCTCGCGCTCTGCGCTGCTGTTGCAACAGCGCTGGAATTCAATACCGTCTTGCCGGCAAAGCAAGACGACACATGTATTTTACATCGCCAAAAATAAATCATTTCAAATTTTGATTTGAATAATTTAGGTCTTGACGTCAATTTGTTTGTCAAATCGTGTCTCGCTTCTACAGCCGTGGGGGCGTGCGAAGACAAAGAAAACGTTGCACATTTTTCTAACTGCGCGGCGTGCGTTTATCGGCAAGTCTCGACTTATTGAGACGTGAAAAGCAACTATTTCATAATATTAAAGGGAAAAACTTCTCATTCTCCTTTCGACGTTCAGTCGGATACGTTCGTTGGTTTTTATCTTCTGTAAAACAACCTAATTTTCCTAATCTGTTTTTACGTTATACAGTATTTTAAGTAATAACATTATTCAGTTTTCACGAAATAAATGATAAGATAAAAATTTATCAACAACGCCTGATTTCATCTTGTAATACTACAAAACCCATAAACATATTGCCAAATTATTTCGAAAATTCAATAGTACGAATATTATGTTATATCGACATTTTGTACAATATGTATCGTTCATATTATCAAAAAGATTTAATATTATGTCTAAATACAATATTTATGCAAGCGCACCTAGATTATTCAAATCAAAATTTGAAATGATTTATTTTTGGCGATGTAAAATACATGTGTCGTCTTGCTTTGCCGGCAAGACGGTATTGAATTCCAGCGCTGTTGCAGCGCAGAGCGCGAGAATCGAGCGAACGCGGATCGCGCGTTTTATACATGAACTATCGTAAAACCCGTGAAATGTCACTAAATCTTCCCTATTTTTCGTAGAAAACTTCATAAAACATCTATCTACAACTTTCTCGCTTACACTTTGTCGTAAGAATAAATAGAAAAATGTTTCCCACAGGTCGAAAATTTTGAAACTTCGACTTTTTCGTTAAATAATTATACAGTGATTATTTATAAACAATGAATCTTTCTCGCGGTGCTTGTTAATTTTTTTGGCATCGCTTGGGTGTAATAAGTTTGAGAAAAAAAAATTGTGACGTTTCGTACATAATTTTTCGAGATATGGCGATGTATGTTTTAAAAGTAGACTGAAAATCGTCGATTTTGAGTGATCGAAATTCAATAGTTTTTAATTTTTTTCTTAAAAACCACAAAAGTTAGAAAAGTAAAATTACACTAAAATATGCGTATTTGTGCCCTCTATAAGTACGTATTTTTATATTTTTATATTTCTCAACTTTTTTTCCATCAGCCACTTTTCCGAAGTGGACAATACTTTTAAGCGTTTTCGACCGCTCGACCGGTTCTTGCATCGGGAGCCTCAATTACCAAAATTAAACGAGATATTAACGTTTTCAAAGACAAAACTTACGTATTCTGGTGCACACGCACACATGCGCCTGACTCATTACGACCATATGAAAAATACCACAATTCAACGCATAAAAACTCTATTCTCCCGGTCCAATTTTCAGTCAAACGAAACGAGATATTGACGTTTGCAAAAGCAGACCCTGTAGGTATAGATATTCGGACATGTATGTGCGCCCGCTCTCTCGATCCATCACGACTAAATGAAAAATGTTACCATTTGACAGTAACAAATTCTTTTCTCCCAGTAGGATTTTCAAAAGAATAAAACCGGAAACTAATATAGTTCGGCTCTTATATACGAAGACAAAAATAATTAAGTTCAAATGACAAAACAAATCTAGTTAAACACGTTCAGCTATTCCAACCAAAATACTAGTAAGTTGAACCAAATATTAAGTTATACCAACCAAATGTTTAGTTATTCTAATCAAAAAATGATCAGTTTAAGGGGTCTGTCCAGGTTTATTTAGAATCGAGTGTGATCGTCACGCACCACATGACAGAAATGCAAAGTTAATCACGTGGGATTTAAATTGGCGCAAAAGCGTAGAGGAAGAATATCTATTATTACACTAGTATACTGAGAGAAAAAAATGATATATTCAATTAAATCTGTGTTTACAGGTAGATGAATATAGAATTAGTTACTCCGACTAATAAATTTGGTTATAACGATTAACGGCTATTTGAAGGAAACAGGTTACAGTCAATTCGAGTCAATTTCACTGTTCGACAAAAGTAAAACTTTTTTGTATAAAATTCTGAAAGACAAAAATAAATAAAAATAGACATGTATCGATGTTTTTATGTACACGTCAAATAGTTATTTTCGTTATGAGGGCGTGAAGCGTCGTTTTTAACGAGTGTGAAGTTTGCCGCACGAGCGAAGCGAGTACAGCAATCACACTCGTTAAAACGGCGCGAAACAACCGAATAACGAATTCTATTTTTTGTCACTAAATGTCAAATACGAGGTTGAAAATTTCACGCACTGCGCAGGTTATTTCATGCACTGCGCAACTTTTCACGAATTGGTGTGTGGAAGATGATTTCACATGCGTCGAGGACGCCCATGAAACCGAGTATTTAACACTGAGTGACAAAAATGTTTTTTTGTCGATATTTGAAGTGTTTAGTGTCGTTAGTGGTTCATTATTTTCTTCGAAATGTGGTATTCCGTTGTTTTCGGGTCTTTGAATCCCAATTCAAAGTGAAAAATTCAAAATTCATAATGGCGAATCCAATGTGGCGGCGAAAAGTTGAAAAGTCTTCAAATTGTCATGAAATTTTCTGCTTGCGAATTTTGAAGTCGCTGAATCCGAATCCGCGATCAAAAATTCAAGATTTAAAATGGCAAATGTGATAGTCGGCCATATTGGATCCGCTATTTTGAATTTCATATTTTTGATCGCAAATTCGGGATCAGCAGCCTTAAGGTAGTACCTCCACGAGATCGTTGAATTAAGAAATGCTTGAAATTTGACATATATCGATACCTTACTTTGAAAACCTCGTAAGTGCAATTTTTGACAAAAATGCCATTTATAGCTTACTTTGTTAAGGTTTAAGATCTGAACACAGTAAGCTATAAATGGCATTTTTGTCAAAAATTGCACTTACGAGGTTTTCAAAGTAAGGTATCGATATGTTATTTAATGCATTATTCAAACATCTGTGTAATTTAAATAAGTTTGACCACCCCAAACCGGAGATATTTACACTTGAAGGTAGCTTGATTTACACGTAACAAATACGTTATGATGACCAAAACAGTACGTCATTAATTTTACCGTCAAAACTAAAATTAAGAAGTTGATAAAAAACGAGGATAAGGTAGAGTAGGATATCACGAATAATGTGAAAAAAAATGAGAATGATTCATCATCTAGTTTCCAAGATATAACCATGAGAAGTCTCACAATTTTGGTCGTATAGCATATCCCCCCACAAAAACAGATTCTCTGTAAAAAAAGACGGCATGTTCATTCAGTGCAACAAAAATTGATACGTAAAATACTCTCCAAAAAAGATTTGAAATCAATTAAGATCGCCATGTTCAAGATTTATATATAAAAAGTAAAAGGCATCATTTGAAAGGGAAATTATTGTAAATCAAGTGACTACAAAATTCGACTAAAAAAATTTATAAAAAAATTTAATAAAAAAGAACTTGCCGCGTTTAAGTTTTCATATTTTGTCCACTATACCGAATAATTGGTAGTGCTTGGACGGTGCTAGAGTGATTCATAAATTGCACTGCCGAAGTCAAATTCAGAGAAATTCAGAAGGCCCCCGCCTGATCGGTTTCTCGTGCGACATTCGGTATACTGGTGGTATCATATAAGTGTATGAATTTATTCAAAATCATAAGTGCATAAACATCGAGTATAATTCTGTCTGAATTTTTTATTTTGAAAGAAAAAACGCGGCAAGTTCTTTTTTATTAAAATTAAAAAAAAAATTTTTTAGTCGAATTTTGTAGTCACTTGATTTACAATAATTTCCCTTTCAAATGATGCCTTTTACTTTTTATATATAAATCTTGAACATGGCGATCTTAATTGATTTCAAATCTTTTTTGGAGAGTATTTTACGTATCAATTTTTGTTGGCACTGAATGAACATGCCGCCTTTTTTTTTACAGAGAATCTGTTTTTGTGGGGGGATTTCACTACTTTTTGGAATTTATTCATGAGGAGAATACGTATACATGTAGGAGAATAGCTTTTTATTACCACAAAATTAAAGTCTCACATTTTATACCGATATGAGCTAATTAATTATAACCACGTTACTTTTGATTTATTCTCGTGATATTTTGAAAGGGATTTATAGACTAGAGAGCCCTTATATTTTTCACTTTGTCTGTTAGACATCTAGATTTCAACCATGTTTATAACAAATATAGATGTCATTTTTTAGACATATAGAAATCTTGTAGATATCTGACAGATTTACGTATCAATTTTTGTTGGCACTGAATGAACATGCCGCCTTTTTTTACAGAGAATCTGTTTTTGAGGATACGTCTTTACAAGTAATTTTTCTGATATTCTTGCGATATTTTGCAATATTTTTGAACACTACCCTATGTTAGAAATATATCTTTCTCGATAAATTCACAAAGTTGCAAAACGTTATAGAATCATTTTGGAATCATTACATTGAAAGATACAGCTCGATAAGACAGCTCGATAAGATTATACTTGTCAGAGCTGAATTATATATGTGATTTCTGTAATTATTTTAGAAAGACCTGAAAGAATACGAGAGCAGTGGAACATCCTCTCCTAGAGAGAATAAGACTATAAGAAATAGAAAAGAATTTTCATCCTTTTAAAATGAAGTACATACATGCACCGGAGATGACAGATCCAGCTCGACGAATGAACTATTCCGACTGGTTTTTGGAACGGCAAGTGGACGATCCCTCGTTCGTCAGAAGATTTTGTTCACAGATGAATCGAAATTCTACAACGAAGGATTAGTGAATAATCACAACGCCCACTATTGGTCCGTGAGAAATCCTCACTGGGTAGAAGAAGTCGAAGGCGATGGAGTGGAGGCGATGAACTAAAAATAAAATAAAATTTAGTATATAAATCGAAACTTGTAGCAGGAAGGCAGAGGGCAAGCACCGATGAGAAAAAAATAGAAATAAAGTATTATAGTTACCCCGATATTGTAGTTACTCCGATGTTTTTGTTCTTCTCCCACGACTTGGATTCTCCAATATGTAGAAAGATTAATTCCGCTTAGTCCTCAAAGAGTTCGTTCCGTCCTCATATGCAATGCTGAAAGAAAAAAAGAAGTGACCACAAAGATATGTATTCTTTATAGGTCATCAAAATGAGGTTAAATGAAGTAATTCAGAAATTAACTTATCTGATTGCATTTCGACTCCTTTTCTGTTGTCTATGTTCGATGAATGACTACAGAAAAATAGCACGGCTTCTATTTATTAATAATAAAAACACAAACAGCTGTCACATTTTTCGGAGCACCCATCACCTACAATAAAAGTTAGCCGATGTTTTTCAAATTGATACGTCTCTTTGGTTTGAGTCCGGGCTATCGGGGTTTGAGTCCGGGCTAACGGATTTACCATTAAATTACAGGAATCGTCGGTATCTCCTAAGCGCCGAGCGATATACAACCCATTTGCTGGCGTGTATAGTGCGACTGACCCTGTATGTATGTTGTTACATATATTGACTCGAGACGTTGGAATAGTTTTAAGAAATCCTTTTGCATGCACAGCTGAAATTTCGCCCTTACTCGTAAATAAATTTCCAGCACAACATCGATATTTCGCTGCACTTGTGTTCTTCTGGGACTACCTAAAATGATTATAAAAACCCTATATATAATTCAGCCCTAACAAGAACAATCTTATCGAGCTGTACCTTATCGAGGAGATCTTTCGACTTGATTCCGAAATATTTCTATGATGTTTTCCAACATTCGCGAATTTATCGATAAATATATATTTCTAACATACGGTAATGTTCACGAATATTGTAAAATATTGTAGGAATGTTACAGAAATGTTACCTGCAAAAACGTGTTTTGTGGGGTATAAATGATGATATTTTGTAATTTCCATCGCTACACTAGAGGCGAAGAAGAGATGAAATAGAAGTGCGAGGTACATGTACACTTCACGTTTGACAGGTCGGTCTATCAATTGGAACTTGTGATAGTATGTATAATACGAAAAAGGAAATATATCGATAAAGAGAGAAAAAATAAATAAAGTAGTTACTCCATTATTGTAATCCGATTCCATTGTATCCCTTATTTTTCTGCCACGACTTTAATTGCTGATAGCGAAGAAAAATCAAATTTATTGGTTGATCCATCCACTATCAACAATAAAAGTCGTGGCAGAAAAATAAGGAATATAATGGAATTGGATTACAATAATAGAGTAACTACTTTATTTATTTATTTTTATCGATATAAGTTTTTCCTCTTTCGTATTATACAATCACAAGTTTAAATTTATATACCGACCTATCAAACGTGAAGTGTACATGTACCTCACTTCTCTTTCATCTCTTCTTCGCCTCTGGTGTAACGATGGATTACAAAATATCACCATTTGCACCCCACAAAGCACGTTCTTGCAAGTAACTTTTCTGTAACATTCCTGCGATATTTTACAATATTCGTGAACACTACCGTATGTTAGAAATATATACTTCTCGATAAAAACGTTTCGGAATCATTATGTCGAAAAATCTCCCCGATAAGGTATAGTCCGATAAGATTGTACTTGTTCGGGCTGAATTATATAGGGTTTTTATAATTATTGATGTGTAAACATCTATGCTATCGCTCTACGGTGGGACCTTCCTGGGAAATCGAGCGTCAGACGTAAGCCGTGTACATGTGACTGCGTCAGTGTGTGGCGCTACTGTGCATACTATTCGCGCAAGCTGGATTATCTCAACGGGAAAACATTTTAGAGAAAAATGTTTAATACAAAACTTTAAGGATTTTCCCGTGGCTACCCAGTGGTCGTATTGGATTTGACCTTGACCGTGACCTTTAAGGTAATATCAAATGCCTTCCTAAACCGTTCATCCGATTGCGATGAAACTTTGGGGAATGGTTGGACGCATGCCCGCGAAGGTTTCTGAGTTAGTAAATCTTATACAGGGTGTTCAAAAAGTACCGGTACTGATGATTATTATGCCTTCCTAAACCGTTCATCCGATTGCGATGAAAAGTTGGGGAATGGTTGGACGCATGCCCGCGAAGGTTTCTGAGTTAGTAAATCTTATACAGGGTGTTCAAAAAGTACCGGTACGGATGATTATTATGCCTTCCTAAACCGTTCATCCGATTGCGACGAAAATTTGGGGAACAGTTGGACGCATATCCGCGAAGGTTTGAGTTAGTAAATCTTATACAGGGTGTTCAAAAAGTACCGGTACGGATGATTATTATGCCTTCCTAAACCGTTCATCCGATTGCGATGAAACTTTGGGGAATGGTTGGACGCATGCCCGCGAAGGTTTCTGAGTTAGTAAATCTTATAAAAGGTGTTCAAAAAGTACCGGTACTGATGATTATTATGCCTTCCTAAACCGTTCATCCGATTGCGATGAAAAGTTGGGAAATGGTTGGACGCATGCCCGCGAAGGTTTCTGAGTTAGTAAATCTTATACAGGGTGTTCAAAAAGTACCGGTACGGATGATTATTATGCCTTCCTAAACCGTTCATCCGATTGCGATGAAAATTTGGGGAACATTTGGACGCATATCCGCGAAGGTTTCTGAGTTAGTAAATCTTTTACATGGTGTTCAAAAAGTCGAACTATACTTGACCTAAATTTGACCTCCGCTGACAATAAAGGTAACATGAAAAAAATGGTCAAGGACACATTTGAACGTGAAAAAAATTAATTTGACCTTGATATAACCTTGAAGGTCATGGTCAAGGTCAAATCCAATATGACCATTGCGTAGCCCGGGAAAAATACTAAAAGTTTTGTATTAAAAATGTATTTAAACAATGGTGGACGGACAAAATCAATCCACAATCTACCCGTGCGAAACCGGGACGGGCTGCTAGTAAGTTATAAATCTAATATAATAATAATAAATAATTTATTATAGAAAAAATTAAACTTCTTTATGACGAACTACGACGTCATATTCCCCAATTAAACTCGGACCGCAGATAATTGTAAGATGTTTACACATCCTCCGTGAATACAACGGCACTCACATCTTTTTTTTTTTAGGAAGTTCCAGAAGAATATAGATCCAGCAAAATATCGATGCTCTCTGCTAGAAAGAGTAAGGAATAACCCTCGAACGAATATTCAGGCTATGGCAAGAAAGGTTAGAATCAGAGGTTAGCAAGTCTACGGGGTTCGGAGGAAATTAAAGGATATTCATCCATTTAAAGTGACGTACGTCCATGCACTCGAGACAGCAGGTCCAGGTCGCCGAATGAACCAAAGCAGCAGGTTCTTGGAACAACAAGACGATGATCCTTCGTTCGAAAGAAACCCCCTCGAGTTCGCATACGATCTGTAACAAATTGTAAATAACACAAACAATTTAAAATATACTGAACTAACTAAACGTAGAAACTAAGATTATATTAATCTAAGTTAACCAATTCTAATAATGACAGAATTATAAGAAAAATGATATATTTCCTCTTTCGTATTATACTACCAATTTATATACCGACCTGTCAAATGCAATGAATGCAACTGGTTCTTGTTCGAACAACAAGTGGATGATCCCTCGTTGGAAAGAAACCTCCTCGGGTTCACAAACGATCTGTAACAAATTGTAAATTATACAATTATATGCAGCATTTCACTTTTAAAATATACCGAACTTACTCGAGCGTAGAAATTAAAAAACTATATCTGAGTTAATCAATTCTATTCTAATAATGACAGAATTATTAAAAATGATATATTTCCTCTTCCGTATTATATTACGTTATTCAGCACTTATCTGCCTAATCGGTATCAGTAATTCCTCATTGACCGTCGTTACACCGGAGACGAAGAAGAGATGAAATAGAAGTGAGGTACGTGTACACTTCAGGTTTGACAGGTCGGTGTGTAAATTGGAACTTGTGATAATACGAAAGAGGAAATATACCGATAGAGAAAAATAGTGATAAAGTAATTACTTGATTATTGTGATCCAATTCCATTTCATCTATTCTGCCACGGCTTGTATTGATGACTGATTGTGAGAAGAAAAACCTTCGATTTTTCCAGTGCTCGCATGACCCTGAAAACAAAAAATAGAACGAACACAAAGATATTGTCCTTCCATTGTGTGAAAGTGAGGTTAAACCTGTCAGATGGCAATTAAACTTATCTGATGGCAATTCTTCTTAGACCGTCTCCTTTCCTGCTCCTTTCTTGATGCACAGGCAACTAGAGAAGAATACCACTGCATCCGTTCACTATCTCGATATTCGAAAAAAATACAAACGATTATTAAACTATACGGAGCGTTTGTCACATTCACCACTATTGAGATTCACTACTCCGATTACACTGAATTTTTACTTTTTATTAACAAGCGCGTCCGAGGATCGAAAAAATGCGAGGGAAATCGTTTCGCGAATGGAAATATTAATTGTAAAAAACAACTAAACATTCAAGGAATATATTCTCTCACACACTCTCACATGCATTTGATGGTGTATGCGTGTGGCCGCATCTGTGTACACATTTCCGATCATGGCCGACTATCCCCGAAGGTAGGCGGAATTTTTGTGACATTTTTACATATATATATCGCGGCCGAGAAAAGAAATCCTCGACTTTGAGGCACAAGGGGCGTGGCTTCGCATTTCTAAGGAAAAATCTCTGTTAATATGTAACTTACAACATTTACTCTGGTCTCTATCGATAGAGAATAGTCGATTTATATGGCGTAACTAAGCATAATTTTGGTTATAACCGTATATTTATTGAGAAAATTCGATGTTAAAATTGAGGGGTGAAGGGGGGGCAGACATTTTTCCTGAAAAGATACACGGGTGCTCGCGGCGACAGCGCTGGCGGCGTCGTTCTGACGACTTGAATGAACATGCCGCGAGACACTACCGTGTCTCTTGATTATCTGCAAGGCCTGCAAGCGAACGAGTGCGTGGAGGGGAAACGGGACAGCGAGCCACGTCGTCGTTGACACGCACACAGAAGAATGCGTCGTCTGTTACAGGGTGTTCGGAAAAAACACCGACACAGAAATAGGGGTGATAGGTTACGTCATTACAAGTATTTTGATATAAGTGACCTATACCCGCAAGCGCCCCCTTCTGGAGATATCAACTTTTCAAGTTTATAACGACCGAGGTTGATCAAAGTAGAATAATAAGAAACGTATCAAGATGGTAACTAATATTTAATTTTATGAGATACAAAAACAATGTACTACAGCAAATGCTCAAAATGACGGCCACCCATGTCCATGCAACATCGGAAACGATTCTGGATAGATGTGCCACTGCGCAAATTGCTTGCGGAAAGGATAACCGCTTGGCTCAAGTCCTTGTACTTTTCGAAGATGATGCGGATACAAGGAGTTTTCATTTGTTTTTCAATTGTACAGGTAGACAAAAAACTCAATATTATTCTACTTTGATCAACCTCGGTCGTTATAAACTTGAAAAGTTGATATCTCCAGAAGGGGGCGCTTGCGGGTATAGGTCCCTTATATCAAAATACTTGTAATGAAGTAACCTATCACCCCTATTTCTGTGTCGGTGTTTTTTCCGAACACCCTGTATACAAGCTATTTCGTGTATTGGGGCAAAGCCCGGGCAGTCCCGACAAAAAGTTTACTAGCAATGGTAGATCACAAACACAATACAGAATATATTTTACAGCAATAAATGATATCCATCGTATTAACTATTAGTACCGAGTCAATATTGCGTAGTTTTTTATTTTATTTACTACTAATGAAACCAATTATCAATATTTTAAACATGAACCTGTGGTATGTAAGTTTTGGTTGAGGTTGTCGCGGAGAAAAACCCGTAACGAGGAAATTTCACGGCGATTCAAAAACTTTTTAAATTTTAACTGTCACATTGGATCCGCCGTTTAGAATTTTGAAATTCCGATCTCCGATTCACATTCCGCGGTCACAAAAACCCTGATATACCAAGTTTCATAACGAAATTTTATTAGAATATAACGAAACTTAATTCTAAGGGTGTTTCGAAGTTGTCGAACTCGGCTCTGCAAGCACAATTTAAAAATTCAAAATTAATGCAGAAGTTTTCGGTGTCGCCGGTAGTACATTTTCTTATTGAAATTTATTTCTTTTATTTCTTCGTGTTTCTCAGATCCAATATGGTAGCTAAAATTTGAAAAGTTTTTGAATTGCTGTGAAATTTCCTCGTTGCGGGTTTTTAAGGTTTCTGATTCCGAATCTGTGGTCCAAAATCCGAAATTCAAATTGGTGGATCCGATATAGTGGACTTTCACATCTGCCATTTTTAATTTGAATTTTTGATCGCGAGTTCGGGTTCAGCGATTCAAAAATCTCGTAAACAGGAAATTTCACGACGATTTAAAGACTTTTAAAATTGTCGCCACTATATTGGATCCGCCATTACGATTTTTGAATTTCGTAATTCGGATTGGGATTCAGCGACCTGAAAAACCCGGAGATACCACATTTTGAAGATAATAATGAACCACCAACGACACCAAAAACTTCAAATATCGATAAACAAAATTTTTGACGTATACGTGAAAAGCGCCGATACGCGTATATTTTTATTTATTTTTATCTTTTAGAATTTTTTCGAAATCTTCACGGGGCAAAATAAAGTTTTACTTTTGTCGAACAGTGGTACATTAATCCCAGAAATTAAATTTGTATTCCCTATCCGTAATCGCCGATTTAGTCAAATTTACTCCATTTTGTCTCTCAGCGTAGAGGTTAATTCAGATTTCGATAATTTAATGATCCCTCTTCTACACCATTGTTAACAACATATCTACCGTGTAGCAAAAAAATTAAAAACTGCATTGCTAGTCAGCAGCAGTTAGTGTCAATCACGGATTTATATTGGTTCTCATTTGCAGAGAAGAAATATTTGATTAATGAACTATGGTTTTTCCGATATATTCGCTACGTGCAATGCCATACTATAGCGGCTGAATAGAACTTACAGCGCCCATGGTGGCCGGTATTTGAATCTGTAGTTGGAGTAAGTATAATGTAAAAATGGACCCAAACTCCGTTCGAATGACGAAATTCATTTTCGTCGGATAGTTATCCTACAACGTGGAATCAAAAGTAACACACAGCATACTTCTATCACTTCGTAACGTTACGATTTTTCTTGTCAACATAGATACAATTAAAGTTAATTCACCACAGTGTATATATCATTGATAAAATAATTACCTCTCGTGCAAATAAATAAAAAAAGTTTTTAATCCTATGTCAGTACTTACTGACGGCTCCAGCTACACTTTCGATAGGCGCCGCCAACGGTGCCACTAGGTTTTTTGCACACAGCGAATAGGAGACCTTCAAATTGTTACACGTGGCCTCATTTTTTATTTTAAAATACCATAATTCGGTAATCGACTATTCTTCCGTACTAAGGTGTGGGGGTCCACTTCTAGGGATTTTAACGGTAGTATGTTTTTATTATAATAAATAAATATTATTTTTGAAAAACAAAGACCACGTGTAACAATTTGGAGGTCTCCTTTGTCGGAAGAATCGTAGTTCATTAGGAACTGAAATATTCTTTATCTGGAAATGAGAGCCGATGTAAAACCTAGGAAAAAACATGGCGGCTTTATAGGGATTTACAAATTGGATTAGCTCCTCCAAACAGATGAAGAATCCATATTTCACCAACCAGCTTGGTCATTGGCTCCAAGATTTTTGATTAAATTGATCAAATTATTTTTCTCACAATCAGTGTACTACGTATGATTATCTCATAGCAGTTAGACGGAAACATAGCGATTTGGGCATTAAACATTCTTCCCGCTCAGTATAATTTTCAATAGAATAAAACGCACCATCCGCAGATCCGATAGCGCTGCATACCTATAGCGCGGCATGCGCAAACTCGCTGCTCGGTCCATCACGACTAGTTGAAAAACAGAGTTGTTTGTTTTGCCATGATGTCCGTGGCCGTTCCCTCCGCTCAGCCCCAAAAAACAATCGTTCTCTAATAGCTGCAATTTGATGGCCGGCAAGGGTGAGGCGAATCGTCTATCCCCCCAATCCTTTCTCCTGGATTCACCGGCCAGTTCGCGAGGCATTAGGACCTTTTACGAGTTCGCTCGGGGAAAAACTCGCGAAAAATGTTGGCAGAATAAATAAAAGAGGCTCCCCCTCTCTTGCCTCTCACGGCCGGTCACTGTCGACTGCTCTCTTTCTCTCCCCCCTCTCTCCCCCTCTCTCCCCCTCTCTTCAACTCTCCCTCTCTCTACATCGCTCTTCTTTCTCCGGCACTTTCTCTCGCCGCCCGTCGTATTCTCGACGCGCTCCCGCGAGTAAGCCTTGGCTGCTCGTTGTGAAAAATGAGTCGTTTTGGTCTTGCCCGACACCCCAACGCGAGAAGGCGTCGGTCGGAAACGCAAAATTAAGCGAGCGAATAAATTTGAAGAGACGCAAACAGCGTCGAGGGACTCCTATTAGGATCCGCTAAGTTTTGGCCATCGGACGGGGCCGGCAAATTTGACGGGGTCGAGAGCGGTTGCGGTGAAGGAGGATCGTGGAAATTCGATTCGATCGGAAGCTTTGTTGAATTTTCATGTAAATTGAATGACCTTTGGCACCACTTTCGACGAGGGCTGCACGTCCAGCGAGGTGCGTGGATTGCTCTAAATTGCGGAATAATCGTTTTGCATGTTGATTTGTCGGTAATGAATGAGAGTTTTCTTTTGTTATTGTAATTTGAATCCATAATCGTGCAAATGTGGTCATGCGGATCTAATACGTGAATTATACTTCGTTAATTTAGCTGGTTCAATTTAAAGTAGTACAGCAACAACCGATGTATATGAAGGGTTTCTTTCAAAAACAACATTTGTCAAAAACGTTAATCCCTGTAGTATTGGTAATAATGCCTACTCTTTCGTTGCATCTAGCCATGTAGTAGCCACGAACGTGGTACAACGAAAGAGTAGGCATTATTTACCAATACTACATGGATTGGCATTTTTACCAATGTTGTTTTTGAAAGAAATCCTTCATATGCAAGGATGACCAGTTTTTCACGAGGATTCGAAAGAAATAATATGTGATGAAATACGCACGTGATTTGATAAATGAACAAGTGTCGAACGTGGTATATTTTATATAGTACCTACACGTGTTGATCCGTCGTGCATAAATCCTTCGTTCGTCGAGTCCGTTGTTTTTATAATTTACAGAGCGTAACGATATATGTGTATTTGTTGTATCGATTGGTTACACGGGCGCTACTTTGCGACGCGTACGTTGGAATAGAAAATCTATTGTAATTTCACGATTCACTATCCACTATCGTAAATCACTTGTGCGGCCGCCAATCCGAGTAACGGTGGATCCAGGTACGTCCTTTTTCTAAAGAGAAGCCTAATAAAATAACTAAGAAATTCATACCCCCAACCGCTCCCCCAAAAAAATTCACTTCAAAAAAGTATTGATATCCGAATGTAGTGCCGAGTACCCGTACCAAATGTTCTTCAGGGTGGGTAATATAAGGGCCAGTTCCACAATTCGGGCTTATCTAGATAAACTCGGTTTAAATCCTCATTCTCTCGGGCGCTCATTGGTTGCACGGATGATTTAAACTCCGTTTAAGAGTTAAGCCCGAGTTGTGGAACCGGGCCTAAGAGACCCACAAGGGCGCGTGAGAACTTCGACTGATCCTTCAGACATTTTCTGTCGCCTATCCTGCAAATCACTCGGTATAATCAAACCTAACTAAAGTGACCGAGATAGAAATAACAAATGACTATACAGTCAACTCTCGTTATAAGGCTGCTCGTTATAAGGCCGCTTCGCTCAAGCGTCACCCCCACCACGGTGCTCTAAACGTTTCTACTCTCGTCATAAGGCCGCTCGTCATCGCGGGCTACTTTGGCCCTGTGGTCCTTTAAACAAAAGTAAGAAAGAGTTTGAGGGGAGTGACGCAAAGAGTGGGGAAGGCCATTTCTCAGAATGCGCCTCTCCTACAGCCCCTGCACCGGCCTTATAACGAGAGTTGACTGTACTAAAACAGGCCACCAATGTTCAAAATGGTATGGTAGGCCCGTGCCTGAATAAATATTGTTATTCTTGAAAGGTACGTATTATATTCGGACTAAATCAGTTATCGTAAATTTTTAGTAAAATCAATGTTACCGATTTGTGTTAATTTCTTAAAGCAGTACAGAATTATTTAAAATCAGAAATGCTCGAGATAATTCGCTCAGAAGGTTCGTGTTAGGTATATTTAATTTGGCAATACTTATCTTGTCGATGAATGGCAAGATTATAATGATCGGTGAAATAATTGTTCGCCAATTTGATGATCAGTTAATCATTACTTATCCCATCATGTAGTAACGTTTTGCAATTTACCGACGAGATAAGTATTGGCAAAATTGTTAGTATAAAAATATACTCTGTAGAAACCTCTTTAATGAAAGACCCTATGTGACACAGACAATATGAGAGTGTCAGAACTAATATCCACCAAATATAACTGAAGGATCTTAGCATACTTGTCTTTTCTAACTTTATGCTTCTTAACTTCTGCATCTTCCGACTATAAGAGAATCATAATGTACAGTCAACTCTCGTTATAAGGCCGGTGCAGGGCCTGTAGGAGAGGCGCATTCTGAGAAATGGCCTTCCCCCACCCCTTGCATCACTCCCCTCAAACGGTTTCTTACTTTCGTTTAAAGGACCACAGGGCCAAAGTAGCCCGCGTTGACGAGCGGCCTTATAACGAGAGTAAAAACGTTTAGAGCACCGTGGTGGGGGTTGACGCTTGAGCGAAGCGGCCTTATAACGGGAGTTGACTGTATAATAATAGTACGCAATATTATAATAACCGTGTGCTAAATATTCACCAATTTGTTCAGGAAGGGGCCCGCCAAGTACTATTTTGAACATTGGTAGCCTGTTTTGGTATAGTCATTTGCTATTTCGATATCGGTCACTTTAGTTAGGTTGGATTATACCGAGTGATTTGCAGAATAGGCGACAGAAGATGTCTGAAGGATCAGTTGAAGTTCTTACGCGCCCAACTATAGCATACCACAGCCTTCCTTTGTTAGATTCATTTATGCTCAGTTCCATTATGCGAGCTCTACCGTAACGAGATTAGGCCCACGTGGAATATCACCCCAGTGGAAATTCTCTCTAGGCCCTGTACGAAGCCTATAGTTAATTTGACTTCGTAATATTTTGGACGTATATAGGCCGCCAATCTGGAACCAATACGAGCGTGTCGTAATTTTCCAATTTGAGCCTATAAATGCACCTAGACTAGGGCCAAATAGGAATAGGGCACCAATGTATGCCGTCTATATCGAACTCCTGGATATTTCTTAAAGAAATCGACGACGTACCTGTAACAAAACTAACACCTCTGGTGGCACGGTTAACCACGTACTTTCTGATTTGGCAAATCGAAGATTTACTTATATACAATATGTAACTTGTGTGTAGTTATTTCCGTATAGCTGTTTCTGAAATTATTTTATATCGGAAGAATATTGTTGCATATATTATATTATATTCATGTTCTTTATGATAACAGGTTCTTATTTTTCATCTTTACTTATGTTAAATCTACCAATGTTTTTTTTAATTCACAATATGTTTCACACAATAATAGTTCAAGAACGATCTTCTTAACGGATCTGCATAGCGTATGTCAAGAGCGCTTTGAAAGATATTATATCTACTGAATGACTATAAAGTAACTTCCTCATTTAAAAAGTCTAGATGTTCTTCGCAATTGCAGATGTATTAAATCTAATTTAGGGAAATGCTTATAAGATATAGATTTTTAAATGGATTATAATATATATATATAATGGATATTTGCGAAAATATAGCATAAAAGCAAAGAACTAGGTACATAGATAAAGTTATCGTGGTTGTCCAGCTATGTAAAACCCATATTGGGCCTAGATGGACATTAATGGGGAAGCCCGGAATAAAATTATCATAGACGTCCAGATAAAGCCTGTACAGTGCTGTCTCCCTGACTTTTCACACTCGGGGCTTACAGAATGCTTCCACTCCGACTAAAGGGGCAGTCCAAAGAGAGAGAGAGAGAGAGAGAAAGGAGGGAGGAAGGGAGGGAAAGAGAGAGATGATGTTGATGAAGATATTTATTGCCCATAATTGAGAAAAAGTTTGCAGTATGACTACATGTACAAGCGTGAGTAATATTGTAGATTAAGTAACATTAGTAATAAAATAAAATAAAATAAAATAAAATGAGATAAAATAAGATAAAAGAAAAATATAAAGTCGAATAAACTCAAATAAAGATAATAATAATAAAAAATGTGTTCAACTGCCTGCTGCACAGCAGACGGCAGTGAGAAGAGATTTTTTAGAAAACAAGAGCGGGTACATTTTCCGTGACGATGAGAGTAGAACTTGAGGCTGCTTCAGAGTTTTCCAGAGACATCAGTTGGGACTTGACCTTCGATAAAAGGGACGTGTGGCGGTCGGTAGACCACTGCGATGAAGATGGGTTGGGTTCCAGGTCTAGTGATTTCACACATCAGGTACTCAATCATTCCAGCTTTGTTTGAGGTATCGGAGCAAGCAATGATGTTAGCTGAAAAGGAATCGTATACGAAGAGTGCTACTCCACCACCATGAACATTTCTGTCGTTCCTAAGGACAGTAAATCCAGATAGGCTGATGTCAATGTCTGGAACTTGCGGAGAGAGCAAAGTCTCGGTGATAGCAATGGCTTGATAAGGCGGATTAGTGTCAAGATGCAATTTAAGGACGTCCAGGTGTGAGCGGAGAGAATTAGAGTTGAGGCAGCAGCAACGGAAGTTTAGTTGGAGCCAGATTAGTTTTGCTGTTAGGACGAACATTGATTGAGCGAGTAGGTTGCGTATATCATTGAGGTTGTTTTTTATAAAGTTGAGCGATCCTAGAGATGTCCGCAGGGGAGTTTACGATCTGTATGAGGCTGTCGTTAGACCCCTTACAAAGACTGTACCATTTCTGCACCAGATGCGCCTGAATCCGACCGACTTCAGCTCTAATTTGACTGCCAGCAGCAGCTTTAAGGTGGGCGGCGTGGGGGTGGGGGAGCAGTTCATTCACATTAATGAATGGGTCGCTATTTTGTCCGCCAGATAGATCTAGGTGAGCGAGAGTAGTTGCATCAAGCTATGAATACTTGAGAGAGCCAGTAGACCGTTTAGCTGCCAGCAGCCACGTCACGATGGAAGGTTCACTACACACTACTGCAAAGGAGGTCTTGGCTACAGGCATGGCTGAAGAGTGTGACTCCTGAGCTTGAGGCAGATTAGCTTTTCGAAGAAGTCGAGTGTTGACCAGATCACCGGGGCATAGTTTTAGAACTCCTGCAATAGCTGTAGCCTACTGGAGCAAAGCTTCGCCAGAGATTAATCCGAAGGACAAGCCAGAGATTGCAAGCTCAGCCTGCTTAGTGTAGCTCAATAGTCTCCGCTGAAGACTGAGTGCGCTGGCATTTGCAGCTGTTTCCAATTTGGATAGGCCGAATGATGGGGAGGAACATGTGTCTATGGTTGATGCCAGTCGATCAAGTCTTGTCTCAAGCGTCTTCATCAAGAGAGAAAGAGAGAGAGTCTATCGTCTATTGGCGCGCAGAGAAAATAGTGGGGGAATTATTTACTGACGCCCATCGGTTGAACGTTCAGGGGAAGCGAAAGTTACATAGTGATAAAGTTAGGGAGACAACACTGTATTGACCTTAGGCAGTGATGGGGAAGCTTGGATAAAATTATCACGGATGCCTAACTAGGTCCCCCATTGACCCTAGGGGCCTATTATTGTGGCAGTGTTGTTAACGCTCATACGGAACCTTGATATTATTGGGGCTTGCCTTGTTAATTTTCATTCAGGCAGGCGTGATTGAAAATTTTTCTACTCTGGTATATTGAACATCGGTCGACGAGCGATATAGTTATCCCCTGCACTTTTTTAAGTTCCAGCTCTCACGAGTTCTCGTACAACAAAGCGCGCTAGATTAACGAGTACTAACTATAATTATTGCGCCGAGATACAACGAAATGTGTCCTTGCTTATTGTCGATAAAAATTGTTGCTGACCTTCTGAATAAGTAAAGGCAGCTTTGCAACTCGAGCCAAAACAATTTTGTCAATTCACTCGCTATGGAATTGTTCATTGTGGCGTTCCGCCTTTTATTTTCTATATACATGTGTTGCAATTAGTCGTCGCCGTGGATACAAATAAGCTGACATAAAAGAGATCGAATCCTTCGTTCCTCCAGTCGGACTGTGAAAGATTAATATACTATATATATATAGCAGGTACACGCTATCACGAAGTAAATACGGTCGTATTCTCGATCATTATATATCATTATATACGCAGCACGCACATCATTAGGGACAACGACGCTTCGTTACACTTGTTTCCAGATCATTATTCGCAACGATATAAGGGTGGTTGTTCGTGGGGAGTCGTGTAAGGGTTCTTTTTTCTGTGGAGGGTTTTCTGTCCGCGGGATGCGAGACGCGTTTATTTACGTCAATATTGTAGTTTGAGGAAAGGAACTGTAGATAGTAGTCTTATAGTGAAAACTAATTCAAACGCTCTTCGTAATTTGAATGGAATTTATATATCATCGATATGAATAGATTTAAGGTTTTGCAATATATAGAAAATACTTTAAGTTTTGTAGCTAAAAGTCGATAGACTTCGCGAAGTGTAAATGACTTTATTGAAAACGATAGACCTTTTATTGGAATACAGTCGAACAGACGAACAGACATATTATTTCACAGTTCGATTATTTCGCTATCCTCTATATTTTTTGACCACCACTCTAATTCTTTGCAGTTAGGAGAATCAAAGTTGGAATAACCCATTGCAGATGTATATTTTTTGCAGATACGTCTTTTGCGCCAACATATCGAACATAAAGTATACATATACCCCTACAATTCATTATCAACGCTTTTGAACGCATGCCTTATCATTTTACTAGCCTTCCGTGGATGGCAAAATAACAGGTGCCCTACTGTATAATGATTGAAATTATTTAAATCTAATCGATACAAATTGAGTTAAACACCAAGGGAAGCTATGGAAAACTGTACACGGTACCGACAGAATTTATTAATGATGACTAAAACATTAACTTTTTCTATGGTTGAGAGCTCTGCCTACTGAATTTCTGGATCTTAGAGCTATATTCAAGTCTTTTGGCACAACAACAGTATCGTCTAGACACAAGAGCCAAACGTTTGCGCCGGACGTATTCCGTTGGCATGCACGATGTTGTATAGCTGTGGGAGTTGAACGACCGATAAATTCTAGTAGCCATGCAATGTTCAATATGACAAGTGAGCGGCTTCGCATTATATGTGTATAAATAAGGTGCCTGCGGCCAATGATTCCGATCGACCCGCTTTAGGTGATGGTATTTCATCGAGTCGATCGTAGCTAATCGGTTCGAGCGAATCTATCGTTTTGCCATGAGAGCTAAATTTGATTGGTCCTTCATAGCAATACAAGAAGATCTGCTCGTATCGTTTAGCTACGATCGACTTAACCCTTTCAGTCACGAATTTTTTTTGGTCGGGTGAAAAAATATTAGATAAGTGGTTTTAGATCACATTGGAGGTGCTATAACCCTTCACTTGAAAAATTGGTCTTTCGCTAAATGTGACTAACGAACTTCAAATGGGATGCCATCAGTTGACTACATCGTGTTTATGTGGCAAAACGCAATCAGTTCCGCATAAACGGAGTTAAGATTTTTATGTCGTCAATTGACGACACAGTGACCGAAAGGGTTAATGAAGTACTGTTATCCAAAGCGGGTCGACCATAATCATTGGTCGCAGGGATACAATCACCAAATACTGACCCCCTTTTCTTTAAAATTATTTTGTCACTTGATACATAGGTACATTCCCATAGCAATGCTATTTATGACTGATTTGCGCGTAAGTGGAGTGTACGCGTGGTTTTTGCACCCGTACGTATAGCTTCCACAACTGTACTGGGTTAGTTACTGCATCAGTTCAAAAAAATATTTCCACTAACCAAAGTATCTCTCGAAGCGATTTCTCACGTTGTTACAGTGACGAATACATTGGAAACTAAATGATATTGCTCTTACAGCAATACGTATTCCTCATACGACAATGATTACACAGTCACACACAAAAAAGTGGGGTATACTTTTGATGCGATATATGTTATCCGTAGTAATTTTGCCTCCAGATCACGAATTAGGTGTCAAAATTTGGCCATTACATCAATATTTTGAAGTGAAACTTCTTTGTGCTGAGGGTACTAAAAGCGTGGTCTATGCAACGAAAGAACCGTAACGAAACCCACACACTCCAGCGCTACCGTACGTGCCTCACTCATACACCGATCTCGACCCTGCCCCATTCCACTTAGGCCCTTCACACACAACGCTACGCAGGTATCCGAAACTCGACGAGTGTACACACACCACTCGACGCGACTTTCGTCAGTGATGCTATATATTATACTCCTGCGACCTGCATGCTCAAGTGGCCGATACTCGCGTCGCCGAGACTGTTCCGTCGCACAATTATGATTTCTTTTATTTTACAACGATTTATTTTGTTGTTTGGCAATATGTTTATATGTACTCGAAAGAGCTCTTTCTGCTCTACAAAACTGTTATAATTGTTATTTCGAATAATTAAATTTTTTATTATTTTTCTGGCTTAGAGATGGAATACCCAGGGGGCAAAAATCAGCAGTTTCGACATCTGCTTTTCTTCGCTTTTCATCGAGGTCAAAAAACTGCCATATACGGAGAAGTTGTTATAGGCGAGTCTTTGATAAAAAAAGATGTCAAAAATTCTTCCTGGATATTCCATTTCTAAGCCTGAAAAATAATAAACAATTGTTATTCGAATAAACAATTATAACAGTTTTGTAGAGCACAAAGAGCTCTTTCGAATGAATATAAACACTTTGCGGAACAGCAAACAAATCGTTGTAAAATGAAAGAAAATAAAAGAAAACGCTACGAACTTATTTTTTATAACACGTGCATCGAAAATGGTGCTTTTCATGCTAGTTTTACGGGACGAAAATAGCAAATTGCACGCTAGGATAGAAAAGTTGAGCTCGCGCATGCGCAGTTTATACTTGCTTCACTTTCGTCCCTTGGGTGAATTTTCGTTCACTTTCGTCCCTGAAAACTAGCATGAAAAGCACCACTTGCATTCACTTGTTATAAAAAATATCGTGTGCAACACGGACCAAAGTTGGCGCCGACGAGTGTGATTGCACCCCTCGCTTCGCTCGGACAGCAAACTTCACACTCGTCGGCAATCGCCAACTTTCAGCCCTTGTTGCACAATATACTATTCCAACCCAATAGCATCGCGATCATAAATACTTCGTCAAACTAGGGTTCATCTCGCCATCAGCGAAGCAGTACATTTCGGCGAATCCAGGCTGCTAATGAGTTCGCAGTCCTGCACCTTTCCTGAAAGGGTTCATTACTGGACGAATCGGAATGAACCTTTGCCGAAGTATTCGGTTATCTATTGAAATCGTCATTTCTCTCCTTTACAAAGCTGAATGTATTTCGAATGCATTCGATATATAGCGGTATCTGCGAGAAGTGGTTCATTACAATTCGTTCGGTAATTAGTCTTCCGGGAAAGGTGCAGGACTGCGAATACATAAGCAGGCCTCGTTTGCCAAAATATACCACCCGAACTACGTGCACTCTATAATGTGCACTATAATAGAATTTGTAATGTATCTGAAATTCTGAGAAACAGCGATTAATGTTTTATCACTGTCAAATTTGGAAATAAAATTCCTTGATTCCGTTTATGATTTTCTAGAAATTTGTCAGTTTAGTGAACACTTCGTTCGTTCGATCAAAGTTACTTCGTATACTGAGAAAAGAGTTTATTTGCAATTAATAAGTGTATACTTGATTATGGCAGAAAAAATATTTTTTATAACACGTGCATCGAAAGTGGTGCTTTTCATGCTAGTTTTACGGGACGAAAATATCAAATTGCACGCTAGGATAGAAAAGTTGAGCTCGCGCATGCGCAGTTTATACTTGCTTCACTTTCGTCCCTTGGGTGAGTTTTCGTTCACTTTCGTCCCTGAAAACTAGCATGAAAAGCACCACTTGCATTCACTTATTATAAAAAATATCGTGTGCAACACGGACCAAAGTTGGCGCCGACGAGTGTGATTGCAGCCCTCGCTTCGCTCGGGCAGCAAACTTCACACTCGCGTCGGCAATCGCCAACTTTCAGCCCTTGTTGCACAATATACTATTGTTGGACCAAGTAAGTAAATATACTCGGTGATTCTTTAATATTGCGACAAACTTCAAGGATGGGTTTCTTTGGATGAAAATAAGAAACAAGAAAACAAAACGTGTGGCCGCCACTCGCGGAAGAAGTAAAACTTCGATACCAGTTTCTCTGAATTTGATTCCGGTGGTATTAGTTTCAATTGGCTCTATACAAGTCTTTTACAATGCTTCTTCGTAGAGCCAATTGAAACTAATACCACCGGAATCAAATTCAGAGAAACTGGTATCGAAGTTTTACCTCTTCCGCGTGTGGCGACCACACGTTTTGTTTTTTTAATCTTAAAGAACCAGCCAGAGGTCATGATTTTCAAAAAGTTAATGGACTTACACCAAATTCGGTATAGGGGGTTTTTTAGTCGCTGATTACGAATCTAAAGTCGAAATTCAAACATTCAAAATGGCGGATCCAATATGGCGGACGAGATTTTCGAAAATCGACGGATTCATGCCAAATTTGGTATAGGTGGGTTTTTTGGGTCGCTGATCACGAATCTGAAGTTATATTTGCAAAAATTCCAAATTTTTGAAAATCTCGTCCGCCATATTGGATCCGCCATCTTGAATTTTTGAAGTCTGACTTCAGATTCGTGATCAGCGACCCAACCCCCCCCCCCCCCCCTTATACCAAACTTGGCATTAATCCGTCGATTTTCGAAAATCTCATCCGCCATCTTGAATTTTTGAAATACGACTTCAGATTCGTGATCAGCGACCCAAGAAACCCCCCTTTACCGAAGTTTGTTTAAGTCCATAAACTTTTGGAAAATCATGATCTCTGTCTGGTTTTTTGAGATTAAAAAAAATGTAATGTTATGGCCAAATTTTGACACCGGATTCGTGATCAGGAGGCAAAATTACTACGGAGATAACATATATCGCATCAAAAGTATACCCCACTTTTTTTGTGTGTGACTGTGTTATTGTTATAATAACGGGCATTCTCTCAGTGCAGAGTAAAAGTTTATATATATTGGTTTAAATATCTTTCTATGGATATTTTTCATCGGACTTCATCGACATTGCCGCTAACGCTTGTCGGACTTCCGCGTATCGGCACCGTAAAGTCCAGTGACGATTTTTTTCAGCCGTATTTTTCGAGAGTATCTGAACAAGGCCGGCGCATCGGTGAACGGAGTACGGTCTCGTCAATCGCATCTACACGGTGAGTTAATTTTCCGATAAACTCCGCAGTTTTGATCCTGTAGCGATATAGGAACTCCAATTCGTCGCTCTGAAACGTTGACGAAAAAATTGGTCGGATCAACTAAATGGCGCTATCGCGTGAGACAAATTTAATGTTTTGTTACTGTGACGAATTTTATTTTTCGCCGAGAGAACTGGTTCGAAATGAAGAATATACGATATATAGCTTTGTGCTTATTGAAATTCAACCGAAGTAACTAAATACGAGTACTTAGGCCGTTACCGGCGACGACATTATACGGTCAACCTAATCAATCAACAAAATCGTTTACGTCTACGTTTTCATTATTCGCAGTAAGCCAGATAATTGGATCGATCTACTACACATGCTCTTTGATTAAATAAATAAACGTTATTGAATAGTACCTAACTGTTATAGTTTTCTATTTGTGATTAAAACTATTAGAAATGAAAATTTGCTTATAGGTATCTATTTTCTCTGTAATATTTGCTGAAAAGAGAAAGAAAGTAGTTAAATAAAACCAATTTGAGGCGATTTGATTAAATGCTCTTTTTTAATCGGTTCAATTAAACATTTGGTATCATCAAAATGTACTGTATTTACATACTTCTTACGATAACGACGATTAGTTTAATAATATTTCAATTTACGGAACTAAGCATTGTCTATTTCGAATAGGATATTCTTCTCCAAAATAAGTAATTAGACTAAGTAATTAAAAGTACGCCAATGGCGTCTCATTACGTTTTACTTTTTTTTTTACTGTTTCACTTAGAACGCGATGTTTATATAGCCGTTGGTGTAGATGACAACATTAAAAAACGCAACAATTTTAATGACACAGTAAAAGCTTCCGTGAACACTCACGTACCTACGACCGCCTCTCTCTCTCAGAGGGTAACGCGGTAAAATATATCGCACTCTCTCCCGTTTTTCCGTGCATAGTAACGAAAGTTAACCGACGTTACGTCATGTATAGGTGCGGAAGAGCAATTAGGTAGATAGAATCATCGTAACATTCCATTTTGGTTCATCGATTCTTCCGTTAGTCAGCCCGATCCGGTAGATAGTTAACGAACGTGCAACGATGAGAAAAACGAGCTTTTTCCCTCTATAGCAAAAAATACGAAATTATTTCGAAATGTACTATACTGTATTAACTTTTGCTATGTAACGAGAAGGAAGTTCTATTCTTTATGGTAATATTTTTCATAGATGACCACTGCAGTCTCAAAATTCGGGTACACGATACTTTTTATTCGACTATAAATTTTCTCCGCGTAGAAAAAAAATTGATGATCATTTGAGAAACGGGCTTTTTCTGTTGCCTGCTGTATAAACGATATGAGAGGGATGTTTCCAATCAGCGTTATCCTTACAGTTTCGTATGCTGTCGTGTCGGATGACGGCGGATCGAACGTGCGCAAAGGATTAAAAGTTCGTTATCGACTGGCTGGGGGGCTTTGAAAGGAAACGCAACGTGTCAGCGTATAGATAAAGTTAATTACCCATCGCGTTCGTCATTCCACGCGTTTTCCGCGCGAGGAGTTTTTTTTAACGACCCGTTCGTGCACCCCGTTTCGACGTCGCAGGGAATATAATCTCATAGGCCAATTGCCGGAGTCTTGGGGGAGGGTCCTTTTCTTCGGACAGTTATTTTCGTATCGATAGTGGATCACGTTTGATTGCGTTGATCGAGATTTTCGTCCATGACGTTTTATCGTTTAATGGGTCAAATTATTATTAGGTGTCTTAGGGGTGGGCTTCTGACGTGGGAAAATGTGGTCACAACGGATATTTTGATGGTTCTTACTTAATGGCAGAGATGGTTAGGGGTTATTAAGATGTTCGACGATTCCGAATTTTCCTCTATACGAGAGCAGCCATGAAAAGGTATATTTTTACTGATCTTTCGTGAAATTAAGGATAAAGGAGTATTATAATGCATTAGATGATGAATAAATGAGCATAGTATGTGCACATTTTCTTAAAAAATTGATAATGTAAAAATAATTATTTATTTGTCAATACTTTTATACATGTTAATAACTGTAGTCGCACCCCACCGTCACCCCTTTATGGTTATATATATGTAATGTATAATATATTCTTAAATCAGGTATGTGTGGTTCCTTTGCGAATCAGATTAAGCAAATTAAAACTATGTCTCGTTTAGACTTGAACATTCGATTTTATAGATATGTAATTCAATATCTAATTAATGAAAGTCATTCAGTTTATATGTGATAAAATTGTATATATTTTTCGTGAACAGTAATAGCTTTTTATTTTTATTCCATTAATTCAACAGACTGTAGATATTATTGTCTTACATAAACAGATACTGTAATCAGTGTGTAATATAGTGAAAAGTTATCGTTTGCAGTATATAATGTTTATCTTGGATTCGAAATTAAAATTGGAAATTATTTATGTTTCAGGTGAGGTCCTATTCTTACTGATTTAACGTGACAATAATGCTAACACAAACGAGCTCTGTGGTTCGCTGTGGTTCACCTGTAATTGTGTGAGTATCAATTTTAAACCTTTACCTATAAACCTACTTCTTTCAAAAGTATGAAAAAAGAGACCAATAAACACATATCGATAAACATGTGGAATATTATAAATAAATCGCAAACGCGTTACGTGTTTATTGTGCAATCGGATACAAGTCTAAGACGCCGATCTTTAAGAAAAATAAACGAATAATTATCGCATATCGTACACTTATTCAATAATAAACATTTTATAAGTGATATCTTCTAGAGAAAACATTGGTTCCTTACTAATTTAAGAAACGTTTACTATAAGATGTAGGATAATATGTGTGTGTAATAATTACAAGCATACCTACATTTTGAAAGTCGAATAGGTGGGCACATTATATGTTGTACATGAATATGCATACAGGATGTAAAGGCGCGGATCCACCAAAGCAACATAGTGCAACTTTTGTGTTTCTGTTGCATATTTCCAAAAATGTCGCAGTAAACGTGCGTATCCACCAAAGCAACATAGTGCAACTTTTGTGTTGCTGTTGCGTGTTTCCAAAAAATGTTGCAGCAATAGCGTATCCACTAAAGCAACATAGAGCAACATTTGTGTTTCTGTTGCGTGTTTCCGAAACTGTTGCCGTAAGTTGCACTGTGTCGCGCATTGTTGCTGCAACAAAATGAAAAAGTTGCTGTATGTTGCGTGTTTCCATTGGAATTAAAACTTGTTGCAACATGTTACAGTTGCGACGTCGTTCGAGACCCCTCATCAGTTATATTTAGATTGGCCATAAAGAGGGGTCAGGCTACGCGAAATGGTGAATCGACCCTCTATACCTGACAAGCCAGGTATTTAGGCTTACCGGAACGTAGTACAGTATAGATGGGCTGAGAAAATCGACTTTGTTGTCTCCTGTTCTTTACAAGTGTCCGATTAACATTTTTTTGTTTAATACTCGGAAAAATATGTAGAGCAAATATTACATAAAGCCAAAGTATGGTTTATAATTTTTAATACAAATGTTTTTTTTTGTACGGTTTTTTTTAAATATCTCGAAAACTGTTGAGAAATTATCGAGACATGCTCCGGAAAAAATTTAGAGAATTTCAAGACGAAACGATTGGTTTTTGTCTCATTTTGTTACGATGAATATTTCTGAAAAGGTGACAACAAAGTCGATTTTCTCAACCCATCTACTGTACTAACGATCACTTATTGAAAAAATTCGTCATTACTTCCCTTTACAAATCTGACTCTGAGTGCATAGAGCGGTATTTATGAGTGGTCGCCGCGGGGGGTGACTTATTCCGATCCATCCGGTAATTAGCCTCCCGCGAAGGATATGGAATTACATACCTTAATATTTACTTGGCCCAACAAAATATTTTCTCCACCGTCATCAAGTATACATTTATTAACTGCAAATAAGCTCTCTTCTCAGTATACGAACTAACTTGGATCTAGCGAACGAAGTATTCGCTAAAGTGACAAATTTCTCGAAAATCATAAACGGAATCAATGAATTGTACTTCCAAAATTGATCGTGATAAAAAAGTAATCACTGTTTCTTAGAATGTGACATACATTATCAATTTTATTTTCTCTATTCTCTTTCAGCGCGATAACAAATATTCGCCACTCTCAGCTTTTCACGAATTTATATCTCAATTCACGCGTACGTACCAGTACACTGTAAAAATCGGGAGTTAATGCGTAGTGATTTGCGGAGTGAATGCGGAGTGGATGATTTTTAGTTAATTTAATCCCGTTTGGAGTGAAATTCACTCCGAAAAGGATTTTATTTAAATTATTTATAAAAATAACTCCACGGATGAATTTTAGATAGGAATCGTCCACAAAATATTAAATTATAATACAAATAATGAAGTTATATTATTATTATTATCACTCTTTTATTACTTCAGTACTAATAATAATATGTTTAAATATTTATCTTTATTATTGTTGTTATTATTATTACTATTATTACTAATATCATTCCATAAAAATATTATATACATGACTGATATCAAGATTGATGTGAATCATACGACAGTTTTGAGTTCAATGAATTTCTTGTCATTGAAAATAAAGAGTTTTTGTTTTTGGATTTGATAAGCCTAATAATTTATCGTTACTAACTCGAGATTCGTGTGTGTATATGTTAAATGATCAATTAGAGATTTACGCTAACTGAGATTTACGCGTCAAATACGTTGCGTGTGCAGCCGTGAGAGAATCTCTCATCACGCGAGTAAAGAACGGTCGGACGAGAGCGCGAGTGCTGACGGGTTAAGTGCAAGGCGCCTGGGTCCCTTCTCGGGCTGCGAGAGCCTCGCGGGAGGGCACGGGACGAGCAACGAAATGAACTATGCGTCGCCCCAATAAGAAAAGTGCCTAACTCCATTTTAAAAAATTGCACAGGAGAGAAGAAAAACTGTTTATTTAAACGTTATTATAATAGATGGCAGCAAAATTCCATTTTTGCCAAAAGCGGGCGAATACCGAATGTTTGGCGCAGTAGACCTCCCACACACTACGCGAAGGATCTTAAGCCAGGACAAACCGCCTCTTCTGTTGCCTCGGTGGAGACGAAATGTTGCTGTATGTTGTAGTATGTTTCTACATTTTGCAACATACAGAAACATACAGCAACACAGTGCAACAGAAAAGTTGCACTATGTTGCTTTGGTGGATCCGCGCCTTAATGGCTAAAAAGACTGAAATAAGAGAAGCCTACTTCTGCTCATATTGTCAGAATTAATACACTGGTGAATGGTGTGACCCCCTATAGTTCTTTTACATCAAATAAACCAATGTGAAATCACATTCCATATTGAAATAATGAAGTAGTTAGGTTAGTTTCGGCTATTATATAAGAAGCTGTCTTCTTGAGTTGAGAGGAATAATATTCTTACCTCAAGAGGAGCACTTCTGATACGAAGACTACATATTTGTCTAATTACGTTAAGCTGACAATTTGCTTACAGCAAGTGGCTTAGGTGTGGAGAGGATTTTAGTCTTCCCACAAGCAGAATTCTATTAATAGGCCAGTGCAATTAAGATCGCTCGTGGAACAAAATGCCCTAAAGCTGATTTATGCGGGATTATTTAGCTTTTGTGGCCCTGATTAAAATACTAAAAGTCCCCATCCCTCCGAGGGTGCAAACAACCCAAAAACTACCCCTAAAGGTAAATTTTTTTAGTTTTTCTCAAATATCTTAAAAACGGCTCTTTTTTTTTGAAAAAATGAAAGGGACCAAAATGAAAGCCAATAAAACTACTTATAAAATGGTATATAGCAGTGCATAATTTTTTGGAAACCAGTGGAGGGCTGGAAGCGTTTAAAATTGCGAAACGTACATCCACCCTCAATATTACGTTTTACGCAGTAAAAATACTCCTAGTTAGTTTATTTAAGACAATGGAAGTTAAAACATTGCGAAAAAAGTAAAAAATATATATGTATAATAAATATAAATATAGGTACCTATATAAAAAATAAAATATAAATATAAAAGTAAACATATATAGGTATATGTATGTATGAATGTATGTCAAAATATGTTACGTTAGTGGCGTGCAGCAAGTGTCCGAAGACGATACAGATTTTTCAATACTCAAAAAAGATGTAATTGGTTTGAATTGTTCTGTTTAGAACAATTGATGTTTAAATTATTTATCACTTGGAGAAAATCCAATCAAAATTAGGGCAGTGGCGTGTAGTGAAGTTTTAAAGTCGATTAAAAAATGGCTATTAATATGGCTAAAGAATCGTATCTATTATACTAAAAGTATATATCAAATATTTATTTTCCCATGCTCAAGAAACAATATACATTCAGTACTCGTACTTACATTAGAGTATATGTACAATAAAAAATCTAGATCAAATCTTCGTCGACTTCGTTTTCAGCGGGTTGAAATATATGGCTACAAGACTGTCCTTGACATTGCCCACACATATTTGAACAGTTTAGACCAGATTTCTTACACTTAGGGCCAATTCCACCAACTCTGATTAAATGCTAGATTACCTAATCACGATTATATTTAATCGGCTTTCTAATCATGATTAACTGCACAATTCGTTCCGCCATGAATTTTGAACCCCCGATTATCTAATCATATACTCTCTTTGCAATAAGTTTTGGTTTTGTTGCAACGGTGATTCTGATTGGTTCACCAACGGAACTTGGAATGGAGTAGGAGGAAAACCTGACGTGATCAACTGGCGCGCTGCAAGCCGAGCTCAGTGAGCTGCCGAAATCTCCAACAGAATTTCAAAAGGAATCAGTTGCATAATACCGGAGAGCAAGCAGTAGTTGTACTCTGGGTACAACAGCGTGGTTTCTGAAATGTGCACTATCTTTATTGAGTAAAGATACAGAAAATTCTACGCGATTTTTAACGTAATATGATAATGTTGCGATATTTTAAAATAGATTATATATTATTTAAGAAGCAATTTATCTTTCTGTAGCGTGTTGCAAATGATGTACAATTTCCAGAAGCAATGCTTCAACAATGTCTTTCGATAACCGAAAACGCGTAATGAAATCCAAATCATTCAAAGTTTGGAAATAATTAATTCGTTCCTTAATTAAATGTGGCCTTCTATCAATTTCGACACCATTTTCATCATCAGATGATGATAAAATATCGTAGTAAAATAAATTCATGTCCGGTATAGTATTGCTCAGCAGTGGAACTTCGATTTTAAGGTTATGTTGATCCACATTAATCACTGGTTAAGTTCCTAACCGGCCAACAATGGCCGATTAAGTTCAATGGTGATTATCTCACTTTAATCATGGATTAAAAATTGGTGGAACGCAAGAGCTTGATTAAATTAAGCTAATCGGAAATTAACAATTTAATCAGAGTTGGTGGTTTCGGCCCTTACACAGCTTTCCACAATCAGTCTTACAGTTACAGAATATCAATTTTAGGATGAATTCTGGTGCAATTGGTTTGTCGGTCGTTATTTGTGAAAGAAGTTCTCCCTGCTTTCTCCATCCCCAAGAGGTAGCTTCTAACTCATTTTCCAGCCATTCCTGAATTTGGTAATATACCCGCAAACTGTGCTGAGTGGCTGCATCTGATGTTGGTGGTAAAGAAGTTAATGAGAAGTTTGCACTTAAACTCTGGCTTGATGCATTGTTGTGAAATTTGAAAAAACGTAGCTGATTTAGCGTTTTTACTGACTTTCCGACATCATACAGAGCCAATAGAAACTCTTCTCCAATAGCGATTATATCCTTCTTGTATGCAGTGGGATTTTAAAAAATGGCTACTTTGGCTTGTAGGTCCTGATGTTTCTCTGAAAGCCTATATGTAGACAACTTTCCTTTTTTATAAATTGCCGAGGTAGTATCACATCCAAAAACGGTATGGGAAAATAAAATCGAAGCACGCATAGTACCTATCTTATTTTGAAGCGCATTTATGTTCGTTGTTTTATTAGGTTTTGTAGTGCTGCCGGGTCTTAACATATAAATATTGTCCGTTTTTGATTTGAATAACAGTAATATACCATTAAATCAGTGTCTTTTCACCAACCAATGTTACCGATTTGTCTAACTTTCTTGCTTCAAGAATTTTCTCCGCTATGAGTGTATCTAGATACATCCCCATGTGCTTGGAAAACTTTAATATCAGCTGTTTCGAGATATTGGCTTAGTTGTGAAATAAACAACTTTTTATTGTTTTCATTTTTAAAAAATCGGGGCCTATTAATGATTGCCATGCTGTGGTCTATTAACCGAAAGACTAATTGTGGAAAGGCCAAATGTTATCCGTCTTCACTTGCATTTAGCCGCCTAGCATACGCCTATTACTTAATGAAGGGCCGATTGTAAAATTTCTTATATTTCAGAAACACTTCGAAATAAAAAAATACCTAACTTTATTGACTTAACACTATTTGTTCTTTATTTTTGAGTACTTTTACATGGGAAAATAATTCGATAGCATTTTCGCTGAGAAAAGTGTTTTTTTTGAAGGCCGAAAAATATTTAATGACTTTTGACACTCGCTGTACGCCACTGGTTTATTCAAAAATTATGTGTATATATATACCAAATTGTAGATAATTTTATTGGCTTTCATTTTGGTCTCTTGCATTTCTTCAAAAAAAGGAGTAGTTTTTGAGATATTTGATAAGAACTAAAAAAATGTACATTTAGGGGTAGTTTTGGGGTTGTTTGCACCCTCGGAGGGATGGGGACTTTTAGTATGTTAATCAGGACCAAAACAGCTAAATAATCCCGCATAAATCAGCTTTAGGGCATTTTGTTCCACGAGCACCATGTTATCAAAAATAACTTCCCTGGCCTATAAGGTCGTGAATTGAGAAGAATTTCTACTAGTCCCAAATGGATTCCGCTTACGGCATATGTCTTTTTTTGAGCGTGTATTATACTTGTTCAATATACATGCGATATACGTTATCAGTTTAAGATTATCAAGCTGATCATAAGCCGGTATTTCTAATACAAATTGTATACGTATTTTGTACGTACACTTGTGCCGAAGCGTATAAAATTTGTACTTATATTAACTATATGTTTATTTCATGACATATTATAACCCGTTTATCTTACGCACATTTTATACGTGTAGTAATGAAAAACGTTAAGTCCACGCATAAAGATGGTTCCTTACTAATTAAAATGATGTAATTAATCCATTTTTTAATCGTATTCTGTATACGTTTTTTAAATGTTTGGTAAAACATCCATTTACACATAATTTAAACGTTGATAAATCAGTTAATGGGTGGACATCCGCCCAAAAATATACTACTTGTATCAGCAGTGTCTTGTATAAGTTAAAAAATTATGTTCCGTATAAAACATTAAGAACCATTTACTGTGCACTAGTAGACTCGCAGATTAGGTACCTATGGGATATTAGCTTGGGGGACGGCAGAGGAGGTTTACAAATGCTGCAAAATGTACACAAATACGCACTTAGACAATTTGAAAAGAAGGAACATCTAAACTACGTGCAGATGGCAGATAACTTAAATGTGGCGACGGTCAGAGGAATGTATTTTTATTTAGTATACTGGGAGCAATTTTTTGTAAAATATATAGAATACGAGAAAGCACAAGTGCTATATAATATGAGGCAAAGAACAAGAATTCCAGCCCCTACATGTGATAATAAATTTGGATACAGAACAAAGGAATACATAGAAATTAGACTAAGCAAATCCCAATAAGCGACCTAAGAAATAGCCGGAAGAGTGTGAGTTAAAGAAAAATCTTAAACTAGAACTAGACAGTCGTCAAATTTTCCAAAGCTATTCCGTCACTACATTATTCACATGGGAATGTTAATGTCGATGCAGGGTCACAAAAAAGCAAAGCTAATAATACGTTGTGAAGAATGTTGATACGTTACTTTATCATCGATCCATGGGATCTGACATGGGTGAGGAGCTTAGTTCGAAAAATCCAATATGGCCGAAATGAGTATACTACCGACACAGAATGTATGGGAGTGAAGTCATTATTTATTGTTTTGGCACGCGCAGGGCTCCGCGAATCCTTCCCAACTTTCACTAGACTCGCGGGAGGACATGAGCACCCTTTGCCCTCCGTTATCGTCTAGGGTTGACCTCCCATAAATATAAATTAAGTCTTCGAGACGCGCATATGTCTGTCCCTGGATGGGCGCATCATGGAACGTCGACGTATCTGCGCGCAATCCCGGAGTCTTTTTCACGCTTTTACTCTTCCACTTTCTCGAAACTTTCTTCTCATGTCGTGAAATGGAAAAAACCCGCCCTTTTTAGAGCGAAGGCTCGTGTATACCCCCCTCCCCGCCCCCCCCCCCCCGTGGGAATTTCTGACTCACATATTTTTTAGTTGGTATTGCCATGTAGTTTAAGGTTTTAGTTGTTTGCCTCTTGTCAATTACAGCATATCCCGGAAAAACGTGGAAAACCACAGTGTTCCGTCGCACTGAGCGACGGAATTCGGAAGGTCGATTCATACCCCTTAATAGCGTCTGTAGATCACAAGTTCCAAGTTCTAGAAATTCTATTGACATCACAATAGAACAGACAATCAATCGATATGCCAAATGCACCGGCGGCATAGTGGGTTACAGCAGAAATTTCTGGGCATATGCACGATGGTGTATTACAAGGCATGAACGTGCTAAATATGTAGAATTGGCATTTGAAAAAAAGCAAGTATGTTACATACATCAGATTCCTTTCACCGAGACATGCAAATAAGAGAAATGAAACGAAGTGGGCAAAGTGTCTTGAAAGTAATTGAAGCTATTGAGTAATATATCAATCCATTTGAAGTTGACGACAAGGATTCTCTGTTCTGCTTATCATCTGGAAGGCCTGCACCTGAATCGGTGGAAGAAGATTTACTCAATGTAGATATTCTGGGGAAGCTGACTACAACACTTTCCTACAAGACAGATTTATTTTAAAGAATAAAAAATTTCATGAACCACTGAAGAGAAAAGCTTAAAACTTTAAAGAGTATTCAAGAGAATATAATTGTTACGTCCTCTCAAAACAGATTAGTGTAGATAAGAGTAGAAAGAAATATTTTTGGTCGAGCTTTGCTCCTGTCCCAGGGACGTCAAATTAGCCTAGAGATGCTGTTATCCTATCCATTAGGACCAGTACCATGGGCATTAGCAACTGCTGATGGGTGTCCTACAAAAACAGACAAGGCCAAACTACTCCATGCTTTGGAGATCAAGGGTGCGGTAAATGAACCTGCTAAGGTTGAAGAATGCATTTATATGATTGATGGCATGGCTTACTTTCAAGCTCTCAGTAATATTCCAGAAACCTTTGGTTAGCTCGCCGAGATAGTCTTAAGCCGCTTTCCAAAATGCAAGAGGATAGATTTCGTGACGGATACTTACGCAGATGTATCTATTAAAAACATTGAGGGACTAAGAAGGGGCCGTGGAGATACCTAAGAAAAAAATTCCTCGGGATTGGAAAAAATTTCTCAGTAATGGCAAAAACAAGGAACATCTTGTCAACCTTCTACATAATGAATGGAAACAAGATATATATGCCCACTATTTTATTGGTAGAAAACTTGACTCATCACATAATGATCAGTGCATGTTGTTTACTAGCGAAGACGGTTAAACTGTGAATTATACGATACAAGAAGAGCTATGCTCTTCACAAGAGGAGGCGGATACTAAAATTACATTACATTGCTTTCATGCTTCTCAATCCTGTCAAGACAATTTGCATATCAGAATTAGATCACCAGACACAGATGTTTTTATGTTGTTATTAAGTTACGCCAACGAAATTGAAAACGTGTTACTGTTTGATACAGGAACTAGAAACAAACGAAGGGTCATTAATGTCACCATCATTTCTCGGGATTTAGGTGTTGAATATGCACGCATTATCCGGATGCGACACTACCAGTTCATTTGTTCGTTATGAAAAGTTGTCAGTAAAATCTAAATTGGAAGTTTTCGAAATTCGTGCCTATCCTTAGATCATTAGGATCATCACTTACAATTACAGACATGTTACAGACAGGCCTAGAGGAATTCGTCTGTTGCTTGTACAGTGATAAGGGATACACATATATAAATAAGCTACGGTACGATTTGTTCACACAAAAATACTCTCCCACAATGACATTTGCATTGCCAAATACACAAGGTGTCGAATTGAGTCTACTACCTCCTTGTAAAGCTTCACTTGAAAAGCACATCAGTCGTGCAAACTACCAGTGCTATATATGGAACAATGCACATGTTGCTAAATTCATACTACTAACTCCAGTGGGACATGGCTGGAAGTTGGAGAATGGACAACTGAAGTTTGATTGGATTAAAGGGGATCCGTTGCCGCACGAATTAACCGACGTTACGGAAAGTTAACATCCAGATGAGTTTGAAGATGGAACTGATCCAGAAGTAGTTAACTTAGCCGATATAGTACATGAGGATGAAGAAGACTGCTGATTACAGATGCTGTTATAAAATGAAATACTCTTCTTTGATTTTGAGGTTGAAAGTGAATTTTCATTATTATAACTAGGATGTTTTCGTTTATATTCACACAATGAGAATGTTGTGTTAAGGTTCATATTTACAATAAAAAATGGAAGAATATGTTACTAAAAACTCAGGGAAGAATTCCTGCACAAAATATTATTTATAAACATATCTTCTTCAACGAAAAATTTTAATGAAATGAGAATGAATTGAAAAAGAGTCATTTTCTCCGTGTTTTCGTGGTTTTTCATGTTTTTTCGGGATATACTGTAATTGACAAGAGGCAATCAACTAAAACCTTAAACTAGATGGCAATACCAACAAAAAAATATGTGAGTCAGAAATTTCCACGAGGGGGAGGGTTTCATATTGGTAGCTCATGGTCTACTTGTGCCGAAGCATACCCCTTCCTTGCGAGCCGTTTCCCGGCAGTCGTGAAAAATTCGTTATCGTGTTCGTATCTCCTCCTGCACCTCACTTACGCAAGCATCGCACTCATTCTAAGTGTTCCCGGACATTCGTTGTTAACCCGAAAATAAAATCTACGTATTTACCAAACTACAACCCTCTCTCTCCAGTTTCTTCGCTTCTGTCTACTCCTTCGTCGCAACAGCATTCTTTCCTGGATTCCGATTCTATTCCCTTTCTCTCCTCAAACTATTTTATGTTTGGTCTTCCGAACATTTACGAATGGCTTTAACTATGAACGCGATTTGCTCTTAGGCAGGTATCTTACACCTTCCATTTTTCTATTAATTCAACATATGAATAAGGTATAATTTTTAATAATATAATTATGTTCTGTTCGCTTCGAGGTTTTTGAACGTACTGGACGCTCTTCGACCAGGAGCTTGTTGTATGACTTTTTTAGTTTTCTCTTACGATCGGGGGTGGGAGTGCTAACTACGCAACGCGAAGAAATTTCCAGGGATATGCGGAAGGCAGGATTAAGGGTTTGTAAATCCGGAGGAAACTCCAGTGCTCGGTTCCTAAGTCCCGGCCGACGTACATGTACACGGGACCCTGTGGCATTGAGGAACTTTCCCGGATCTAATTTATGACTCAAAGTGTCCCAAGGAGAGTGTCGAATTTTTCCCTCGCACCGGTCTAGGGCCCAAATGCGAGAAGCATTTGGGCGAATACGTGACATACATGCTAATTGTGCAATTATGGCATTAATCCAATGCCAGTCACTCGCTAACCCACTAAACGGTATACTAGGAATAGTTTTACTTCTCGCCACCAGACGGCGTATCGAGACATATCAGATCCCATATTGGGATTTCTGATGAAATCTGCCAGCAAATATTGGACCCCGTCTCCCTTATTCTCGACAAATATTGCTAGATATGTATTATACGTAAGTATACAGGTGCCGGGCACAATGGTCCATTAGGACTGAGCACCCGGTTGATGTCACCCCACCAATTCTGTAAGTACACAGGTGGGGTCATACTATCGTCTCAATATTGGCCCAATATATATATATATATATATATATATATATATTATGAGCCGCGCGGCATCATCAACGTTGGTGTGATATTGGCTCTTCATAATGAGCCGGTACTGGCAGCATGCTGGAATGATAAGATTGATGTGATATCGAATGCCTACATTGGGTCGATGCTAGAAAATGACATTGATCCGATGTTGGAAGACAACATCGATTCCAGTGTTTCGAGTTTACTATTTTGCTACGTATACAGAAGAAATAATAAATAATTCGTTGCATATTTAATGCCTTATGTGCTTGTGGACTGGCCCGCTATTACCAATGTCGGAAAACCCTACCTGGGTACGTAAATAGATACAGCGAATCGAATTTCTATCATTCGTAAAAGAGAGCTGTTTTAATGTACTACCGTGCGATTATGCACAGCCGAGCGCTGCAAACGCGTACGTCGATTATTATTAATACAAACTCGTGTTGTTGTTCAGATGAATCTCCCATTTTATTATTATCATTGGATGAATTCTATAGTACGCCCCCTTCCTTGGCATTAAATACGTCCTGTTTGCCGGCGCATCTTTCTTGCAATGCCCAAAAGAATAGTGGCTATTTGCGTTTTGGCGTATTTACCAATTCAAGTCCTAGATTTTCCTCCCAACTTCATTCGTCACTTCGATCTTCTCGTCTAATTGCCAAAGTATTGGTACTTGAAATTTAAATCTCGGTATTTTGAAGAAGTCAGAATAATTTTATAACTTGGATATAGTAGAAATGAGATTTGAACGTGCATCTCTAATGGAATCGGTGGTTACATCATTTTAAAGTTGTGAGCTAATGTTCTGAATACCAGTACTTGTTCCATAAGACTATTCCAGATATTAAGCCGAATATAATAAAAGTTTATATAGAAAAGCTGTTATGATTTCAAGTCGAAAAACTTTTGTATTCAAACTTCTCTATTATGTATATTTACCTTGCATCATCTGTAAGATAGCTCTCTGATTGTGAGTGAATCTTGGGAATGAGATTCGCCTTCTTCAATCGAAATGAAGTTGCTAAAGAAAAATATGGATACGTCATTTTTGTCGATAAGCCTCGAATCTACCGAGTTTCATAAAGATTGGAGGTGAACACATTGGACGCTTTGCTTGCCTGTAGTATACCAGTATGGGTAACGTGGTAAAATAGGATGAGTAGATACATATAATACATACCTATCGTCCAGTCGTGTTCTTTCAACTGGAAAGTCTAACCGCGTGTCGCCGTGATATCTACGAACACACATATCTTATCTAACCGATCTTGAACCTATCTGTGGTCTCTATTCGAGTGTCGGTTATATATTTCGTATGCGTACGCCTCCGATTTACTCGATATTTTTGGTCACGTTCGATCGGGTGTTACATTAGCGACGTAGGGTAGATTGTAGGTACTCATCGTCGGAAGTCGGAAATGAATTCGAAATGATGTGGCTTTGTATTGCTTGGTAACGAATTGATTGGCATGAATTATGGACAGACACTAGTAAGTATTCCAGTTAATGTACGAGTTATTTCAAGCTAAATCGATATAGTTTCATTCCAGCAATTTTCTCTCTAATTTTTGTTTGTATCCCTTGAGCTCAAATGCATTTTTGGTATTTATAATATATTCCCGGGAACTTTTCATTTTAACATTTTCTGAGATGTGAATATTTATTGAAGGGGATTTTCGAATATAAATATATTAAATATTTCATTTAAAACGTCCATTTTGATGAAAAGTATTATAACATTCATCGATATGATAACAATAGGACATTTTGTATAATATTTATAGATAAAAAGTTAGCTTTGCTATTTACATTGAATTAAACTTTCTTGAAAAAACTTCAGAAAATACTTGGAATGCATAATTTAATTTTACTATTCCTTTTACGTAGTTCATTTGAAAAAATGTGTCGTTTGCGATGTTTAATACTTATGATGCAGGATAAATGCCAAACATACAATTATAATACATACCTATAAGTATTTTTAACCATGTAATATTTTCGTAATTAAGCTAAAGAATTTGCTGAAGATGCGTATAACTTGAGTCACTTTCCAGTTACAACAAAATGTAGGTACATGTATACGTTACATTACATACGTTACATGGCTATCAAATAATAAGACTATATTATTTTTAAAAAATAAACCATATTTCGTGGTGGTGGTGGATTTTAATTTTGGACACGCCTGAAACGGTCTTGCATAATTTCACCCCTTTTGTTTAGATACTCGAGATTACCGTGATATCGCGTCAAGAAACTCCAACTGACCAACGAGTTCGTCAAGATCTGCTTCGATGAGGAGAACCGACCAGTTTGTGATATCGCTCGATCTCGATGCCACGACTGCCCCGGCGGTGCCACCTATTGAAATTAAAAATCGTTATACTATGAGTCGGAAAAGTGATGATAAATGTTTGGTAGCTTTCTACATCTTACCTCGTACCACAATGAAGTCATAGTTCGGGTTTACCCTTTTCACTGATTTAATACGCTCGCACGTATCGCTTCCTCCTCAGTTTCCCACAGTGTAAGAACTTAACAATATTAGACACGACACCAATTGATTTCCGAGACAGACATCAGTGAGTTGGAGGAACGCTTCCAGAGGACTGTAAGCATTGCGGGGTCAAATAGGTTTGATCCCAGTTGGTCACGAATGGATCACTCATTTGGATATAATATATACCGTATGCCCCACCCTATATTGGCCAGTTTGAAAGTTATCTTCGGGCAGGCTTGGTCGGTACTCGAGTCATTTAATACGGTAAAAATCGAGTCGGCACACAGTGGTCGAATTTCCCAGTTTAGGATGACATTTCCAGTTAATCATTGTAATGAACTTAATTTTGTTGATATTACGACTAGTTGGTTCTTTCTACACAGTTTAGATAGTTTCACTTCTACTATAAAGTTTATTAAAGTTTTTATGTTCATATAATACAGATAAATAAAAAACGATATTTTGAATGATATATTTTATTTTATGTTTTGTTTACAAAATATCGTCATCACTGTCTAGAGAATTGTGGTCACTATCCGAAGTATCTTGTGAGGATACTTGTTCCTTATTCGCTGTATCTATGTATGTCTTGACTTATTGCAGGGACATCGAGTAAATTTATTACATCGTGAGATAATTTCTTTAGGTTTCGCTTTGGTAGCGGCCTTATATTCGATATAATCATATCAGAAGAAATTAAGAAAGCATGAAGAAGATCTTCTATGTTTTCTTTTCTTCTCCTGATTTTCGCGTATTGTGCTCGCGAAAAAAACGACATTCCCGATGAAAAAAAAATAAAAATAAATAACTTCCGCACATCTACGCACTTTACGGGTGATCACATTATCAAGCAAAATAGATGTACAATTAAGTGTAAAACCAATTCTTGCCCGAAAAATAGGGTACTATTTTTTTTCTAACCTACAGAAGAATGCAAATGGAAAATATAATCATTGCGCTCACAATTCGCGAGGCATTAGTTTACACACTATTCCAAGAATTTCTTCTACCCTTACTTAATCGAACTATAGGTACATGTTTAACTATACTTGGGCATATTTCCTTTCGTATTTCTAAGAATTGAATTCTGAGCTAAATGACCCCCTAATAAGGGAAATCCGACCACTGTGCGGCAGTTAGAGTTGGTGTCAATTCGGGAGATCGAAGCGTCTAACCTCGAAATTGTGAATTTGTGAATAATGAAAATTACGAAAATAATTATAATTACGGTATAAAGTGTCTCGATTACCGACCAAGCCTGCCCGAAGATAAGTTTCAAACTGGCCAATACAGAGTGGGACATACGGTAGTTGTGTCTTTTTTCTCTTTGAATCTTCCTCACTTGATATTTAGGTAAAATTAGGCGATGGACTTATTCAGATTGCGCACTCTTTTCTTTAATATTGATTTCCCTTTCTAATTACCGGAACGATGCCAACGACCGATATTGCCCTAAAGCAGAAGCATTCACGAACTTCTCTTTAGCTTATATAGACTCGGACTTCCAGATAATAATGAAACACAACGTGCCATAAGATTTTCATAGGTAGGAAATGTATACAATAATGCGATTATTAACGCGCGTTTCGCACGAACCACTGATAATTTGCATCCATATAGTCTTATACACTATTTCGCTCAGAAGGTTCGTATAGAGCGTGGCTTAATTTCGTCAATATTTATTTGCTGATAAATCGTAAGACTATAGTAGTTATACTTAAGTTGATCAATATTTATCCCACCAATTTTTTTGTAGTCTCATATTTGTCGGAGGTATAAGAATTGGCGAAATTAATCTATACTCCATTTGAATCTCTTGAGCGGGACATTCTGTACATGACATTCGGTTTTGGAATATACATACATGCATGCTATGCAATATGTATGCAATGTGGTTACGGAGATGGCAACCATAAACTGTGTTACTATGTATAAACTCTATAAGGAGTATGACATTAGTCAAAGATCTAAGGGCACCGTACGATTGGGTGGTATCATATAAGTGTACGAATTTATTTAAAATCATAAGTGCATAAACATCGAATATAATTTTCTATCTGTCTGCATTTTTTATTTTGCAGGAAAAAAACGCGGCAAGTTCTTCTTTATAAAAATTTTTTTATAAATTATTTGTGGTCGAATTTTTTAGTAACTCTTGATTTACAATAATTTCCCTTTCAAATGGTGCCTTTTATTTTTTATATATAAATCTTGAACATGGCGATCTTAATTGATTTCTAATCTTTTTTGGAGAGTATTTTACGTATCAATTTTGTTGGCACTGAATTAACTGTCACCTTTTTTTTTACAGAGAATCTGTGTTTGTGACAAGATTTCACTCCTTTTTGGAATTTATTCATGAGGAGGACATGTAGGGGAATGTCGTCAGGGTCAGCCTGTCGTCTAGGTTGGCCATTTACGATATTTCAGTTTATAAAACTAGTTTCAACTATCTGGAAGCGTGGTAAAACTTCTATTGATAACAGCAAACTTTTCGTGGCAACACGGAGTTTGAAGCATGAAATTAAAACGTGTTGTGCACTCAGTGGCTTGGGAAAGACGAAACAAGTTTTCCAGTATCAGTGAATACGGTACCAGAACTTGAAGCTAAAACTTGCAATCGTCGAAGTAAGCATATAAGTGTGTCATCTGGTTATCCTTTAGGAATAAACCAAGAGGATAACCAGGATAATTCAATTTGATAACCTGTTTGGTTGTGGTGTGATGCGATGTGGTCCTGGTGTTTGTCGTCAAGGTTGGATCATTTGTGTAGTCAGGGTTGGCCACCGTGATTTGTTTTCTTTTCAGGGTAATAACAACACTTCGTCATTGTTTGATGCTACGAAATGTTAAAAACGAGGTCGTCCACCCAAAAAAGTGGAGAAAAAGCCCGCTTCGGATGAAGACGAGGACTTTTGCCTCATCTATTTGGAAGCGATGCCTCATCGCTTGAATAGTAACAATGCCGTTGCATGCATTGAATGCAAAAGAGAAGTGCATTTAAAGTACGCGAAAATGACGACCAGCTACTTCACTTGTCAAAACTGCGATTCAGAATAATTTAGCGCCTATATTTCGTCGATTTTCAGCGGCTGGCCAACCTAGACAGCACTGACCAACCTTGACAGTATTTCTAATTAAAAAAAATACTCATTACTGTCTAATTTTTCATCCAATCAATTCATAATACCTCGGAAAAGTTTTCTTTTTTCCGGACCTTCCTAAGAATGCGCAGTAATTATAAGAATTCTTTTTTACATGGAAATTATGGGCAAAATTCAAAACTATGGCCAACCCTGACGACATTCCCCTACATGTAGAAGAATAGCTTTTTATTACCACAAAATTAAAGTCTCATATTTTATACCGATACGAGTCAATTAATTATAACCACGTTACTTTTGATTCATTCTCGTGATACTTTGAAATGATTTTATAATTAATATTTCGATAATATATATTTTTCCCCAGAACAATTCGTTCGTGAAAGGATTTCCATAATAACTGCCGTATGTTCGCGGCCAAACCGATCAAAGTCATACCTATGGCCGATACCTTGAAATTTTACTTCGGCAGGCGGTAAGGTATAAATAATCTGATAGTCGATAATATAGAGTCATGTCATTTCCTTCTTTTTTTAAGCTATTTTGACAGCTTGATACATTTAATATCACCATATGAAACGAGCAATTGAACATATAGGGTAAATGATACAGTGATTGGCCACTTAAGCAGATGAAACTATACAGTGATTGGCCTATCGCTTTCTCTTTCTATCGAATGCATTTGTTATGAGAGGTGGCCAATCACTATCCCATGGCCAATGACTGTATCATTTACCCTATAATCGGTATGAAACCATAATATATGTTATTGCATGGAAATAATTGCAGTAATGGAAATGTTCGCTATAACTTTCTGAATTCAAGGAAAAAGAAAAAATATTTTAAAAGTAATTAGGAAAGGAGATACAGGAATTTGAAGTCATACATATATATATTCTCTCACATACATTTGATGGCGTATGCGTGTGGTCGCATTTGTGTACGCATTTCTGATCATCGCCGAACAGTCGACGATGAAAGCCGGAATATATCTCACACATTCAATGGCGTGTGTGTGTGTTTGATCGCATCTAAGTATATACATTTCCGATCATGGTCGACTATCGCCGAAGATTGCCGGAATTTTTGTGACATTTTGACATATAGATATCGGCCGAGAAATCTAAAATTCTCGAGTTTTAGGCGGGAGGGGCGTGGCTTCGCGTTGTTAAGGATGAATCTCTGTTAATATGTAACTTATAAAATTTATTCTGGTCTCTATCAATAGAGAATAATCAATTTATATGGCATAACTTAGCATAGTTTTGGTTATAACCATATATTTATTGAGAAAATTCGATGTAAAAATTGAGGGGTGGATACACTAACATGTAAGTGATTCATATTGATACTTTGCTTCTGGAATTATAAATCTTGTATAATTGACAATTGTACCTTACATATTAAAAGTAAATGGACTTTTTTCATCGCCCGTTTGTGACATAGGTACATAGATGATACTATCAACGGAGGTGATATGCAGGGTTTTCATGGATCAGCTCTAAAACTAGACGTGAATTTTGCCAAACGCGCGATCTAATAGCGGATCGGCTGTATCACTCTATATTTACCCAGTATTGGTTCGCGCACTTATCAGTCTACGCCTAGTCTCTGGGCAGATCTACGAACATCCGATATACAACTAACGACGTTGATAAGCTACAATTACTAAAGAATGGAATGTTGTACGACAGGCTTACAGGTCTATTTATGTTTATGTTGAAAATTGAAAGTAAATGATTATTTCTCGTTATAACCTTTATAATTATTTTTATTATCACCTTTCTAAAAAGTTCGTTATTATCGACTAACCAGCAATAAATAAATGACCCATTTTAGAGGTAGGAAAGGAAGCCAGGAAACCAGTAATAAGCCGAATGCCTGCTTGTGATGAGGGATAATGCAAGCATATCTGAGTAAGTGATAAAGGTCGTAAAGCAAATGAAATGGCGGCTGATTATGTGCATCTCATCGTTAGTTGAGTGTGTCCCCTTTATTGCTCGTGTCGTCTATGTCACGAGTTATGGAAATGGGTTCCAAGTGTATAGGGAACTTAAATAAAGTAGCTACTGATGGACGAAAAAAAAGCCTAAGATTTACAGTTATATTCATTATACGAAGGACTTTATTTTTTGATATCGTCACCCTTCTGTGGATGATTCCCTAGTCTTCATTGTATAGTCTTACGCTTTTACGAATATTCTTTCTCTAATTCTGAAGAAACTCTTCAGTTTCCGCTTTCAGTAACCTTTGAAACTTCATGTTCTTTGGATAGATTTGACAAATCATTTATCTTACTCCAGAATTTTCAAAATAGTATGTTTCATTAAATTATAAAATCAGTAATTATTATTTTTTTAGTAGATATTTTGCACAAAAATGCAACGAAAAGTGCAGCATTGAAACGCAATCAGTTAAAGAAAAACTACATCGCTTTTTAATGCAATTTGATTGATGGTGGCCATTAGTACCCAGGCTTCGCCTGTCAGGTGTTCATCAGTAAGTAGGTACTTATTTACTAGAAATAAATTACACTCTTAACCCCCTCTGGGGGCCATCCTGTATGTGTAGCAACCCATAGTAGGCCCCTGTCTTTACGGATTTATCACTAATTAAGGTCCCTATTTGCAAGTTTTCTCGCGTCTTTATATTAGCACCAGTGCCTCGGACATACGCCTTAAAATATTAAGACTCTAATTTAAACGATATCTCAATTTTAGGAAACTTTTCTACATACGTACCTTATGTCAACGATTCTAAACGACCATTTATATATCGCAATGCTGTGTTTTTTGTAAATAAATAGCCAGGAAATTTAACATTCACTAATGAAAATCGCGGAGGAGTTGACGGAAAAATTGACAACTATAATACTTTCGGAAAAATTAGACTTCTGGTGTATTTATGCTAAAATCGGGCTGCATTGCGTTCCGGAAGCCACCTTCAGGAATACAGAAAAATTCACTCCACCACGCTTACCATTTTCTCTAACGAGTTATCGTTTGACGAAGGTCTCGTACTGTCAGGTGTATCTCCTGAGAAAGATCTGCTTTCAAAATTGTTTAATGCGGACACTTTTCACATAACGTCAAGGAGTCGCTGCATATAATAAAGCTTCATAAAAAAGATTCGAATTTGGATATGTATAATATTTAAGAATAAGTTAGTAATACGTTTACGTTCTTTGCTGCACCAAAATAAGGGGTATTAGATACATACGTGAAATATATGTAGGGTAGACTGGGTACGGTTGAAACAAAGGACGGTTGAAACAGAGTGAATATTCTCGAACCATGTGTGGGAAGGTGGGGGATGAAAGAGACGAACGAAGCGGACAACAAGGCCGAACACGAATTTCAATATTGCGTGTCTCACAGCGTGCTGCAATTGTTTATGTGAGGCCCTATTGTGTTTTAAGAAGTAAAAGTACGTATTTTTGTTCGTAGATTTTTGCAATTACTAAGGCTTTTATTAAAGTGAGAGGATTGAGTGTTCTTTTGTGTTTGAAATGAAGCTTGCAAAATATGGCAAGGTGATTAATTTTAATGTGAAATTATTATCACCATTATACTATAAACTGTTTTGTACCTAATGGGGGGGTTGGGTACGGTTGAAACAATATCATATCGGTATATTATGAGCGTAAGCTCAAATGTTTGGATCCCTTTTTAGCACAAACAACGCAATTACACCACATGAACTTGGTATCATTTTATAGATAATTGCTCTCCCTATCAGTAGTTGTGCGCTTAACTTAAATATTGTTAAGTTGTGTCTTTAAATAATGATGATTAATTTATATTGTTAAACGGTGCCATAATTACTCTTAAAATGATAATAAATAATAAATAAAACATATAATAATATTATATTATGTATTATTTGCGTTTCAACTGACCCTAATCGCTGTTTCAACTGCCCCTGGTATGGGGACGGTTGAAACTAATCAGATATTTTCTTAATTTGATATTATATTAAAAATAAAACACCAGGCCTACTCAAATGGTACTTCTCATTAGTAGATAGAAACACGCTCTTGTATTTAACATATTTCCATCATTGATCGGTTTATTAATGGCAATGCTATGAACGATATAAGCTAAATTGTTTCAACCGTACCCAGTCTACGCTACTAAAACAAGAAATGATTCGGATGCTTTTATAAATCCCAGCGATAGAAAATATTGCTATCATACAGCTGAAGCATATATACACCGAGAAAACTGTTTATCTATGTATAGCTAATAAATGCATTTTCGGATATGGTGAAATAAATATTTCATTAGAATAAGAAAATATATGTTGATTATTAGAACATCTGTTTAATTCAATCAGTTTCCTCGAACGAAACATTTAATTACGTAAAATAAATATCGTCATAGGTAGTTAACGCACATTTGCTTGTCCCGAAAAAATGTTTATTTTTCCATGTTCAAACATAATTTATTAACTACAGTAAAGACATTATTTTCTCAGTGTATAATATTGACGATTTTTTAAAATTAATTCACGTAAGGTCGTGTCTAAAAATTCGCAATCACAAAATTTCCAGTGAAGAAAGATTATATTTCATTGTAACCGTTATTTTGCTCCTCATGTACGAGTATGAACATAGGATAGGGTATTTCTCCTCGAATTACCGGATGTCATCTGAACATTAATATTTCGTGCCGTTGACTCGCCGATCACAGGGACATTCAGAGTAATGTGAACGTTCAGCTGATCGAGGAACGTAGTTGCGTAGCTCACCTCGGTTGTGTCTACCGTTCGTCTGGGCAATCGCGAATTCCGTTATTTGCTTCCCAACCGTGTCCCCCGTTACGCCGTATCCCTTTTTCCCGGCCGCCTCGGGAATATCCCAGACGAGCTGAGGTTGCCAGGGGAATCTAATTTCGAGACAGGGGAAGGCAATGAAATACGGCACTCGTCATCTCGGATGGTCGAGAGGAGGAAGACGGAAAGGAAAGGAAGTGGATGAAGCGGAAGAGCAAAAGTAGGACGAAACGAGAACCTTTTGGAAGTAAACCCCCTCGTAACATAGTATTTACTGCTCGCTCTGACCGATCTCTCTATTGTTTTTCGATCGTAAGAAGTACGGGAAATCCTGCCTTGGACGGAGCTCCTTATGTTTACCTATTTATGGGTCAACGACGTCTGCCGTCGGAAGTATCGTATTGGTCATCTTAAAACACTTTTAGTTTCTTAACTATTGCTCCCTCGACATTATAACTTGCACTTTATACATCTAGTTTTTGACAAGGAATCTCTCATTTCACGTTGCACGGTCATTTTGGGACACGCTGTATGGTGGACGTTGAGATTATTCAAATATCCCCGGAAGAAACTCTATTTCCGTTCAGCGTTAAACAACATTCTCTGATTTTCTCCCAAGCTTAACGTATTTCTACAACCCACGTCTTCGACGTCCCATACGCCTCCCGCGGGAAAAACACGTATACGCGAAGGTCGTGAAAGTCGTGAAAGTTCGACTTCTCGTTTTCGTGCCTTTCTGTACCTACCGGAAGCAGGGTGGATTCCCGCAGGACGCAAAAGGTGTCCCTTAACTCCAGAGACTCTTCCTTACATATACTTCTTCCGAATGTATGTATATAAACCAGACTTTCCGAGACCGTCGCGCTCTCTTGCCAGTCCGGGCGATAAACCAACGGTGCTGGGATAAAAAGCTCCCCGGACGCTGCGATTTCAGTGGGATTACGAAAGTGGCGGCGCCGATTTCCCCTCTCCCCATTTCGCTTTCCATTTGACCCCGACGGGCGCGGTTTTTAGTGAGGATCCTACCGGACCACTACCGTTTGATCCTTCGCAACGGGATCCGGGGACTCGCCAAGTTCGCGCGGCGCGGCGCTTTCCACCCGTATTCCCAACCATAGGAACCGTCTTGCTTCGCGAAGCTCTTCTCGTCCCTTCGCGAGGAGTGTAGTGCGCGGGAGGGAGAAAAAAAGTTGGACAAGATGCGCGACTAAGTTAGATAACGCGGCTTTCTGACTGACGTCTCGGCATTTTTTTTCTGGGTATTATAGGTATGCCAACAACTTTCTCGCGCTCACGCCCAACAAAATAGAGGGGGAATAGAAAGAGGGAAGTTTCGAACGGATCGAGCTGGCGTCTCTCTCTCTCTCTCTCTCTCTCTCTCTCTCTCTCTCTCTCTCTCTCTCTCTCTCTCTCTCTCTCTCTCTCTCTCATCTCTCTCTCTCTCTCTCTCTCTCTCTCTCTCTCTCTCTCTCTCTCTCTCTCTCTCTCTCTCTCTCTCTCCTCTCTCTCTCTCTCTCTCTCTCTCTCTCTCTCTCTCTCCTCTCTCTCTCTCTCTCTCTCTCTCTCTCTCTCTCTCTCCTCTCTCTCTCTCTCTCTCTCTCTCTCTCTCTCTCTCTCTCTCTCTCTCTCTCTCTCTCTCTCTCTCTCTCTCTCTCTCTCTCTCTCTCTCTCTCTCTCTCTCTCTCTCTCTCTCTCTCTCTCTCTCTCTCTCTCTCTCCTCTCTCTCTCTCTCTCTCTCTCTCTCTCTCTCTCTCTCTCTCTCTCCTCTCTCTCTCTCTCTCTCTCTCTCTCTCATCTCTCTCTCTCTCTCTCTCTCTCTCTCTCTCTCTCTTCTCTCTCTCTCTCTCTCTCCCTCTCTCTCCCTCTCTCTCCCTCTCTCTCCCTCTCTCTCCCTCCCTCCCTCTCTCTCTCCCTCCCTCCCTCTCTCTCCCTCTCTCTCTTCCCTCCCTCCCTCTCTCTCCCTCTCTCTCCCTCTCTCTCCCTCTCTCTCTCTCCCTCTCTCTCTCTCCCTCCTCTCTCTCCCTCCCTCTCCCTCCCTCTCCTCCCTCCCTCTCCCTCCCTCTCCCTCCCTCTCCCTCCCTCTCCCTCCTCTCCCTCCCTCTCTCTCCCTCTCTCTCCTCTCTCTCCCTCTCTCTCCCTCTCTCTCCCTCTCTCTCCCTCTCTCTCCCTCTCTCTCCCTCCCTCTCCCTCCCTCTCCCTCTCTCTCCCTCCCTCTCTCTCCCTCTCTCTCTCTCTCTCTCTCTCTCTCTCTCTAACTCTTTCTTTTTCTACTCCTCTACGCCCCTCTTTTCCTCACCCTCTGTCGGGCGCGAGATCGCCGTTGCTCTCGTCACGAGCGAATCGCATCGGCGGCGTCATGCGGCGTTGGTGCGGCACTTGTGACGTTGAGGAACCGCTGGGAATTTGTCGCGCTCGGAAATACGCGGCCGCGCTCGGGCTGTCGCCGAATTTGAAACGGCGGGATGGGAATCGAGGGGGCTTTTCATTTCGCCTCTCGAAGTTAGATAAAAGCGAGCGGTGGAACGTGCGCGGATGTAAAAGGGGTTGAAACGGATGTGGCGTGATTGTAGTCATTTCATGCCTTGGCCAGGAGAAGGAGAGGAGTGAGGGCTATTTTACGAAGGGGATACAATGCCAGGTGACGGCTGCCAAGCGCGAGGTGCGCGCGCGCGAATTGCGCGCGCGTCGGAAATTTGCCTGGCACGGCGTTTAAAGTCACACCCGCTGACTCCAAGGCGATATCACTACCGCCCCCTATAAATTTATTCACCTCGGGCTCTCATGAAATTCAAAGCGACCGTTACGTGGCGCGTGAATTCCGGTTGTATACAAATCTGCGGTGTGTTCGATGTTTTATTTATAATTTGTTTATCTCGTCATCCACTGCAACTTTTACGGTGCTCTTCCGTGGAAGTGCTCGATCTTCCGGCTATTCGCGTCGAGCTTCGTTGCTGCGGTGCGCTCAGTGAACAAAAATTTGTATACGCGAAGAAGACAATTCAGCAGCCTTTTTCAGGAAAATGAAGCGAAGTCCGTTTATTTCCAGAAGTTTACATAATTATATTGTTGCGGCAGTGGACGCGAAAACCACCATCGTGAAAAGGAACACGGAAACTCTTTATTCAAAGGAACTAGCACAACGACACAACAAGAGACACACAAAACATCCATCCAGTCTGGCAGCTCAGCGAGACTGTTGAAGACAAGCGAGCGATCTGAATCCTGGGTAACAGCCAGCATCAGCTGTCTATGATTAAGTCTCGCAGGCCACACTAGGGACGTGTAGACGGTGATCGTAATAATATCACGTGTATTACTTTAAATTAGGTATGGAGACCTGGGTTTTCCATTTTTCTTTTTTTAATCCGATTCACACTTTGTAAGTAGATCAGAATCAATGAAAATCTCTTCCAATATCGTCACGTTAATCACTGTAGTTGAAAGTTTAATCGCCATTATATTATAGCTGTTCACCACGTCTCTATAATTACGGGGTCGTTAAAAAGGTTTTACCCAATAGATAGTACATTTAGTGTGGTAAACAACCGATCAGTCGTAACCCCCGGGTAACGACGCAAGTATAAAATTCCAGCGGCGGATAGGCGTGCTAGTAGCTAGATAAAGTGCAGTGCAATTTCTTTAAAAAACACGGACTTTTTTTACCTAGTGAACGCGCAGGACGTAACACTGATAATCAGGAATTCCGATTTACAGGGTACAGGGTTCTTTGTGATCTGTGTCGAATTTCTTCACTTCTGGATAAAATACGGGGTATCCCAACCATCATGGACAGTAGCATATATCTCCCAAACAAGCGTGATTTCTGAAAAACTTCTTTAACAAAGTTGTACCGTTTAAATTAGCGCACAAAACATATCCAATCATTTTTTAATATCCACTTCCAGTTTGAAGATCCGTTGTACATCATTTAATTTTGACCTGTAAGTGTTATCTATTATAATGTAAAAGTAATGTAGTTATTAATACGAGTACAAGGAGCTTTCGAAAATTCGATTTGCATATTCGGAAGTACCTACCAAATTTTAAGGATCGAATTTCCACCCGTTTGCGTCTGTTACATGCAGCCCGACCTACACATAAGAAGTAACTCAAGCGTTTCATTTTCTGAAAACATTCTCGTCTGTGAAGCGTCAAATATTTCACATTAAAATCTAATTCTGTGTGCGTACACGGTAATCACTAGTTTCACGAGAACCATTTTTATTGAACGTTTCTAATCGTATGACCGATTCCAATGTTTAAATTTTTGGAATTAAGTTTTCTAGAATTTAAACGCGGATTTGTTGACTCCATCGTCCTCCGCTCTGAAATCTTCATCGTTTTTGACTTCCCCACCATAGTTTTCAATGTCCAGACCTTCTACTTCATAGTTTTCGGTGTCCAGATCTTCTGCTCTACAATAGGGAGGTTCGGTAATTATTTTTTAATGAAAATCGATAGAGTTTGGGTCACAAAAACGTCAACCGAAGTTGTAGCGCAAAATATTAAGAGTTAATCGTGCTATAAATATTTAAAAATCATGAATTGACGCGAGGCTAGAAAACGGGACCTCGACACGAGGCTACGTTGCGTGACGTCAGTTGCCAGACACCCCTGCCACAACGTCCAAACTATACTCGCAACGAGTAGATTTACCGTAGAAAACGCAACAGCCAGCAGTACGTATTGAATAGTAGTGGCTTCAGCGCGGGTTTTAACGTCCACACGTCCAAAAATTACATACACTTCGTTGTTGCTGTCTCGGAACTAACTATTTCTTATTCAGTAGACGCTGCAAAGCCCGTTTAGAAGGGACAGAGTGACCAGAAATCACTCTGTATCAAGCCACACCACATGCTCATCTGGGCCGCTAGGCCCGCCGGGTTTTTTCCGGTTGTAAAGTATTGGAAACTTTTTAGCAAGGGTAGAGTTATAAATCTGTACCCTCTCTCTCTCTCTTACCTTTCCTTTGCGATAATAAACCATATTCTTAACCCTTTCACTCACGAATTTTTATTTTCACAGCCATACAATTGATAATGTATATTCCAGCTCTTCGATGCTTTAAATTTTAATTTTTTTTAATAAAAAAATTTTTTTTTGCATAAATTTAATTTTTTTTAGTTTATTTATAAATTAAATTTTTAATTTGTATGGCGATATATGCCTTATACGTTCGTTACAATGTCCACGAATGTACTTCTTGTGAACAAACGGTCAAAAAATTCTAATTTATGACCTTATATATACATTAATCCACGTATCCACATTTGTGGTCACCATGAGCGAAAGGGTTTTAAACTTAGGATTATAAATATCTAATATCTCGAGCAGTTTTTGCTTATTTCAATACTCTCATTCAAGAAGTAATCGATTAAATTAATGTAGAAGTTTTCTTATCTATTATAATTTGCTTTTGGGGAACATAACAATGGTCCAACATTTGTTGCTATGGATGAAGGAAAAACCCCAAAAGAAGACCTCAATCAGACCAAGTAATCATTATCATTCAATCTTAAATGTATACTGATACATACATAGTTTGTAGATACAAATTACTCTTATATTCTAATAAGATTACATAAAGATTGATAGTGTATCGTGATTAAATCTCTCTATTCTATAAAATAGTTTTTCGGATCGACGACCGACCGAACTATCCGAAACCCACCCCATCAATCGCCCACTGACGCATCGGTCCACCTATCGCCTACCGCGGCGTCCTCCCACCAATCGTCCCCCCCCCCCCACACGTCGGCCGCCAATAGGATGCAGTATGCTATCGATCGTCGATCGGTGCGGTGCAGGCCAGTCGAGTAGAGGCCCGTCTACCCGTTTGGCCTTCGTTGCAAGCCAGTCGAACAGATTATTACATATCGTCGGCTTCACATGATTATCATGTCGGAAAAAACTCTACGGCCATTTATGTTGGCCGCCAACGGGATTTAGTATGCTATCGATCGTCGATCGGTGCATTGCAAGTCAACTGAGCAGCCCAGCAGATTATTACATAGCGTCTCCTTCTATTACCATGACGGAAAAAACTCTACGACAATATATATCCTCCTACTTCTCCTCCTCCTCCTCCACCTCCACTTCTTCCTCCTACTTCACCAACTCCTACGAGAGTTTATTTCTTTTGACCGGTTTTTGCCATAATGCCATAATATAATGATACTTATACATATACATAATACACACGAAAGAATGGTCAGTGCTCATTTGCGTAGGAAATGGGCGTTCGGAATTAAATTAAAGCATTTTGCGTTCTCACTACAAAGAATATTCTTTATCATAATGTGCTTGGAAGAAACTCTCACACTCTCCACGGAACTAACTAAAAGGGCATACGGGGATTATGATATGGACCATCGATGACTGGTTTCTTTCTTTTGTCCTCAGTAGAAATCCGACACTGCGTCGCCTCATGAGCGGTGGAATGGGGCACGGTCGAGAGCGTTGAGTGAGGCAGGGTGGAGTTTCACTTTAGGGCCGGTTTTACCAACACGGTATAAACGCGGTATAGCGCTATACTGAGAATAACCAGCAATAAGCCTTATGGGTATTCTCAGTATAGCGCTATACCGCGTTTATACCTGTTGGTAAAACCGGTCCTTAAACAGTTTTCCTTCAAATTATTTCCCGTCTCCCCTGCAGCGCGTCGGTCACCAATTGACTGTAGTATACTATCGGTCGTCGTTCGGCACGCTGCAAGCCAGCCGAGCAGATTACTATACGATAATTTTGTATTACATCATGGGTCGCCCACGGTTACAATTGATGGACTCAGAGCGTGTTAAACGGATTTATATGGGATGAAGCGTCTATGATTTCGCAGAGTATACTAACCATGATCGACTGGATGTTCAGAGATGTATATGCGTCCGACTTGCCGTTTGCGGGGAAAAAATGGTACTTGGTAGAGACATTAGGCAAGTTCTACCAGTTGTCAAAAAAGGCGGGCGAAAGCAAATTTATGAGACGTGCTTGAAAAACAGTCCCTTATGGCACCAATTTGTCAAGCTCGATTTGAAAAAAAAACATGGGTGTCGAAAATGATTCTATTGCTTTCCGTCAATGGCTTCTGGGTATGGGAAACAACAAAATAAAACAATTAGAGATTTCGGATGAACTTCTTTGTAAAGATTTGATTAACGAACTTTATCCATATGATATCAATACCGAAGACATGAGTACCCGAGCTATTCTTGCTATTCGGAATGATGAGGTAAAAAAAATTAATCAGACCATTTTGAACAGACTACCGGGCGAGGTTGTTACCTGTACGTCTATTGATCAGGCCGAATCGCTTGGTGGGGATGAAACCGATCGAGAAAACGTCTGTTTGCAAAACCTGCCAGAGTATTTAACGTTATTGACACCATCGGGGATGCCACCCGCTAAGTTAGATTTAAAGATAGGCTGTATCATAATGTTACTTCGAAATCTTTGTATTACTGATGGAGTATGTAACAGAACTCGGTTAGTGGTTCGGAAGATTACAAGGAATATTCTCACGTGTGAAATTCTGACCGGTGACAAAAAAGGAGGTGTCGTTCCAATTCCTAGGATTACTCTTGATACCTCAGGTGATATCGACATGCCTTTTGTTCTTAAACGAACTCAATTTCCCATACGACTTGCATTTGCTATGACCATTAACAAATCTCAAGGGCAAACATTCGATAAAGTTGGTTTATTTGTGACTGCAAAAGAAACGATTTTTACCCATGGACAACTATATGTCGCTCTTTCACGTTGTCGAAGCAAAGCTAGCATTAAGATCGAATGTAAGTTACAGGAGAAAATCATTAACAACATAGTATTTGAAGAAGCGTTGCACTAAATATCAATATATCTCAAATCTCAAATATATATTTTTTTCTTACAAAATTCATACTTCTTTTTAATGTTATCCTGTATCCTAAATCTTATCCTGCATCTCTCCTATTACCCTAGGCCCGTCTATCCGTTTAGCCGGCGTTTTGTCGAATTCGAGCGACGCGAAACACGTCGCGAGATAAGTCCGTTGACCGACCGCCGTCCCCTACAAACTTGGGGGAGCGCCGCGATAGCGGCGCGAGGGCGATAGCTCCCCGGGGGTTGGCGAGCGAAGCGAGCAAGGGCGGATGCCCCCTAGTTTATAAAAAATTAATATTCAACAGTAATCTTCATCGTATGATACTTCATCATCTTTAATACGTGCACTTCGTCGAAGTTTGTTTACTTCAGAATCTTTTGAGGAATTAACGTCAATCTTATTGTTTTTATCAACTTCATCTGCCTCAACAATAAGCCTTTCCTCAAATAGAAGCTTATAGGCTGAAGGTAAATTTCAAGGTCCCTGCAACTGGTCAGGTTCTGCGCGAGACATGCGGATAGGTAATAGGTAGTGCTATCAGAGCCGACCGATAAGAACCGACATCTAGGTAGACGTCCGCTTGTCGACTCAAATTCTCGGAGGAAAGTAATCTTTTAATTTATAATTAATTAATCTTTCCGGGAAAGGTACGGGACTGCGACCGCATTCGCAAGTTCAAGTTCAGGCAGACAATACATGGAATTATTTTGTAATGTAAATAGATTAGTTATCAGTGTTGATAGTAGAGATGATGATACTGATATTGATGTCATAGATACTTAAAATTGTATCTATCATTTACAATAGTCATACATTTTATATTTATAAATTAACTTCGCTCTTACGTAAATAAATCTATGAAAAATAAATCTATGAAATAATAGATTAAATATCTGATTTTATTAATATTACCATAGTTGGATATAAGACGTAAAACAGTAACCGGTAATGATGATATTTCAATATGATGAAAACGGCGGAAGCAAAGTTGTACACCTCTTACTAAACGAAAGCGATTCCCACGTGACGTCTCATGGCGTGGGAAAGATATGCAAGAGCATACCGCTTTAAATGTACCGTGACAATGGCGATGGCGGTTTGTTTCAGCGAATAAAGGTTGCAAATGTACTTGCCGTCCCGTATCCTTCCCGGAAGGTTAATTACCGGACCGATCAGAATAAGCCATCTCCAACATTACCCACTCTAATAGATACCGCTATATGTGGAATGTTAAGTCAACTTGGTAAAGGGGAGAAATGACGAATTCAACAGATGACAGTTCCGGTAAATCTAACCACAAAAACAGATTCTCTGTAAAAAAAAGGCGGCATGTTCATTCAGTGCCAACAAAAATTGATACCTACGTAAAATACTCTCCAAAAAAGATTTGAAATCAATTAAGATCGCCATGTTCAAGATTTATATATAAAAAGTAAAAGGCATAATTTGAAAGGAAAATGATTGTAAATCAAGTTACTAAAAAATTCGACTAAAAAATGTATAAAAAATGTTAATAAAAAAGAACTTGCCGCGTTTAAGTTTCCATATTTTGTCCACTTTACCGAATAATTGGTAGTGCTTGGACGGTGCTAGAGTAATTCATAAATTGCACTGCCGAAGTCAAATTCAGAGAAATTCAGAAGGCCCCCGCCTGATTGGTTTCCCGTGCGACATTCGGTATACTGGTGGTATCATATAAGTGTATGAATTTATTTAAAATCATAAGTGCATAAACATCGAGTATAATTCTGTCTGAATTTTTTATTTTGAAGGAAAAAAACGCGGCAAGTTCTTTTTTATTAAAATTTTTTTATAAATTTTTTAGTCGAATTTTTTAGTAACTTGATTTACAATAATTTTCCTTTCAAATGATGCCTTTTACTTTTTATATATAAATCTTGAACATGGCGATCTTAATTGATTTCAAATCTTTTTTGGAGAGTATTTTACGTAGGTATCAATTTTTGTTGGCACTGAATGAACATGCCGCCTTTTTTTACAGAGAAGCTGTTTTTGTGGGGGGATTTCACTACTTTTTGGAATTTATTCATGAGGAGAATACGTACATGTAGAAGAATAGCTTTCTATTACCACAAAATTAAAGTCTCACATTTTATACCGATACGAGCCAATTAATTATAACCACGTTACTTTTGATTTCTTCTCGTGATATTTTGAAAGGGATTCATAGACAAGAGAGCCCTTATATTTTTCACTTTGCCTTAGTATTTTGGAGAAATAAAACATATACCGCTTTCGAATTTACAGGCCATCGGATTTTTCTTATATTTTGGTCCTCTACAGAAATCCATGAAGACGTTTTACCTTCAACTCTCTCTCTCTATGTATACTCTTCCAATGACCATGACGAATTGTTTCATCACATGTAAAGATACCACTTATGACAGTATATATGTTGTTACATATATTAACTCGAGGCGTTGGAATAGTTTTAAGAAATCCTTTTGCATGCACCGCTGAAATTTCGCCCTTACTCGTAAATAAATTTAATTTAATTATTACTACATCATTTACAGCTTCGATGCTGACCTTACGACTCATTTCAATCCAAGTAGAACATTAATTGCAAATATCATCATAAACATGCCAATGCGAATAAAAATCATCTATTAACTGTTGCAGATCAAGTATTCCGTTGTGGTGGGGGTCCTGATTGGCCTACTCGCAAAGATGCGTATGCGTTTCTTAGCGAGTAGACCAATCAGGACCCCCGCCGCAACGGAATACTTGATCCTGATTGGTCTCTTCGCTGAGTTGCGTGCACGCAAAGATACGAGTGACTCGAGAAAGGCCCCCCTGATCTCCCGGTAGCTGTCAATTCGGGAAATCGAAGCATCTAACCTCGAAATCAAGTGTACAAGTGATAAGATAATAATTATTCGGGTTTCTTCGGTGAGTTTCCCCAAGTGTTTAAAGTAGTTACTCCATTATTGCAATCCAATTCCATTGTATCCCTTATTTTTCTGTCACGACTTTGATTGTCGATAGTGGATAGATCAGCTAATAAATTTGATTTTTATTCACTATCAACTATCAAAGTCGTGGCAGAAAAATAAGGGATACAATGGAATTGGATTACAGTAATGTAGTAACTACTTTATTATTTTTTTTTATTGATATATTTCCTCTTTCGTATTATACTATACCAAGTTCGAATTTATATACCGACCTGTCAAATGTGAAGTGTACATGTACCTCACTTTTATTTCATTAAGTATTACTGCAGAACGAGTGGGTTAGAAGATTTTCATGAAGACTCATGATTTTCTGACATGTCATCTCGTACAGGTGCAACCGAAGAGGATCTAGCTCGTATCCTGTCCGTAAAAAGATGACTCGATGGACATCGGAGAATGTCAGGCTTATCACCGAGCGCCTATTACCCATGGTACATTAATTGCAATATGCGCTTTTCGTTTCAATTATTCCTGCTTTAAATAATTTTCACTTCTTTCAAATTATTTACCCTGTACAAACTGTTCATCATCGGGGGCAGCGATCAATGATTTTGACTGATCGTAAACAAATTATTCCTGCGATGATTTTCCAGTTACAAAGCATACACTAGCAAGTCAGCTTACAGCATCCGATGTTTAGTATCAACTTTACCTTCCTTGGAACACCCATCACCCGAGCATAATCACGATTACGTTAACGTTAATCACAGAATAGACCGTGAGCTCGGGCACATTATCGCAGTGGTAGTTCGGTACACCGAATTGCCTTTCAGTTTTAATAGACGAACTTGTCTACGACGAGTCGCTATTATCGATCACTTCCTCCTACCACGAACAGTTCAAAAAATGTTATTAGCTTGTGAAAGAAGTAAAAGTTATTTAACGCTGGAATAGTTGAAACGAGAAACGCGTATTGCAATTAATGTACCGTGGGTAATAGGCGCTCGGTGACAAGTCTGACATTCTCCAATGTCCATCGAGTCATCTTTTTGTGGACAGTACACGAGCTAGACCCTCTTCGGTTGCACCTGTACGAGATGACATGTCAGAAAATCATGAGTCTTCATGAAAATCTTCTAACCTACTCGTTCTGCAGTAATACTTAAAGAAATAAAAGTGAGGTACATGTACACTTCACGTTTGACAGGTCGGTATATAAATTCGAACTTGTGGGATAGTATAATACGAAAGAGGAAATATATATCGATAAAGAAAAATAATAATAAAGTAGTTACTACATTACTGTAATCCAATTCCATTGTATCCCTTATTTTTCTGCCGCGACATTGATTGTTGATAGTGAATAAAAATCAAATATATTAGCTGATCCGTCCACTATCAACAATCAAAGTCGTGGCAGAAAAATAAGGGATACAATGGAATTGGATTACAATAATGGAGTAACTACTTTATTATTATTTTTTCTTTATTTATATATTTCCTCTTTCGTATTATACTATCACAAGTTCCAATTTATATACCGACCTGTCAAGCGTGAAGTGTACATGTACCTATCTTTTATTTCATCTCTTCTTCGCCTCTGGTATAATCATTTACATCCCACAAAACACGTTTTTGCAAGTAACTTTTCTGTAACATTCCTGCGATATTTTGCAATATTCGTGAATACTACCGTATGTTAGAAATATATATTTCTTGATAAATTCGCGAATGTTGCAAAATATTATAGAAGTATTTCGGAATCATTACATCGAAAGATTTCCTCGATAAGGTACAGCTCGATAAGATTGTACTTGTCAGAGCTGAATTATATGGGGCTTTTATATTTATAATTATTTTAGGAGGTCCCAGAAGAATACAGATGCAGCATAACATAGATCTGTGCTAGAAAGAATAAGGAGTAACCTTCGACGAGCATTCGGGCTGTGGCAACAGAGGTTAGAATCAGCAAGATCATGGTAGGGAGGATATTGAAGGATGAACGCACGTCCATACACTCGAGGCAGCAGATCTAACCTACCGAATAAACTAATGCAGCTGGTTCTTGGAACAACAAATGGACGATCCCTCGTTCGAAAGAAACCCCCTCGGGTTCGCACATGATTTGGAGTCCTTCTGGGTGGAATTGAATAGCAGTACGTTTATTTCTGTAACAAATTATAAATAACAAAATTATGTCCAGCATTTCGCTATTTAAAATATAGTACGAAGGAGGAAATATATTAATAGAGAAAAAATAAGGTTAAAGTAATTACTTGATTATTGTGATCTAATTCCATTGCATCTGCTATTCTTCTGCCACGGCTTTGATGGAGAAAAAACATCAAATTTATTTGTTAATCCATCGATTCGGCCCGTGCTCGCATGACGCTGAAAACAAAAAATAGAATTACCACAAAGATATTTGTCCTTCCATCGAAAGTGAGGTTAAAGCTGTCAGATGGCAATTAAACTTATCTGATGGTAATTCTTCTGAGATACTGCCGTCTCCTTTCCTGCTCTTTATGCACAGGCAACTAGAGAAATACAGCACTGCGTCCGTTCACTATCTCGATTATCGAAAAAAAACAAACGATTATTAAACTATACGGAGCGTTTGTCACATTCACCACTATTGAGGTTCATAACTCCGATTACACTGAATTTTTTCTTTTTATTAACAAGCGCGTCCGAGGATCGAAATAAACGCGAGGAAAATCGTTTCGCGAATGGAAATATTTTATTAATTTTGAAAACCATAACTAAACATTCAAGGAATATATTCTCTCACACACTCTCACATACATTTGATGGCGTATGCGTGTGACCGCATCTGTGTACACATTTCCGATCATGGCCGACTATCGCCGAAGATAGGCGGAATTTTTGTGAGATTTTGACATATGTATATCGTAATATTTCCAACATGGTGCATAAGAACCTTTCGTATTTTCGCCACCACACTTAAAAAACATAAATCTAGGGCCTTATAGAAAAAAAAATAAATTTTGTTGTTGCAATCAATCGGCAAAATCAGAAATTTGTTATTTTCTTTTTTTTTTTCTATAGGGCTCTAGATTTATGTTTTTTAAGTGTGGTGGCGAAAATGCAAAAGGTTCTTATGCACCATGTTGAAAATATAGCTTTACATTTCCAGGCGGGGTGTGTCGGCCTCTTAAGGAGGGTCCTCAGTATTTTTATGAGAAATGAATGCAATGATGTACAGCTTTGAAATTTTGAGGACATATTCATTAATTTGTTCTCAATAAATCCTCAAAATTTCAAACACTTACCATACGCATTTTCGAGAAAGAAAGTAATAAAAACTTTCGGGGTAGAGAAAGAAAATTTTATATTACCACAATAAAAATGCCCACTAACCGTCCTAACTTTTGAGCGATAATGAAAAAACCATCAGGTAACCTAGAATTTATTTTGAACGAGATAGAAATGGCGGTGAGACTTGGCAACGGCTCAGTCGAAGACTCTCTTGACGCGCTTCGCGCATACGCTGGAACACTGAGCGGGCACTTGCAGGCACTTTTCTTAATAAACTTTCCTTTTACTCGTGACTTTCCTTCATGCTCCATCGTTTTCTTCAAATTTTTCTCTTCATAAAATAATAATGTACTTCACTTGCTTGCACTCGTGAACACAGGACATAACCTCATTAACATATGACTTGTCATCACAACCGCGCAAGTTTGGTTGATAACGTTCCGATTTTACCGACTGGACCAATACCAACCACTTATTCCAAAAAAGCGTGGTTGCCAAGTTTATTCAATAAATCTAATTCATTTATAAAATTCGGAATTAATAATTTGTCAATTGGAAAAATAAAATCCAAGGTGCAATACTGAATGATAATCGAAAGAAACTATTTCAGAAGGTTTTCCGTAAGAATCATTGCATTTTCTAAAAAGTTAAAATTTTGTTTCTACAAGTTGCAGCTGACTGTCGGCACCTTTGAAGTTAACCCAACTTCTTACCCTTAAATTCAACTGAGGACCCTCCTTAATATCTGAAATACTTATTTCACCGAGAATTCCCTTCATGCAAATAAGAAGACTGCGATATATGAGCGGTCAGTATGGGATTCTGGGACAAGTCATCAATGTCCCTGCGGACGTAGATCTTATGGTAAAGGCACTACCAAAGGACGTTAGCGATGATTACTATATCAATGTGAACATCAAACGTAAACAGATACACAAATCAAGCTATTTAATTGATCTCGTGAATAAAAGGAATATAAAAATCGGGCTGCACTATTTTTGAGGTACTCCACTGTACAAAGTCTATAACATCAAAATTGATGCTGTGCTGTAAGATGTCGTCTTGATAATGGACAATTCATGTTGATTTTTGCTGTATATATATCACCTAACAAGAAACTTGATGATATTATCAAATTCATTCATCACGTGTTGTTATCATACACACCAGGTGGTGCAGCATTACTAAGAAAGGTCTGGAGGACTCTACCAATGATACTGAGCGGTGACTTCAATGTCCAGTTTTCCAAACCTGAAAGTCAACCTCTCATTGGCATTTTGGCTAGAGAATTCAATTTAAAAATCAACAACAACAATAATGTGAATACTCCAACTACCAGGTCGGATACAACAATTGATGCTGTATTCTCTAAGAATCTAGAAAATATTAAATCTCAAACGTTTGTGTCGTATTTTAGCTATAATAAGCCAATTGTCACTATGATAAACACTGATCATTCTACGGATTCACGTTTTTCTCAAATCGAATAACGAATTTCTTGTAAAATATATTAGAAAACATTAATTTTGAATTGGTTTTTCATTTGAGATCGTACTTTCATCCTTACTATTGCCAATTATTATTTCTTGTTCAATAAAGAAATACTAATAATTTATCTCTATCTATAACTCATAAGCAAGAAGTTTAAGTCTCACTTCTGTCGTGCGTGGACTCCACGCACACTGTTTTTTATTTCTACCAGCTTGGATAATAATTTCCGATAAAATTAAATCTAAAAGCCCTCTGTCGATTGAGGAGCAGTACGTCGTAATTTAATTTCATTTCGAACTTTAATAATTGGGATGTAATTATAAATTATTTCATAAAATTGCTTACGAGTTAACTTCGTGATTGAAGGACGATGGTATTATACTGGCAAACAACACTTTAAAATCCTCTCCATTTTGTGACTTATTTAATGCTGAAAAACGTACGAGTTATTCGCTTCCAGAAATTTCGGTAAAATTTTGTGGATTTATTAATTTTATGCATGCTCCGTGCATCATTAATGATGTTTATCAATGAAAAACAATATAATCGCATTAAGAAGACAGTCTATTTTTAATTAATAAACGTATACTTTATTAATGGCAAAAGAAATATTTCGTTGAGCCAAGCAAATATTCAGGATTTAATGGTTAAGAGGACTGAAACAGGAGGAGCGCTTCATTCTGTTCAGAGTTAGTACACTGACCAATAACATGACTTCCTATGATCTCCGTTCCTCAGAGCCCACTCAGCTATCAACTGTTTGTCAAAATGAAGGGATTTTAGGAAGTCATACCAATGTGGTCGGTATATAAACTCTGAACAGAATTAGGCTTCCCTTGCTTCGGCCCTCTTGGGCATTACACCGAGTATATTAACCATTAGAAAGCTTATTTCATCACGAACATAAAAAAATGACATTGAACAAATATCATCTTTGTCCAATGAAATATTTCTTTCATCATAACCGAGTATACATTTATTAACTATAAATAATCTATTTCTTCATTGCGTATCTATACTAATAAAAGAATGTATTATATTATTTAAATGAATATGTCTCTAAATAGTAGATACTTTCTGATTGTGAGTACGCACTTATTTAATTAAAATGAACACTAATTTTATTCAAATAATATTGGATCAAACCAATAATATTTATATATCATGTTAAGAAAAATTTTGATTATTTAGTTAATAAACGTATATTTCGATATGGCGAAGTAATTATTTCATTGGAAGACAAGAAAATTGTTGTCAATTACTCTCTTAATGTAGATTAAATTAATATTTATTTGAACTAAGTAGATATTTTTACTCAGAGCTATTAAGAAACACATTTACTTGAGTCTACACTAAGAAAACGATTTTGTTGTAATCAATAAGGTTTATTATCTGTTAATAAATGATACGTTTAAATATGGCCAAATAAATGTTTATTCGTATTCTAGAAATCATTTATTTTGTATAAATATAGTATTCATTAAAGAGAACTAAATATTCAATAACAGTTAATAAATCTCTCTTCTGGAAAATGAACATTATTTTTCTCTTAGATCTAAAAACTTGACACGAATAAATATTCATTTGAATCAATTATGGTTTGGTAATAATTAATAAACCATTTATTCCATAATTTTCTTAGTCGGTCACATTTTCCCTGTTCCGTTAACTTTATTCTTGTTAATTGATACTATGTAATTACATTAATGGTCTTATTTAACATGCAATATTTAAATACGTTTAAATTAATGATCACTCTTTGTTCGAAAAACGCTGACGAGTTACGAGAGATTCGATCCTAGATTCTTGGGATGATGAGGATCGTAAGCTAGCCGCTGAGCTATCCGATGATTATGAAGAATAAGTCTTCATTTTCTCTACATACAATGTGTATTACGTGCGTCTACATAGGGATATCATTTGGCTATTAAAACTGATGCAGTATTTCGTAAATGTGTATAAAAATGCCTAATTTTATAAAATAAATTCCTTATTGTTGGCAAAAAGTAAGATTGCGACTGTTCGTAAAAAGCACGCAATATTTCAGGAATTAGCCGATATTCATATCAGCGCATATTCGAAAGATACGAGTTAGTGACTGCAAAAAAGATTACGCGAAATAGTATGACAGTTGGTTGACTCGTTGATTCCCGGCAATTGAATTCACATTTCGGACAAAACTAGATGACGTTGAACCACGCTTTATTAATTTTTAATAAATTTATATTTGATACAACCAAATAATCTAAGTTTAACTTTATTGATATCATAAATTTCATGCAACCAAATATTTAGTCGTGAGAAATAAACGTATTGAAATAAATGGTTTAGGTATTTGTCTTATATCCGGAAATAATTGAGTGATATTTCACAGAACAAGATATTTCTTAATAGTTACGAGAGAAATATTGTAATAGTTAAGAAATGTTTCTTTAAAACTGGCAACTAAATGTACCTACTTCTTTACTACAACGAAATATTTCTTTCAGTGTAAAAATTCCTTTCCCAGTGGATTTACGTAATCCACCCACTGATTTTCATTACGCCGGTTTGTACCTGACATTTTAATTTGTATAAATGGAACAGAAAATCTCGGCAATTCCTCTGTATGTTAATATTTCCGCAGTCGAAGTACCTGCGTTTCCATATAAGCGAGCTTTTATTCGACTGGCGCATATTCTCAAAATTAAAACGGTTGTGCCGCATTTCTACCCACTACTATAAACTTTCCTCTGCCAGAACTCGGCGCGTGTGCAGCAAGAAAACAGTATATTTGTAATCAATAAATGTTGTTGAGCGAAGCAGATATTAATTAGTAAATATTACAATGTCTATACCTATTTAATGCAATTAAATATTTCGAGGCAATTGTTTGAATGAAATAATAATTGTAATAAATAACATGAATTTTTGTGCCCCAAAAAAACTATTTATTTCGCCACATTTAAAATTAAAATTTTCAACTGTTAATAAAGTTTCTCTCAGTGTTGTTACGTCTGTGCTAGATACCCGATTTAATTAACAGAATAAGCGCTGGTGCGAAGCCGCGTCACGAGTTCGATTCAAACACGATAAGTCAAGTTTCGATATGTGCCAGCTGCTGGAAATAGATCAATTTCGTCCCGGAGTTGTGTTCAATATCGACGTCCACATCGGAAGCTCGAACTATGACGAAAATATTTCATGCGCTAATGCGAAACTATAATGGGACGGAAATATCTTTTTACGCGATTAGACGTAATAGGTTCGACTCCTGCTTCATGATTTCCGTGGAAGCGCGACGACGCATTTCGGTCATACGAGTATACGTTTTCGTCAGTTGAGCGCGAGTGCGCGCCTCTGACTAGAATAAAAGTGGAACGGAGAAGAGCGAATCGACGTCTCAAAACCTGACGGCCGCCATCGGTCCTCCTCTCCTTCCGATACAATTATTATTATCTCGAGACCGAGCTGGAACTCGCGGAAACAGATAGTCACTGCCATTACGGAAATTGCAGAATTATGAGTTTCCGTGCAATTCCAGAAGCGAACGGGTCGAATGCTTCCTCTTCCACCCGTATCTCCCCTCCGGCGTTCCGCCCTATCTTAATAATTGAGACGCTAGAGTATAGTTAAAGCGGTTTATTTCTGCGACCCCTTGCGCGGCCTTGTCTTTCTTATCGCAGTGCATCCGCCCGTTTATGGGCTCAAAGAAATGCATCCCTTATATAATAGGTCGGTGGAATCGATAGCTCCGTAGGTCGGCGTGAAAAGGATCAGATAATTGCATCGCTTCACGTCATCCACATCGAAAAGATATTGTATCGCGACGGTATCACGATTTTTTATTTACGCAAGTTTTCAATAGTTTGTACACTGACAAGAAAATATTCTTATCCTTTTATTTTCAAACTGAACATTGCTACCGGAAGTACAATTCTGTTACTCGGCAATAATTATTCTCATATGGTTAATATGCAGTATCCCTGTATTTACAATAGAGTATTGTTACAAGTATTCATTTCCTCAGTCTAAATTCTATACATGTTGCAAAATTGTATGTTTCAATAGAAATCTATGATAAAACTGATTTTTATCAATAAAAATATATTTGATTAAATGCATTTCTTTCTGTGACCGGTTTCTATTTATATTACTAATTCTTTTTCGAGGTAGATATACTTTTATCCGATTTAAAAAAATTATTAATTCCATCCCATACAGTTTCTTGCCTCCACCATTTAATCGATTAATACAACCCTATAATTGGAGAAAGATCCAAACGGAAGCAAATGCCGCTCAGACCTCCTTTCCATTTCCACCTCACTCAGACCTTGAACCTTCTTCACTTATTAACAGCCAAACTTTAAACGAGGGATTATTTCGTTTAAGAATATCCTTATTTAATCTCAAAAGGCATTAACTAAGCAAACCTATAATAATAATTGATAAGTTCTTCATAAGTTCTATTAAAAAAATGACTCCAGTGATAAAAAATAACATTGCTTTTTCTAAATAAAATTTGACATTTCTAAAAGTATAACTAATAATTAAGCCGTTCGCTGCAACAACAACTTAAGTCGAGTTAAGTTTTTGTTACAGATTTATCGGTTTTTACATCAAGCGTCATATTAACTATGTGCGCAGTATAAGTACCCGAAAAAAAATTATTCATAATCAGATATGATCATATTGTAATATATGGGTGAATGCCCCGAAGTGAAACAAAACACCTTTCCATTTTGGTCACAAAAAAAAAACAATATTTTTGAGAGAAAACTAGAATAGAAGCTTGGTTTACCAATTAAAAACAAATATTTACAGGAGACAGTTCATTTTTGTCATTATTTTTTATTTTATTTAGCTTTTCTTTAAATTTAGCAGCAGGGGAATCATTCAAAAAGTTAATGGATTTAACCAAATTCGGTATAGGGGTTTTTTTGGGTCGCTGATCACGAATCTGAAGTCGGATTTCAAAAATTCAAGATGGCAGATCCAATATGGCGAACGAAATTTTCGAAAATCGACGGATTTATCCCAAATTTGGTATAGGTTTTTTTTTTGGACCGCTGATCACGAATATGGTAGTTATATTTGCAAAAATTAAAATTTTCGAAAATCTCGTCCGCCATGTTTGATCCGCCATTTTTAATTTCTGAAATCTGACTTCAGATTCGTGATCGGCGACCCAAATAACCCCCCTCTCTATACCAAATTTGGCACAAATCCGTCGATTTTCGAAAATCTTGTCCGCCATATTGGATCCGCCATCTTGCATTTTTGAAATCCGACTTCAAATTCGTAATCAGCGACCAAAAAAACCCCCTATACCGAATTTGGTTTAAGTTCATTAACTTTTTGAAAATCATGATCTCTGGCTGGTTTTTTGAGATTAAAACAAAAATGTGATGTGATGGCCAAATTCTGACACCGGATTCGTGATCAGGAGGCAAAATTAATGTGGATAACATATTGCACATCAAAAGTATATCCTACTTACGAGCTTACCTTTCATAATGCTCATTTCTCTCTAGAAACATTCCCCTGGAACTATTTTTCCAGGGGAACGACACCAGGGGAATGACAAAACATGAGATTATTTTCAATTAAATTTGAACGAGCTGAGCGTCATTATTAGGCTTACACCCAAAAATATATTAATATTAACCTTAGTTATTTACTTCTAGTTCACAACATAATTTAAATATTCACTAGAACTATTACTTACCAGGGGAATGACAGTTTCAATGTGACTACAGAAAAAAGTTCTGTAACTTATAGATTAACTTGAGAATAAATGCACGTAAACCAATCAGTTTTTGGAAACCCACTGTGCATTACTTGCTACTTACTCTCACCTGGTAAAACAAACCTCTGGCTCCATTTCCCAGGCATTAATGGAATTTTAACATGCGCAGGGGAATGGCATGCATATTGTGGACACGCAAGTTTAACATTTTTTTAGACTTATTAGAGTAACTTTTTTATTTATTTATCTACTACGACTTTTAAACAGAGTTTTTTGTAAGTAGATCTTAATTTATAGCTGCTTAAGCATACCAAATACTCTTTCACTTTATGTCTAATGGCTGTAAAGCGAAGGAGATACAAACCAGGGGAATGACAATTTACACCTAAAGTATTAAATAAAAACGGAATTTTATAGAACTATAAAAAATATAATCAACGACCCAATAAAACAAAGGCAAAGAGTACTTAAAACAGATATCTAACACATTAGAGTTTAAACCCAAGAACAGTGCACCACTGATATTGCATATTGTGCACTTTACAGGCAACCACCCATATATGATCACTTATATCTGATCAGATCCCTATATGATCATATCTGACAATATCTGATCATGCATAACCATATCTAACCAGATCTGAACAGATCTGCTCAGATACCTTAACGGATTGATACAATCGAAAATAAATCATCAAATAGAAAATAAACCAACGGTTTATCTTGTAAATTAATATCTATTATTGAACAAAAAATCTGGAGTCCACTTGGGATCGATCATGTATAATTATATGGTCATCTATATATATAAAAATATATATAAAAATGAATGTTTGTCTGTCTGTCTGTCTGTATGTCTCTTATGCCTTCCTAAACCGAGTTAGTAAATCTTATACAGGGTGTTCAAAAAGTCCCGGTACGGCCGATTCTCTCAGCGGGAAAACATTTTAGAGAAAAATGTTTAATACAAAACTTTAAGGATTTTCCCTTGGCTACCCAGTGGTCGTATTGGATTTGACCTTGACCGTGACCTTTAAGGTAATATCAAATGCCTTCCTAAACCGTTCATCCGATTGCGATGAAACTTTGGGGAATGGTTCGACGCATGACCGCGAAGGTTTCTGAGTTAGTAAATCTTATATAGGGTGTTCAAAAAGTACCGGTTCTGATGATTATTATGTCTTCCAAAACCGTTCATCCGATTGCGATGAAACTTTGAGGAATGGTTGGACGCATGCCCGCGAAGGTTTCTGAGTTAGTAAATCGTATACAGGGTGTTCAAAAAGTAGCGGTACGGATGATTATTATGCCTTCCTAAACCGTTCATCCGATTGCGATGAAACATTGGGGAATGGTTGGACGCATGCCCGCGAAGGTTTCTGAGTTAGTAAATCGTATACAGGATGTTCGAAAAGTACCGGTACGGATGATTATTATGCCTTCCTAAACCGTTCATCCGATTGCGATGACTCTTTGGGGAATGGTTAGACGCATGCCCGCAAAGGTTTCTGAGTTAGTAAATCTTATACAGGGTGTTCAAAAAGTCCAGGCACAGCTAATTATCTCAGCGGGAAATCATTTTAGAGAAAAACGTTTAATATAAAACTTTTAGGATTTTTCCCTGGCTACCCAATGGTCATATTGGATCTGACATTGACAATGACCTTCTAGGTAAAATTGATTTTTTAAAATCCGAACCTCTATTTTATATACCGGAAATGAAAAGAGCGGGAAATTTGACGTTCAAATATGTCCTTGACCATTACTTCCATGTGACCTTTATGGTCAGCGGAGGTCAAATTGAGGTCAAGTACAGTTCGGCTTCGTACCATGAAAGCTATGGGCCCTATACAAATTCTTTTTGATAGTAGGATTTAGGATTCTTTAGTGGCTGTACAATGGTGATATTGTATTTGACCTTGACCATGACCTTCATTTGAAATCTCTTACATCTGACATAATATTCCAAATCAGTTACACGAAAAATCCCTTAGTGCCAACCAAATTTAATCGAGGTAACAATCATCACTGGCAAATTCAAAGGCGAAGACGTCCTCATTCACGCATACCTATGATTTCCAACGATTTAACATTCGAATTCAAGCGGCTCCAGTTCCCTTTGCGTCTTGCTTTTGTTATTATCATCAACAAAGCACAAGGTCAATCGTTGACTATTGCTGGCTTAAATTTGGAAAATTCATGTTTTTCACGCGGCCAATTGTATGTGGCTTACTTCAGAGTTGGCACACTGAAAAATTTACACGTTTTTACTCCAAATAAAAAAATAAAAAACATTGTCTATCCGCTGGCCTTAAGATAAATTAATAAAAGAAATATACTTTGCAATTTAAATTAAATACATGTGTTTTTTTAGCGTAGCATGGCTCCCTACCTATGAGTACAGATATCTGCTAAAAAATCATTAAATGACGACCAAAATCAATCCACAATCTACCCGTGCGAAGCCGGGACGGGCTGCTAGTATATTATAATTATTATGTCACATATGATCGTGTATAATTATATACAGGGTGGACCAGGTTAAACGTCATTTTTTTGATATGTGATAGAACAACAAAAAAAAGTAGACTTTCATAAAAACATTTTTTTCAAAAATGTTTCCTAACAAAGATACAGGGTATCAAAGTTTCGAAAAAAAAATGGTTTTCTCATCATAACTTCTAAACTACCTGATCGATTTCCATGAAATTTCGCACACAGGCTAATGTCGTACAGCTCTAAGTAATAATTAAATAATTTTTAAAAATTCTCCAGTGGCGTAGATACTACGGGCCGGTACCCCCCTTCCCCCCTCCCAATCTTCGGCGCCACTGGATATTGTGCAAAGAAAATTTAATTATTGGATGCCCCGTTTAATTTAGAGAAAAAAATCACCCTTGCAAATTTTTGATTTATGGCTTCGTTTTTGAGATATTTACTTTAATTTATAGGGTTGCGAGCAGGCCAAAGCTAGGTTGAACTCCATTAATTGTGATATGTGATAGAGCAACAAAAAAAAATAGATTCTCATGAGAAAATTTGTTTCAAAAATGTTTCCTAACAAAGATATAGGGTGCCAAAGTTCCGAAAAAAATAATGGTTTTCTCATCATAACTTCTAAGCCACTGGATCGATTTCCATGAAATTTCGCACACAGGCTAATATCGTACAGCTCTCTGAGTAATAATTAAATAATTTTTGAAACTTCTCCAGTGGTGTAGATACTGGGGGCCGGTACCCCCCTTTCCCCCTTCCCAATCTTCGGCGCCACTGGATATTTTGCAAGGAAAATTTAATTATTGGATTCCCCGTTTAATTTAAAGAAAAAAATCACCCTTGCAAATTTTTGATTTGTGACTTCGTTTTTGAGATTTTTTTCTTTAAATTAAACGGGGAATCCAATAATTAAATTTTCTTTGCAAAATATCCAGTGGCGCCGAAGATTGGGAAGGGGGAAAGGGGGGTACCGGCCCCCAGTATCTACGCCACTGGAGAATTTTTAAAAATTATTTAATTATAACTTAGAGCTGTACGACATTAGCCTGTGTGCCAAATTTCATGGACATTGATCAAGTAGTTTAGAAGTTATGATGAGGAAACCATTTTTTTCGAAACTTTGACACATTATATCTTTGTTAGGAAACATTTTTGAAACAAATTTTCTCATGAGAATCTATTTTTTTTTGTTGCTCTATCACATATCACAATTAATGGAGTTCAACCTAGCTTTGGCCTGCTCGCAACCTTATAAATTAAAATAAAAATCTCAAAAACGAAGCCATAAATCAAAAATTTGCAAGGGTGATTTTTTTCTCTAAACTAAACGGGGAATCCAATAGTTAAATTTTCTTTGCAAAATATCCAGTGGCACCGAAGATTGGGAGGGGGAAAGGGGGGTACCGGCCCCTAGTATCTACGCCACTGGAGAATTTTTAAAAATTATTTAATTATTGCTTAGAGCTGTTCTACATTAGCCTGTGTGCGAAACTTCATGGAAATCGATCAAGTAGTTTAGAAGTTATGATGAGAAAACCATTTTGTTTCCGAAACTTTGACACCCTGTATCTTTGTTAGGAAACATTTTTGAAAAAAATTTTCTTATGAAAGTCTACTTTTTTGTTGTTGTTCTATCACATATTTTAAAAAATGACGTTTAACCTGGTCCACCCTGTATAATTGGTCAAAATTATTTTCTCTCGGGCAGTTAGAGTGTCTGACAAAGAAACCCTTGTACATTCATCTGTGTTAATCGGCGTTCTCCCTCACACTCGCATACTTCATACATATATGTTAACTCTCAGGGACGGGCGCGTGACTCTTATTCGTGTTAAGTTCATATCTGGTCAGATATAGTGTCGTGCTAAGACAAAATGTCGTATCTGCAAAAAAATGGATTTTTGCTTTTTTGGCTAGGTATTTGAGCATATCTCTCTGCTTTATTACTGTACCAAGTGTGTAAGGCGTATCTGCAACTCCTATATATCAGCTAAAAACAAATATCGGATGCGTTTCTACGACCACGGCATGAAACAATTCAGAAAAACTGTTGTAGGTATTTTGAAATGTGTTAAAGTGCAGATACGACATTTTGTCTTCAGACGGCAGTATAGCCCCATAACATTCATATCTGATCAGATATAAGGCTAAATCACTCACATATAATTATGTATGGTCATATCTTGATCAGATACAGGTTATATATAATTATAGATATGGATTTAAATAAGTACCTATGTCTGATAAGATGTAGCTTCAACTTGTTAGTCATATACGATTATACCGGGTGATTCTTTAATATTGCGATAAATTTCAAGGATGGGTTCCTTGGATGAAAATAAGAAAAAAAGTTCTTATGAACATTTGTCCGGAAACGATTGCATTTTTAAATGCCTTATAATTAAATATTTAAAACGCAATGATGCATCCCTTCTTCTGAAATGATATTTAATACTCCTAATAAGATCCCATTACAAAAAAATAAATAAAATGGAAGCTCTGCAAAAATGTACTTCCTATTATTAGTATAGAAAATTTATATAAAAATGAACACTCTGTTTCTCCGAAACGCAGCGTGTCCGGACCCATTTTCATAGGAACTTTTTTTCTTATTTTCATCTTATCAGATATTATCTTTCTTATTATCTTATCAGATATATGTTCATATATGATCAGATATGGGCTTATATCTGATGAGATGTAGCATCAGATCAGGTACATATTGCTTCTCCAGAAGAACAATGACACAAGTGCAAATTTGGAAATTTTTTAATTAAACCCCTCAATAGTCTTAAGGTATTTCCATGGTTTTGCGTTTTTCTTACGAATCTCATGAAATTTTGCCAATCAAAAGACTGAAATATTACCCATCGATTCCCAAAATTTCAAAAGGCTGAGCCATGTAGTTTAAAAGAAAATGTTAATTCAAAGTAGCATTTTCTACACTGACTTTCAATGGCTAGCATGTAGAAAGACGGTACCTCAGTGACGTTTTGAGCTATAACTACAGAACCAATCTTACAATGTTAAAGAAAAACTAACGGCGAATAAAATGATATTGTAGGATTATGTTCACAAAAACTGGAAGTGCTAAGCCATATAGTTTCAGAGAAATTATAACTTAAAAACTGAGATTTTTCTTGAAACTGCAAAGTGGTGGGGACGAGTAACGATGATGTGGCAACAGTGCGCACAGCTGATTTAGCCCTCTCCTGTGACTATGGGACTCAGTAGTACTTTTGCTACCGGAGAGGGGATAGCCAGTGGCATGGCGCGGCAGCCCCCACTACGGCACGTAGTGGCAGGCACATAGCGGTATTCTAAGGAGAGAGAAGCACTGTTGCCACGATTATCGGGCCAGGCAGTGTATATGTGTAAGGTACATTTGTACACAGGAGATCTCTGTGTAGCAGGGAGCTCAGAGTACAGAGTTACTCAACAGTTTCGTTCGTGCGTAATACAGTTTGTGATCAGTTGTACTAAGTCCTGAAGCAAAAAATTTGAATACGACTGTCACCATTGAAATACCTTAAAAGCCATTTAATTAAAACATTTCAAAATTTGCACTTGCATCATTGTTCTTCTGGAGAAGCGATATAACTATAATATATGATCATATCTGATCATATATGAATCTATATCTCATCAGATATAAACCAATATATAACAAGATATGGCCATATATAACTACATATATTAGGTGTACAACTTTACTTCTGCCGTTTTCCTATAGATGGCTTTAGCGGTAAGTAGTGGTCGAAATAAATAGATCATAGACGTCATGTGTAATAAACTTAGGCATCTGTCAGCATAACTCCATAGAAACATTAGTCGATTTATGTCTGCATCATAAAGTTACTCTCGATTGAAAATGTCAGTTTACGAGCCAAATTCTCGTAATTTGCGGGAGGTTTTAATTTTCTGCTTCAATAAATGAAGAAATCTGGGGCTAAGGCTCATCGAATGCTCTCAAATACTTATGGTGAGGCCGCTATTAGTGAAAGAACGTGTTGTGAGTGGTTTCAACGCTTGAAGAACGGTGATTTTCACGTCGAAAACCGGCATACCGGCATGGAAGAGAGAAGGTTTTTGTTAGGTTATACGTTTATTTAACGATACTTTACAACCCGTGTTTGTTATCCACCTTTTAACGTAAACTCTACGTATAAAAACGGTTCTCCGATAACTAAAATGAAGACGTTTTTGGATACGTATATTATACTTATTCGATATACGTACAATACAGGCGTGAGCATAAGTCAGTTGTCGCTATCCGTTTATTCTTGCGCGCGCAGTTCTAGACAATTCCGCTAGCATTTATTCGTACAAGCAGGTGTATTGGTTATGTTTCGGTCACATAGGTTCAGCCATCATAGCCGACGCAGCTCGTTACAAGTATTCGTTGCCGGAACGCATTTTTTTTCTCACATGTTATTATAAAGAGAGAATGCCGATTATTCTTCCATTTTCGCGAAGTTTGCTGAAAAGTTTCTCAATTCGCAAGTGCCTAGCCGTCAAATGGTATTAAAACTGCACAATAAATTTCAACTTACGAGAAGTGTAAACGACACGCCGCGTGCAGGGAGACCGAAATCTGACACAGAATCGCTTAATTGCTGAATTAAAAGAAGCAATTACACATGAAGTCGATCGCCTTGATGCTGACAAGGAAGCTCTAAATCGCATCATCTGCCATGTCGAAACACGATGTAAAATGTTCGTCGAAGTTTCTGGTGGCCACATTCAACAACTTTTGTAAAATAAAAATATTTTATATACTGTATTATTTAGCAATACCCGATCGTCCTTCACTTAATTGTCGTTTTATTCTTGTATGCAAATCAGACAACTGACTTATGCTCACCCCTGTATACGGAATTTCATTTCATGGATTATTCTAAATTAACTGCCGGTAAACGAAATAGTGTATCCTTGCCCAATTCATATAAATAAAAATCCTAGAATACTGTAGGGTGCGAGTACCATGACGAGGCGGCGCGGGCGGGCCGATTCGACGCGCCCGTCGCTAAAGCCAGGGTGTCCTAGGCTAGCGGTGCCGTAATAGAGCGGCCGCTAGCCTAGGAAACCCTGGCTTATCGTTCTTTTTATCCTTATCTAATAAAGTTATTATACCTTCCCGAAGTTAGCACCGATGACCGTAAAATCATTTCAATTATGTATAGGGGCCATTCAAGTATTATGTCAGCAAATTCCGGGAGAGATACCATACTTTAGTTTTCCTTGGTTACCGGCGTGGATAGCAGTGAGAGCCGGGGGCCAACTCGAATGCGGCGTCTTTCCCGGATTTTGTTGACATAATACTTGACAGGCCCCCTAAACCAGTGCTTGAACAATTATTTATAACTTGGAAAGAAAACAATATATCATTAATTTAAACATTGTGTTCAACCACCGTTCGGTGAGAGCAGCCTCTTCGCGACCGCGCAGTGCTGCGATCGGACCGGGGCATACCTGCTGGTTCGCCAAGGCAAGCCGTTGCAGCGTTTCGTGATTCCTAGGCCCGCGCATTCCTATCCTATGTCTTAGGGGAGGGTGCGTCGCCTTTATCTTCTCTCGGAGGTAACGGCTTTCTCCGACGCCTCGGTGGATGGTTGCAAGGGCTCCACCGATCAAGACTCACCACTTCGTCACTAACCATCGAGACAGGCAGATCAGTAGTATTACAAGTAATGAAGTCGATTAACGTATACAACCGTGTGCTATCATGCAATCACTCACAGTAGAATCCATCAAAATTCATTGAGCTATCAATAGTGTCGTGTCGTGTATACATATATGTTATTCTGAATACAGTTATCGTTAAAGGTGTTCTCTTTGTTTTACTTGACAATCCGAGGTGAAATTTTGACAATATCGAGTACCAGAATCACCTAGGAACTGTTCCTAAATACCAGGAGCAGAACATATTGAATTCTTTAAATACTCAGTTTACATTATTCTAATTCAACAGATGCTGCCAAAGTTCATTGTAAAGGGAAACATTCGTCTGATAAAACTATAAAAAACGCCACTCAAGACTCGCTGAAACTCGCCAAACATAGACTAAAATTCACTACACAATAAGGAATCAATGAAAAGTGGGATTAAGGTATAAAATATATATTTGAAATTATTAATTTTTATGAAACTAATACGATTTGATAGTTTCTAGATGGATAAGCGTGTCTATTTCTCGACTACATGTAGATAGCATATTAAGCAATTTAAGTGTTCAACATTAAAGTATTTTGCAATGTAAGTTTTTAAACATTGTATATAAACTGAAATAATAGCCTTTTGTAACGCGAATATCAAATGAACAATATATTCTTGACATATTTTAAAGACTCTAATTTTCCACGCTAGATTATTAACAGTGCTACAGAACATGCCCTAACACACATTCCATCAGGTCCGTCATTGAACATATTTTCATACGTATATAAAACTATTTAAAATTGGTGTGAAATATTCTTATTTTAGATAACGTATTTTATCAGTATTCTCTTTATATATCTTAAAGTAATATAAGAAAAACGTTAATTTACATGTATATAATTTAAATGTGAATAAATAGGATACGGAGCTAACAGCCCTTGTCGAAAACCACTACAGCAGACTGAACAAATATATACAAATATATTCAAATCCATACAGCAAATATATTTGCAGTAGTGGTTTCTACAATAGTGGTCAGTAGTGGTATACAGTGGTGAATAGTGGTCAGTAGTAGTATACAGTGATGAATAGTGGCATGCAGTGGTACGTAGTGGTCAGAAGTGCTAAGTAGTGCACATGTAATGGTTTTACTATTTTTTTTATTGAATCATATAAAAAGGGTACAAAATTTAAATTATACGACGGATGTATCACTTCTGCTCCCGAAAACTCTGCAATCACGCGAATTGAAGAAAGGTATACTACCTACCCAGATAAATTTAAATGTTACTTATAGAAGACAATGCAATGGTAGATGACTTCTTTGGTTGATATTATTGGATACCGTTGAGGTTCTCGCTATTGTAGACCCGTGTGCTTAAATTTTAAATTTAAACTTGCATTTTCTAGTAAAAGAGCGAAGGAAGATCAAAATTTTCCCGATGTTTCTATGAGCTTCTATCCTCCTATTAAAAAAGAACTATAATCTAAAATGTGTCGCGCGAAATTACCTAGCAGGGAAAGACTCACTTATAAAAAAGAAGAGATATCTATTAATTTTGATTCTCCAGAGCTTTGACTCAGATAAAATTATAATCATGATTCAATCTCACGCGTGGAAAGCAAGGCTACAATAGCCGTTCCTCGGAGCACCGTCTGACGCGAATGCTGCGACCCAGAGAAATTGAGCATCATCGAGTTCTTAATCTAGAACGAATCATCGAGCGTCAACGTCTCGGTGGAATTTCTACTGTCCGGCGATTGCATTGCGATATATCGTTTCCGTAAGATCTCTTGAAGGTCGTTGCAAGGGTTACTTTCGCGTTTGGCTCGCAAAGGTCTCTCACCCGGCGATCTGAAAAACACGTTTAAAAGCCCACTGTGAACAAAATCAATCCTTCGCAGCCACGACATTCTGACAATGCGAAACTCCTCTTTGTTCCTGGCGAATTAAAAGTTTACCGCGATAAAATTGTTTAATCATACCTTGCGACGAGTTTCAATTTGAATTTGTCGATGTCTTTCAGTATATCGCCCATTAATTTCTGGGAGATCAGTGGCGGTTTCTGCCGTTCGACGAACTTGTAGTCTTGTAAACTAGCTCTCCTCGCGATGTGAGGAGTCGTCGGAGGTGGCAGAGGTGGCAGAGGTGGCGGCATATAATAATAACTAATTAAAAGTTTTAACATTACGAAACGATTACTTACAGTAATTAGCATTGATCCCAAAGCAAGAAATCTTAAAGTTGGCAATAATTTCGTTGCTGGCTGAATTGCTGCATTTCTTTGCCACCTCGGTGCAATGCGATGTCGTATTTGTCCCAATAATCTCTGACAGGTTTGTTTTTCCAGACGAAATCAAGTGAAGAATTCTACATCATTGTATTCTTCGAAATAGTCAACTCTGGAATAGTTTTGTATTAGATTTGGTTATAAATTAGTAGGTATAGGTATCCTTTATTTACTTACCGCGGGCACGTATTTTCCTAGGATTTCTCATTCTTTGTAAGATGTCAATTTCATCATCAGATGATGATTCGAAAACTGGCACATCAATCAACTCCATTTCACAACTAATAACAATTATTATGATTCTGTCACGGTTCTGATTCTGTCACGGAAGAATAAAGACGCAAACAAAAAGTTAGGTTATACTGAGGATAGCTAGCTTATCCCACGATGAAACTGCCGGATAAGTTATGTCTGCATTTATTCCAAAGTTTATCCTATTCCAGACTTATATCATACTTGTAAAACGCTTGAGTACTGGTTATTCTCAGTATAGCGCTATACCGCGTTTATACTGTGTTGGTAAAACCGGCCCTATAAATATCACTTTTGGATCACTGCTCACCACCATTGAACCACTACTGACCATCATTGAACCACTGCTCACCACTATTGTGCCACTACTCAGGTTTTTAGTAGTGGTTGAAAATATTTTGTAGTGTTCTGTAGTGGTTGAATAGCTCGACACGGGAGCTATATTCAAGGAATATATATATTATTCCCCACCACTCGATCAACCAATTTATTCACGTCTAAATTAATACGTAAATAAACATTATTTAAACACAAATGAATATAGAATATGGCTAAATTACATCAATTAAAACAAACGTATATTAAACAACAATTTTAATCAGTTTTATATAAGTATGTATGGTAGATGCATAAAAGTAGTTTAACCCATAGGTATAAAAACGTCAATAAACGGTGTAGGATTGATGCATATTCTATCCCAATAGACATAATGAACGTATAAAAATGGTTGAAACGGGTGGTTTAAAAAACATTGGTAACTAGTATAGGATTAACGCAAATTCTTTGGGCAAAAGTCTGCCCCATCAACTAATTTTTCAACATTTAAATTATACCATTTAAAAACGTATACAAAATACGAAGAAAATACGTTAAGTAAAACAAATGTATGTCATACCAATTTTAAACCGTTTTATATACGTATAATTTAGACGTTAATAAATTAGTTGTTGGGACAGACATTTGCGGTTGTAGAATATACGTTAATCCTATACTGCTTATTGACGTATTTTATACCAGTCGATTAAACTGTACGTTTATCATACATATTTTTACACGTTTATAAAACGATCTGGAAACGTATACAATACGTATAATAGACGTATAGTTTAATGTAACTAATGTAAACTATACATCTATTATATGTATTTCTATACGTTTCTAAATCGTTTTATAAACGTATAAAAATATGTATAATAGACGTACAGTTTAATCGACTGGTTTAAAATACGTCAATAAGCGGCATAAGATTAACATAATATATTCTATAGGCAAATATCCGCCATGTCAACTAATTTATTATCGTCTAAATTATACGTATATAAATCGGTTTAAAATTGGTATGACATATACTTGTTTTACGTAACGTATTTTATCCGTTTTCTGTAAACGTTTTTTAAATGGAATAATTTAAACGTTGAAGAATTAGTTGATAGGGCAGACATTTGCCCAAATAATATACGTTAATCCTATACCAGTTATTAACGTTTTTTAAACCACTGGTTTCAACCATTTTTATACGTTCATAATACGTAACCATGTTTATTGGGTGTGAGCGCTGGAACCTAAAACTTTTCATAGAAACCTGTTTTCCTCGAAACATGTTTTTCTAACCTTCCGTACATTGTATCTTAAAAACCGTAGCTCTCAGATTAATGTGAAATTTTCAGGGAATGTTTATACTATCACTAGGTATCTTTGGAATTAACTGCTCTTATGTCCCCAAGTTGATTATTTCAATAACTACCGGCCTCTGTTTACTTAAAATTTCAAGCTTTTTCTATATCTACTGTAAATTAAAATGCGTATAAAAATCTAGCAAATGATTTTTTCTCAACCATAGTAGTTCATTCCATAGAAAATAGTATTGAAAACTAAATGCACTTTACCAAATTGTTAAAGATCAACCGGTTTGGCCAAAGTGATGTACGGAAGGAGACCGCGCGGTTTTAACAGACAAACCTTCAATCACTGGAACGGCAGTATTTTTTTTCTAAAATTCTGGAAAAATTCAAAAATGTACTTTAAGAATGAATAAAAACGTTGTGTTAATTTCACTTTAATCGGGTTTTTCATTTAGCCGTGAAAAAACTCCCAACAATTAGAAATTTTCAGTATTTTAGACTTAATAACCCCCTTAAACGACATGAATCTGCATGGAAGTAGACACTAAGGGGTTTCCGGGGTGACTCATTGCGAGTCTGGTGTCAGATGTAAAAAGCTCAAAATGGCCGATCTAAAATGGCGGATCCAACATGGCGGACGAAAATTTAAAAAATATGAAGCTGCACTAAGGTTGGCACTAAAGGGTTTTTCGTGTAACTGATTTGGAATATGATGACAGATTTAAGAAATTTCAAATGAAGCTCATGGTCAAGGTCAAATCCAATATCACCATTGTATAGCCACGGAAAAATCCTAAACCCTACTATCAAAAAGAATTTTTGTGGGGCCCATAGCTTTCATGGTACGAAGCCGAACTGTACTTGACCTCAATTTGACCTCCGCTGACCATAAAGGTCACATACAAAAATGGTCGTCGAAATGGTGGTATCGAAAATAGGGGTCCCCTTTTTAAAAAATCAATTTGACCTTGATATGACCTTGAAGGTTATGGTCAAGGTCAAACCCAATACGACCATTGGGTAGCCAGGGAAAAATCCTAAAAGTTTTGTATTAAACATTTTTCTCTAAAATGATTTCTCGCTGAGATAATCAGCCGTACCGGGACTTTTTGAACACCCTGTATATGATCGAAGTACTACGTGGAAAGATATTTTTGACAACTTTACCACGTTAAAACAAAAGCCACGGCCGCTTGGACTGACTCACGTATGTTGATGCCAAGGTAAAAAGCAGCAAAGAAAACTAATAGAATTTTCGCGAGAAAAAATTCGAGTGTTAATAAGTTGTATTGTGCCTCTGAAAGCAAAAGGTCGTATAAACCCCTTTTCGCATTTTTATTATAAAAAAAAGAGCAAAGAGTCGTATATCATTTTTCTTTATTTTAATTGATAAAAGTAATCGAGAAATGTGTAGAAATGTTAAATGAAAAAAAAAACACCCGATAAACCCTTTCACCTTTAAGTTACGTAATTCTTTAGGAAGTTGCCAGAAAGAATATTGTTTAAACTTTTTATTTTAGCGTCTTTGCATCTTCCTCACACATTTTTATCGATTGAAATAAAAAAATATTCCTACGCTCTTTTGATTTTAAACTAATTTGTTCAGCTTGTACGACCCTTTGCTTTTAGAGACACGATATGGCTGGTCGACAAGGTGTCGTAAACGTGAGACTGATTGCTTATCTGGCGGTCAAAGATTAGCATACGGAAAGAAAGGTATGGTACTTACTTTACTGAAATTTATAGTATTCGAGTGATACGAGGTAATTTTGTGAATCGTATTACTGTCCGGTATGGTAATTTGTATGATTTGTGTGTGGTGTTGGCTCAGGCAAATGTGCGATTTCCAACATTTATTGTTTTATATTACAAAATATTCGTATCACAAAAATTATACTGCTATATTTATTCAAATTGGAGGTCTCTGACTGTACAAAAGAAATATTTAAAAAGTATGCACATGCCCTGTGTTTGTTTTAATATACGCCAGTATAACAGTTTGAATCGGTTGGTGCACCCTGTCCGCAGTGGTTTTCTGTAACTTCGGGGTAATACTGGCAATCAAAATTCAAACCAAATGGTAGTGCTTACATTTATTAGGGGTACAAATAAGTTTTAGGGCACTTTTGCAAAAATTCTAAATTTATTTTGGAAAAAAGTAAAATACATTTATTCATCAAAATAATCCCCCTCACTTTCAATGACCTTCAGCCATCTTTTAGGCAATAAACGAATGCCTTCCGCAAATAAAGTTTCATTTTGTGAGATGAGGAAGTTATCGACCCATTTTTGGACTTCTTCAAATGTTTTGAATCGCACATCAGATAGTTCCGTTTTGCATTTTCCGAAACAAGTTAAAATCAGTTGGAACTAAGTCTGGTGAATATGCCGGGTGTAGTACAACTTCCCATCCAAGATCCATTAACGCATCCTTGACCGGTCAACCCACATGAGGCCTGGAGTTGTCATGGAGCAATTTTACTGGAAGTTTTTCTTTGCCTGTAAATGGACGCTTTTGGTCAATTTCTTGGTTCAATCGTATTAATTGTTGACGATATTGATGACCAGATTTCAGAAATTCATAATAGAGAGTACGCCTTTCATATCCCACCATATACACAGCATGACTTTGTTACAGTGGATATTGCGCTGAATTGTGCTAGTCTTATTCTACGATAATCTGTGCCGTAAACGTGAACTTCGTAAATCCAACAGGTTTCGATAAAAATGAAAAAATTAAATGTTTGCTAACCCCGCACTTTTTGAAGTTCGAAATTTTGAAAATTGAGCTGAATTATACTAGATTTGGTGCCAATTTGTGCCGTTGATGCGAGCTTCGTAGAGACTTAAGGGATCATCACAGTGTCAAATTTGTTAAAAATCGATTTTTTTTGCATTATCGGATAGTATACACGGTTATAAACATTCTGTTAAATTTCTGAATCGAAATTCGAATTATTTCGGTCACTACAGCATTTCTTAGAGAAAGGGAACGGGAGGAGATTCGTGGTGCGAATGGCGCAAAGCTGAGGCCAGTGGATTTCGGGAAAAATATTCCCATCCACCAGCGCTCGATGATGATGTGCAAGAGGTTCTGAAGCCAATTTACGATGATTTAACCACAGACGATTTGTTAAAAAGATGTACGGGCGCCAACACGCAGAATAACAATGAGAGCTTCAATCATTGCGTGTGGTAACTCGCTCCTAAGCGCATTTTCTGTTGAAAACAAACCGTGGCAATCGCTACTTACTGTGCAGCTTGTATTTATATTCAATGAAGGGTACGATGCGATTTTAAAAATCATGGAGACAATGGGGTGCACCATAGGACCGGTAGCGGCAGACTTATCTGCGAAGTACAGAGCGGAGCGCATCGCAACCGCGGAACGGCAAAGCTCTCTGGACAGCAAAGAAGCTAGAACAGCTCGTCGACAGGAAATGTCTACAGAAAATCAAGAGTTCGAGGAAGCCGAAGGGATATTGTATGGACCTGGCATCGCCGATTGATCGTAAGTGAACGATTTATCTGAAAATTTCTGACTTCAAATTTTAAACGCGTTTTTCTCGGAAGAATTTTCAAGCTATCGATTTCAAATTTTGACGGAACATTCTTCTTGTCAAGCTTTTTTTTTTGAAAACTTCCTATTTTTTTGTCACGAAAAACTGTCGAAAAAAAAGGCCAAATTCGATGTTTTGTTCAAATCGCCGCCATTTTGTCAAAAAAAAAGAAAAAAAAGCCTCCATAGGACGATAGCGGCTTTCCTACAGATTAATAATCTTTTTGAAATTTTTGGTTCAGATCAAAATTGAAGCCGGAAAAGTGGACACCGATGAGGACCTTTTTTTTTACAAAATTTTTGATAATTCAAAATAATAATAAACAATTAATAAATCACCTCAAAAAATCATTTTGTATTCTTCATCGCTGCTTTAATTTATAAAAAAAAACCCAGACCGATTAGCTTATCCTATCATGAAAAAAAAATCGCGGAAATCAGTATTTTTCAGCCGGTCACACTGTGATGATCCCTTAACGGTTTTCGTTTCAATAGGCGCCCATACACACAGAATTCGAACTGTCGGTTTGGAACGGCGCGGTTCAATCCGGCAGTTTTACTTTTCAGTTAGTGGGCGCGCCACGCGCCAGATCGAACTGTCAGACTGAACTGTCAGTCCAGACCGACGGGAAAAACTGCCGCCGTTCACTGCTTAACACGCTTAACGTTGCCTGTGGCGGTTTAACCTGTCAGTTTCAACCGCGGATTTCTATTCTGCGTTAGTGGACGACGACGGTTAAAACCGACGGATCGAACCGGCGGTTCGAACTGGCGGTTCAAACCGACAGCTCGAACTCTGTGTGTCTGGGCACCTAATCGGTACTCTTAATTTTGAGCGACGAATGAGCCTGCGTGTTGTCATGGTGGAAAAACCACTCGCCGCTCCTCCAGATTTCTGGCCGACCGTTTTCGACCGACCCAACAGACATACCTTCACTAAACCGACTGTAAAAAAATAACTAACAAAGATATCAACAAACGGTTTGAAGCAGGTTACTCGGGAGGTTCTAGTGATCACGGCGCACCCTGCACGATCAAACAACAACCAACTGTAGGCGCGCTATTCAAAAAGTTCGGGAACTTTTTGTACAGAGCTCGTACTTTCTTTTACTTATGACCATAATGACAATGGTCGCAAAAGTCTAGAAGTTTTGGTTTTCGAAGCTATTTATGAAGAGTTTGGAAATCGAGTTATTGGCTTGAATATTTCAAATTTGTTCTGGGGAAAATAGTGGATCCTCCCTACTCTCCAAATTTAAGCTCCTGCGACTTTTCCAAATGGGGATATGTACATCAAAGCCAGCCAGCCAGCGTTCCGCTGGCCGTAAGCCAGCTGTTACTTTGTGAAACTAACAACCAGGGAAGAACTGATCCGATTTTAAATAATGTTTTGCATAGTCTTTGAAAAAAGACCTAATTTTTGTTCTAATAATGAAGATGCACGTTTCGAATAGTATCTTAGGGTCCGCGGGCACACAGAGCGCGGTCAGCGTTCCGCGTTCCGTGTTCTGCGTTCTGCGTTCTTTATAATGAATGGAGTTACAAGTAACAACACGCACTATCAGCGGTCAGACCGCTGCGGTCAACGAGAACTCTTGCGTTCTGGCGTTCTATTCACAGAAAGACAGGGAACGCGTAAACGCCATGTCGGAAATAGAAAAATTAGTTGAATTAGTTCGCGAAAGACATGTTATATGATTTATATTAATGATAATGATTATAAAGATCGTGGCAAGAAAGCAGAAGCTTGGCTTGAAATCTCAAGGGTGATGGGAACTGAGGATGGTTTGCGTATATCATGTTTTATTAAACTATACAATTCATCGAAGCTATTTACTGACATACGAAAGTAAATAAAAAATCGTTCTTCATCGTCAAGTAATTCAGCAAAAAGAGTATGAAATTCTCCTTCGTCTTCTCGCTTGCTGTTTATTGGGTACACCCAGTGTTTCCTTTTTCTTTTTCTCCTGGTTGCCTCCAGGCTCCACAAAAGCAATGCTTCTTCTTCGTTAGAAGATGAACTATCTGATTGTGAGAGCATGTTTCACGCACAATATTTCGAACAAAACTGGAACGCTGGTTAGACCGCCGCCTGTGTGCCGTCGGAACGCAGAACGCTGAACGCAGAACGCGGAACGCCAGACCGCGCTCTGTGTGCCCGGGCTACTAATGTCATAAGGCGGAAATCCGAGGTTTTTTCAGACTGTGTTTAATTAGGTCGTAGCACGAGGCATTTCAGACTGTGTTTAATTAGGTCGTAGGCGAGGCTCGCCCCCCATCATGCCTCGTGCTACGATCTAAACACAGTCTTAAAAATCCGAGGATTTCTGCCGAATGACATACTATTTTTTCTCACGAATGCCCATTTCTCAAAACAAAACATATACACGGCTCATTTCACGTTGCATTCATCAGTTTGAAAAAAGGACCCACTTCGGACTAAGCAATCGCGCCAGTCTGAGTAAAGTACTTTTGACAGCCTGCGGACTCCCGCTCGGTGTCACGCGGGAAAAACGCCATCTTACGGTCTAAAAATAAGCTGGAAAAGGCCTCGAAATGGGCATGAGTGAGGAAAAATATATATATCTATCTTTAGAATTATCAATTTCTTACAAAAAATGAGAAATAAAATGATAAAAATAATAGAATATCAATTACATTGAAACTGTACTATTAATAAATAACTACTATGAATAACAATTTTATTTTTCTCAATACTTGCATACGTTACAAAATAATAGTTAAGTAGTTTCAGAATCTTCCCATGGGACACCCTGTTTAATTTATCAATACTGTAATTACGTATGGTTGTGAAATCTGAAAATGAAACATTGAAAAAGTTATGAGTTATAGATGAATGACGTGCACAGAGATAACGGTTTTAACATAGTCACATTTTCTATGAGAAAGTTGAGTCAATAATGATTATCCTAGCTATCATAAAGTTTCCTATAAAAAGAGGTCGTATACTTTATAGGAACCAACGTACAGCTTCTTATTTTCAACGTGAAGCTATCGCCTCTTTATCCTTCAGCTATTACTGTAGCACGTTGTCGCGGTGATTTCGCGCGCGTCGCAGAGCTTCACCACGGAACGTTCCTGCGTTCCGCGCTGAAAGTGATCTTTTCCTGGACGGTCGCTTCGCCTTCGCTGACGTACTTTGCTTCATAATACCCCAATCTTCTTTCACGAAATCAGCCAGTCTTTCGGCGATCATCGTAATCGTTCCTGCTGGGTTGCCGGATACCACCTGAAGTCATAGAAAAGAATATATTTTAAAATACGTGTGGCGACATCGTACATTACATAGAGGAAAGTGCCCTAATATGAGGATAGTTCCTAATATGGGGTAGTTAACTTTTGAGCGAGTATTAGTTCCGACATCTATTTTGTACATTGCGTATTAATCACCGACTTGCCAGAAAGCGCCCATTCTCTTTTTGGAGCAAACATGTATTCTGTTTTAACGTTTGAGGTTATAATAATTTTGTGTTGTAAGAAAAGTTTTCTAGTCGTGTTGCATTTTCGATGTTTAAGGAGACTTAAAGGTGAGTTTTAAAAGTTTTAATAAGATCATTCTATATAAAATTTTGCGTAGTTCATGAAAATGATTTTCTTTTTTAAAAGAACACCAAATTTTTTGCAAAAAGTCGCCCCTCCTAAAAATTTAATTTGCTCCTAATATGGGGTACCTATCAATTCCTAATTTGGGGTATCCCAAAGGCGAAGAATGGGTGATGTGTCAAGGCTGCTTCATATGGAATCACGTTGAATGTGCTGGTTGTGAAAAAAACCGGTATATTTGTGACTTTTGCGCTAGTAAATAGATTTGTTTTGTGTTCTTCTTAGATAAGTACATTTTTTGGTTCATAAGAATAAAATCTTTTGTTAGATGTAGTTTTTATATTTCATTTCCATAAATAAATAGTTCTTATACAAAAAACCCAAAATAATTTTAATTATTTTCAAATTTTACGTGTCAACATAGTGTACCCTATATTAGGATAACGTAGGCTCCTAATATGGGGTAGGTGAAACTTTTTTTCAGTGCTGCATATTTTCTTCTGCATTTTTTTAAAACCTGTTTCTTCTTATTAAATGCCTAAAAAGTGTTAAAGGAAACGCAAAATTTAGAAATAGTGTTTAAAAGTCATTAAATTTTTTATTATAGTGTTTTTAATAAATTCCTCTATTCTAAATTAGGGATATAGCACGAATAACAATTTTTAACATGGTATAATCACGAATAACCGTGATAACCTTACAGCGAGAGAGATAATTGCTAGTGACAAACAAATGTTCTTCAATCAAAAACATAGTAGAATAATTCCAGGATCAAGCTATGGTTTTCTTCGTGCAAAAAAACATTCGATAGGCTCGAGTAATTCTTTTTTTTCGCGCAAAAAGAATGTCTTGTTCGATTGAAGTACTCTTAAATCAAAAATATGTATTCTTCGACCAAAAATCTGTATTCTTAAAAATTGGTAAGATCACATGTTCTTGACTCATTTTTTTCCACTAGTAATTATTTCTCTCAGAGTGTAGACCTCTAGTTTGAAAATGTGTACATCTCGAGAGCTAAGGAAGACCATGTTAAATCGCATCGTTTCCATCACGATAATATATAAAGTACTCTGAGAAAAATTTTTAGGTTGTACGACAACTAGTATAGCTCTGACAATTATGCTTTAAGACTAAATAACGGGTTAACTAAACAGTATAGGTAATATAGAAATATCAAATGTGTGTGACAAGAGCAGTACACATTGCTGAAATGACTATAATATGCATTGTTGAAGTAGCTTTTTATTCTGGTAAAATAAAAATAAATATTGCTAAGGCAAACAAAGACGTATTCTAGTATTAATAAACTCCCAGCATTTTCCCACAATCTATACAATATCTCTTAATAATATATGAAGTATATATTACAAAAAGTCACTATCCATTTCTTTTGCTACAGGAGAAAGTCGGATTTTTCTTAGGCTTTGATAGCCCCTAGTTCCTTTATGGTTGTGCGGTGATATCACGCAAAAACCGTCAAAGTATACGAGGTTACCCGACTTTCCCTCCATTGCGAATAACGATTAATCGTTATCAGCATTGCCATATTTCTTTCCATATCTCGCGCTTCCGCTACAAGTGAACTACGGCTTTGTCATTTTTGGTGGTCATTTAAATGCGCGATATGGGTGACAAATGTGACTATACTTACCTGGGGCATAATCGACGCGTCTGCCACGCGGACACCTTCGACCCCGTGAACCTTGAGTCTAGAATCTACCACCGCCATGGAATCAGTGGACGGTCCCATCTTGCAACTGCCGGCTTGATGGTTCTCGGGTCGCGTATCCTGATGCACCGCGCACCTGAAGTATTCGTTACTGGTGAACTCGTACTGAGAGCACTCCTCGAGCGGCGATGTTACTAGTGTTAGATTGTGACTCCTCATGACAGTCGTGTTTATTAAGGACATGATGGTTTCGAGACCTTCCACCAACGCAGTTTCCTCCCCCACATAAGCGAGGTCATTGCCCCAGATTATTGGGTAATCCAGTGGATCTTTGCTCGCCAAGGTAATGCGTCCTATACGCAAGAAAGAAACGTGGACAATGTTTTTCTTGGATACGTACTGTAAGACGGGCATCGTAATTTAACAGAGGCATTCCATGAGCACCCTGCACTGAGAGAAATTTTATAGGTTGCACATGGTAATGCTAGTAGATGATGCTAGTGATGTTCTTATATAAGAATAGATTCTAGTTACCTTAGCGCAATACGTATTTCTATTTCAGCTATACGTATAGTTATTTCAGCTATACATATATTATTTCAGCAATACATATTGCTCTTGTTACTACTTGGTATTGCTATATTACCTATATTATCTAATTACCTCATTTAGCCTTAAAGTATAGCCATCATAGTTATACATATTTATGTGCGACCTATACATTTCTCTCAGCGTGACGTCAAAAATAACGCTTATTTTTATGATTTCACTACAAAACCTGTTCATAATTCCCGTCACAGTGATCCGCAAATGCTCTTGTAACTTATTTCGCCTACGATAGATATAAAAAACCCGCGTTGAAACAAATGAGCCCCGTTTTATAGTACCTTGCGAACGAAAGATGAAACTTACCTCTGCTGCGAGGGTGAAGATACACGGACGTAAAACGCACTGTTCTCTTGTTGTCGTAAGATCGAAGATCCGATTCACCCGGTGAGCTGGTGCAGACCGCTTGATAGCCCGCGAAGAACAGCTGTAAATCCGGATCATCCGCCGTGGTCTGATTCGAACAGAGTACCGCAGTGACTTGAGCGAGCCCGGTGGACGACATGGGGCCCGTTTGATTGTAAACGTACTGATTGGCCGTGGATACGTTCAGATCATGGTAACTCGGTTCGTTTATGATAAAGTCCAATCCATACGAGACGTGATTGTGCAGATTCTCACCGACTCCGGGAAGATCATTGACTAGCGGTACACCAACCAATTGGAGCTGCTCCTTCGGGCCGATTCCCGATTGGAGCAACAGTTTTGGCGAATTGATCGAGCCTCCAGACACGATGACCTCACGCTTCACCTTGACCGTTCGAAACTTCCCGTCCTAAAGGCAAAGAAAGCCGCAGTTGAAGGTGAAAGTTCAGCAATTGAATCGTTCGAAGAGATGAGGACGCGATGCTCACTTGATAATACTTGACACCGCTGGCTCGTTGACCGCGGAAGAGGATCTTCACCACCGTGGCGTTCAGGACGATGTTGAGGTTCGGTCGATCACGAAAAGGCCTGAGAAACGCAGCCGCGTTGCTCACCCTGACCCCGTTTAAACTGTTCGTCTGGGCGATAGTGAATCCTGTTATCTGTTTCCCGACCATGTCCTCCGTCACGCCGTATCCCTTTTCCCTGCCCGCCTCGAGGATGTCCCAGGCGAATTGGGGTTGCCAGGGGAATCTAGCTTCGAGACGGTGGGAGACAATGAAACGCGGTGCTCGTAATCTCGGCTCGTCGGGAGGAAGGAGAAGACGGGAAAAGCGAGATGAAGTGGACGAAGTTAAAAAGTACGAAACTACGCAAAAAAAGACGAACCTTTCCACCGGGAGCAGACCACCCGTCGCGTGATATTCACTGCTCACTCTACCGATCTCCCTGTTGTCTTCGGACTTTAAAAAGTACGGGAAGACCTGCGAAACAAACCAGTCGAACGTTTTGTCAAAGTTTGTCTCACGAAGCATTCACCGATATCAATTTGTCCCTATTTTACCTCGTCCCAGGACCAACCGACATTTCCCATGGCGGCCCAATTGTCGTAGTCCTTTGGGTGACCACGGTGGTACGCCATACCATGATGAGCGGTACATCCCGCCAGGTTTTTACCCCTCGGCCAGTAGCACTTCCCTCCCTGAGCGAGGCAGGCATGGCTCTCATTAGTCGTATAGTACTGCCAGTCAAGGGACGATTCTAAGAGCGGAGGTATGGGCGATTAGGACGTTTCCGTTTCGCGGAGGAGAGGGAGTGCGATACGTATAAAACAGTGGATGATGAGATTACTGAGGTATGCTTGGAGGAAGCTCGGTATTTCTGCTCCGGCGGGTTCGTCTGGACCGGCTTCGAGGAGGAGAACTTTCCAGTTGGAAATCTCACTCAATCGCGATGCCACGACTGCTCCGGCGCAGCCACCTGACGGTAGGAACCGACAATTGTTCGGTGGGTCAAAAACGCGTCGGAATCGAATCTCTCACTTCGGTTTTCTATGACTCACCCCCTACAACGACGAAGTCATAACTCGCACTAGCCTTCTTCACCGGTCGGATGCGTCCACAGGGATCACCTATCTTCGGGTTCGCCGCGACGTAACTATTGAGTAGCGTATAGAATAGAAGAAGCTGATTCGAGGAACAGATCTGATTGATCGTAAGACCGCCATTGAAGGGTTGCGTGCAGATGGCCCGAGCAAGGTACGATTCGTTCATCTGAAACGGGACGTAGGACTTGAAGAGCAAGGGTTTCCCTCTCTCAAGCGTTTCGTTCTCTCGCCAGATCGGCGCTATCCGTGCGATGTATGTATGTACCTCTGCGAGTTGCGTCCCCATTCGCACATTCGGTACCGCGGTAATCACTCGTATTCCTCGTCCCCGAAGCTTTCGAATAATTTCGCCGACCGATATATCCCGTCTCGGTGAACTATCCTTCCGTTTATATAGCCCGGAGCAGCGAGCAACTTGGAGTAGTACTGCGCATGGCGTTCCCGACCTTCCGTCGGGGGTCTACTTGCTCCCTGCGGAAAAAGGCGGTGACGCGATTAGGGACGAGCATTGCGCGACAAGTCACTGATAATCGAACGGGTGGAAGACGGTATTGGCCTGCACTCGCGATTGCCAATCACGTGGAACACGTACGATGCTCGCTTTGACTTGTAAATGACGGCGATTGCTCACTTTTTTTTTAGTTTATTCGTACGCGCAGCGGCCGGCGAAATGGATGGGTGCGTCGATATCTTCGTCGATATCTTTCGCGCTGCTACTTCAAATGCACGTACGCCGGCAGGTTATCATGTCATCGATATACGCGAACTTTTCGAAGGTAAGATTATAGAAGCGCGATCACCGTATTCGCGCTGGTCGGCGGGAAGTACTCGCGCGCGATTTACGAAACGGGCGTTACGCTTGCACGGCATCGAGGTCGAAGGAGGGGAAACATGATTATTTTGAAATTGAGCAATCGACAGCCCGTCCAGCCACGTGCGGTATCGCGCTTGCGTCGGCCTCCGTGAATGCCATGGCGGTTGCATATTGCGAACGGCTTGGTTGATGAAAACTTGGACGGAGTTCGGAAGCATTAGGAAAACGCATTTGAAGCGCGCCGGAAACGAGTTTCACGAGTCTTCATTGGCGGGCTTTCTCGATTGATGCGAAAACGTCATGCACACACACCGGCGCGCTCGACACTACAGCGCTCGGGATGCCACCGAGTGAGGCGCATACGAGGAAACTTCCGATGTTTTTAATTTCTCGCCAAGCGCGGTGGCATATTTATCAACGAGGAAGTCACGGGAGTTCGACCCTCAGTCCGCTCGCGAGGCAGCAGTGAGGTGTTATATATATCGCAGGAGATATGAGAATTATCTACCTATATCTGAATCACACATAGAGGGTGAGTTTCTAGTTATACGTATACTACTGGAAACTTCAGCAGTATTCTTATAACTGAGAATTAGTGACTATTTTGCACTGATTGCTAATAACTATTTCACTGGTTCAGATCTAGAGAGAAGGGATATTGTTTTTGTCGTTTCGTTAAATAATTTTATGGCCAATTCATTGATTGTATATAGTTTTCATACATTGGTTTTAATTAAATATGCTAATTTGCTCCTGAATGCTGCGCTGAGTAATTACAGCTAGGGGTCAACTTAAATATTCCGTCGTTTATCATTTCACTATAGTTAAGGGGTCGAATTCACAGGTATGTCATAATAACTTACCGACTGTGTACTCGTTTCGAAGAGTCACCTAAAAATATGCTTGAAAATACTGCACCGTTAAAAATATTTATTTTAAACTTAAAGAAGGTACTGAAGTTTTTATCAAACACAAACGTGTTTTAATCATCACATAATCTCCGCTTGAAATTCAGGAAAAAAGTCATATAGATCATGGATTTCTGTAAAGTTGCAAGTCTTCAATATTAAGGAACAATCGAAATATTATGAAATTATTAAATACTTGGAATTTAAATAAATACGCGTAAAATTACGGAAACTTATAATAGTGTAGTGCTGCCGTGTGCCAGTTTCAAATGTATTTTTGAAAAATCCGAAATAATATTTGTTCAATTCACGAAATACTTTGGGAATCTTTTTTAATATTTTAATATTTTTCTTTTACAATTCATATGACAAGTAAGTACAATTTCTATCCGGAGTGCTATGGACTTAATTGGCTCATTTGGTATAGGCAATATATATGGTATCCCAGAAGTAGCGGACACGGAGCACGTGGCGGTATTCTTCACGAAAAAGTATTTAGACCTTGAATGTGCAATTCATATTATCCTACGATCTACAGGTTTTACGCAGGAGTAGAAAGTAATCGTGTAATTGTAATGCAGTGGGTACTAGAGGAAAGCGTTGCTGATGATACAGTTGACATTTTTCATCTTGTAGTTAAATAACTGAGCAGTCGAATGTCACCATTATTGTTCGCGACGCTCTCGCTCAATGGTCGACGCATCATCGGCGATGGTGTCCATTGATACTGCATTTTCCGGTTGTACAATTTCTTTTTCCTCCTGCGTTTAACCTGCAGGTCGCAGGACAATTTTAATCGCACCTTCAAGGTCTAATTTTTCATAAAGAATACCGCCTCATGCTTCGTGTCCACCATTTCTGGGATACCGTGTATAATTGTATAACCATTAGGTGATTCTCAATGTTCATATACTGTATTTGAACCAACAATTTTATTGAACTAGAAGTTTCCGCGCGCAGCATACGCGTATCTAGAATTATAATATTCAATTATCTTTCGCTGAGAGAAACTCTTCCATCCATCTATTTAAGAAAAATTAATGAAGAAATGGAAAGAACGAAAAAAAAGTTTTACATCTAGAAAAGTCTTTTGGCCTGCTCGTATGTCCATTGACAAGTCCGTCAGTTCGTCCATTTATGTATCGTCCTATTCAATCATTCTTTGGAATAAAAAGAAATTTCATTATGCAACCATAAAATAGTGCTATAAACCTTCACGGAGATATGCTACGTAATTTTAAAAGAAATCGTCAGGATGAAACACGTATTTTTCAAGTGATTGACGCATAAACATAATGGCTTAAAGAAATATATATATATAATACATAGGTATGTGTATTACCATATGGGTGATTCCCTGCAACAGTTACTTTTTGCTGTTACTGCATATTTAACATTAATAGAACAAATAAATAATGTTTAATTATACATGTTACAAAAGGGGATTATTATTGTCAACTCATTTCGTATATAACTTTGCAAAAAAATATTCCAATTTTTTTAAAACTACTCTAAAATATTGAAAACGTCATGTCCTCTGGTTGTCACCACTTACGCCACATAAAATGTTATAATGATAGAAAGCCATATTTATGAAAATATAGCCTAACTTTTATTTTTTCTTATTTAGTAAAATCGTTGAAAAATATTTACCCTATTCCTTGACACCAAAATAATAAATGTTTATCTTGTTTGGTTTGCTAAATTATGTCACCAAGTTCAACCATCAGTCCTCTGGCTGAAGTTACAGCCTGCCGTATATGGCAATAGCATCTAAAATATCGATGCAGAAAGACAAGAATTCTATGTCGATTTCCATTCAGTAACTGGTTTTATTCAAAATAGTACTGTTTTTGCATTACAATGAAACATCAACCAAAATACAAGGTGTCACACAGTAGCGATCAGTCCTCTGGTAAGAACGTCATTCCTCGGTTATTAAACCACTTCTCTGCATGCACTTTTTAAAGAAATCTCTTTACAATGCAACAAAATTAAAAATTAAATGTGTTCCATTAGAAGACTTTCCGTTTTGATTGATGTTTTATTGAAATTTTATAATTACAACAGTTTAACTGTTCCTATTTACTTTCTCAAACACAACTTCCAAAAAGTAATCTTTGTGGAGAATCACCCATATACGATATATAATAGCTCCTCACAAGCGATCAACAATGGCTTTTCTGCTAAATGCTACTAATGATGAGGTTTCAAAAAGATTTCCGTAATTCATACTTTAGCAGTTCAACCCTCCCTACAATTAGTTTCAATTACGAATCTCCGAAGCCAGACTCGTAGAGTAAATAGCTGCAGTTTGATCATAAAAACGAATGGCTTTATATCTTTCTAAATACATAAAACTGATTCTTATTTTATGTTTACGTCAATTATAAGCCTTCTTCGATAAATTAAATATTGCAAATAACTTTCGACATATGATAATTTACTGACATAGGTAGGTATACTAGAGGGTGAAAGTTTCCGACCACTTTTGTGCGAGGAGGAATTCGTATTATGATAGTTGAAAACTAGTGCGTTTTTTTTAATGAAGCGAATTGTAATTAAAGTTTTCATATATGAACATATTTTGACATGAGAAACTAAATAATTTTTATAATCAAATCCCTTTTTTGTATCTCGTTTAGTTTACGAAAAGATCATACATTTGTTGTTAGGTACTATGAAAAAGTGGTCGGAAATGTTTGCTCGATAGTGTTAGTAGCGATTAATTAGTCATTTACTGCAATTGCACACTCACCCTATACTTTCATTTCTTGTCAAGATCGAGTCAGCTATACATTTAAAATTGTGTAAAAATGTTTAGTTTTAGTGATAATTCCTAATCGTATAAGTGCATTATTCGAAGGAAAGGAATCTATTTCTTCTTGCTGAGAAATGCATGATATATTTAAGTAATACATTTTGCGATTGTTAGAGTCTATGTTAGCGTTAAAGTATGAAATTCAGTTAATCTATGTAATAAATAGTTATTTTATATAATAACGTGGCATTTTAGTTAAAGTATGAAATAGAATATTTATTCAACATTCTAACTGGTTAATTTATAGAGTAACTAGGTATTTTATGACTTAACTACCTACTGTTAGTTAAAGCTTCTTCTCTTTCGCGTTCGATGCTGAATTTATTAAAACATAAGAGACATTTCCGCTGCCCCAGTATCTACGTCGATTTCATTAGTATTAGTTTCAGTTTGTGCATCATTTGGTTAGGTTAGTTCAGATTAGGTTAGGTTAGGTTAGGAGTATCGTGTAAAACATCAAAAAGTGATTCATTTGAACAATAGTATTTCACTTCTGCTTCTTTTTGAGTCACTGGTGTTATTAACTTTTCAGATCCTTGCACACTTAACACATCATAATGTTTATTTATACTTTCACGGATGCTTCGGCGTTAATATATAAAATAACTAGTTAAAGTGTTAAAAACACTGAAATTATATACTTTAACTGATCGCATTAGTTATTCCATAGACTAACGCGTGATTTCATAGATTAACAGATTTCATACTTTAACGCTAACGTTTATATACAATAATTTACAGTAGTAATGTGCACAATAAGTACCACATGGCAGATAGTACAGACATTCGGGACATAATGAAACCTATTATTTTTCGTAATATGTACTTATTACACATGTATGAATGTATATTACGAGCAGAACAAAGAGACCCCAAAAATCGTTACGTATACTCAGAGAAATGATTTAACCCTGCAGCACTCGTCCTATGAGCATTTCTCTCACGCTTAGACGCCACAATTAGACGCCAGTGGAACTTCCACGGATTGCAATTTTTTATATAACCAAATTCAGCTGAATATATTGTTTATTTTATAATAAAGAGTTCAGGAAAAATTATGCGTAATTATTTGAACCTAATTTTTTCTCAACACAATAATAAAAAGTGAGAGAAATGCTCACGTGCGAGTTTTGGTGTGATTTTCTTAGCGCGAGTGCTGCAGGGTTAATTGTGTATAAACCTAATCATAATTTTATTTGCATCAGTAAGAATTTATATACAAAGAGCAAGCACTCTAGAGAGTTTGGTGTAAATATACTTTCTAACGGGTCTTTATATTCATTTTCAAAAATGCTGACTATTTTTTACTTCAAATAAAATTCGTTTCACTGGAGAAAGTTACTTTCTATTCGCATTTAATCGAATTATTGTAGTAGGATATAAATGTTTTATTAAATTATCGTACTAAATTTGAAAAATATAAAACACTCTTTTTACTTATTATAAATTTTAATTTGCTTTAAATAAATTCCTATTCCTAATCTAGTTAATCAATCTTCTAGCAAGTTTGCATACGAATAAATTCCGTTCTTCAGTGCGATTATTGTGCACTCCTAGACAGCACAGATAATTCTAAAAGAGTTCCATCTAAATTCTTGTATTTAATCATTTTATTTACATGGATCAAAATAATCCCAAATGTGAGTTTATTTTCAGATTCAGTATAGAGCCTCTTTATAAATCAAATGTGTGTGTGTATGTGTGTGTGTGTGTGTGAAATCTAAAAGTTTTCAGAAAATAATCGCAAAGTATTCATAAAGTTGTCTAAAACAATTCTTTTACTGTTTGGCGAGAGTGCATTGATCAAAACTAAAATGCAGTACAAGATTGCTTTGGAATCTGGTTTTGTTGCCACAAAAATATAAAGACCTCGAAAATATAGGCTACACTCTACGGTGCATAAGAGAGGTATCAATGAGGAAGAGTCATATGTAGACGCTCTTCTGTTGACGACCTATAGGAATGAAATAGAATCTCCAAGAAATCGTTATGTATAAGTACTGTCTCTCTCGTATGGCTAATACATATTTGAAATCAGTCAGGTTGCGAGACAAGAAGACTTGGTATCGCTTGAGCCTTTTATTAAATTGTTCCGCACTTCTACTCACGAGAAAGTCTATGAGCTTTTTCTGAACTTTTTATGAACAGATAAAGACGAATTCTCTTGAAGTATCCATAAGAAGTCTAAAAGCTTTCTTATATTATAATCTTTCTGCATTCTAAAATGCAACTCTCTTTCAACTCTTTATGAGTAAGAATAACTGATTCTTTAAGAAGCCTGTAAATTGAATTATTTTAGAACTCTTTCTGATTATTCGTGTTATCTGGGTTCTTAGATAGACATACCTGACAGCGTGTTGTCTGAATAGGGAGGTTCGGTATTTTTTAAATGTGCTTTAAAATAATAAATTTTGCGTTAGGAAACGCAACTGAGACGTTTAAAAATTAAAAAAAAAATTATTTTCGTCGAATAACCTATTTGAAACGTAAGCGTTCGAGCTTAGAAATGACGTCAAACCAATAGGAAATCGTTCCGGCGGACCATGCCCTAACTTTATTTGTTTATAACTGTGAGTAGAGTTGTTATTTTTCCAAAATTGTTTGTTGATCGATTGCTGTGCCTCTTAGTTTTCATTTCAACCTGAAATCATTTTTTCCTATTTTTTTCCGAACCACCCTATTATGGTCACGTTGCATAATGTAAAAAAAATTGTAGTAAAATCACGCTACAATCGCGTCACCGTGATAGGACAATTAGGATGCGTCTCCATCGCGATGACCTGATACCGAAGTGTTTATAATTCTTTGTCAAGTACAGTGGTACAACATTCGACGATTTGCTAATAACTCGTCGCTCAACAAAAAAGTCGACGTCCAATTCGCCCGCATGCACGGACGACGTGCGAAAGGAAACGCATCATGATTCGTTGTATCATTCAACGGCTTTATTGAACTTGAACTCTCGAAATACACTTTGGTTTACAGCCATATTTAAGGGATACGCATAGATCGATGGACGACGGAGACACGACCCGTCGGATTCCCCTGGCGTCGCTCCCTTCACGTTTCAACGTGGAGGTCATTATCGTACAGTTACTTCTTATACATCGTATGCTTCTCGGTTACTTCGCACTACCAATCTTTTTATAATTCGTCGTGTAAATCGCGGACATTTCAGGAATGATGTCGGGTAGATACTTATATTTTTACGTATAAGCAAAGGAGTAGTTTCTGCAATAGTGACCGAGTCGTAGAACATACGTGCGTATAACGTTCACTTTCATCACGTCTTACCAAACGTGCCTTACCGATACGATGCTTCGTTGTTATTAGGTATGCTTTATACCGAATCAAAGCACTCTCAGAAATGATATTCCCTTCTTTTGATCGCATCTTATCTAAACTTACAGAGCTCTTCAATTTTGAGGCAGTGTGCCAAGAAATAGCATTATAACCTATCCCACTTTGAGAGCCACACTCTCCGTTGCCATAGTAACGGATACACTATTCTTAATAAGCAGACGCAATTCCTGCAAGTGTTTTACGGATGATAAAATTCGAAACATTGATTCACAGGAAAGGGCCATTCCATGCAAAATTTATCACTTTTTGATGTAAATTTTCAAGTTTCTTCCAATTTGGATATGTTGTTATCCATTGTATCGCAAATACGTATGCTGAGGGATATTTGAAAATTTTGAAAAATATGAAAGTTATAACAGAATTGTTAGAATCGATTTGTTTCAAAAAATCATAGTATTAAAAGCAAAAGAAGCAGCTTAATGTAATTTGGCACACTCGCGTGGATATGCTTGTTTTATACGAAAAATAAGAAATATGAAAAAAAATTAATAATTCATACCTATTTGGAAAAAAATATTATAGTTTTGTGAATCTCTTTCTTTCAGATCTTACCGCTTTTTAAAAATCTGAAAAATGAGCATATAGCCACTTTCATGTTCTTTCTGGTCAAATAAAAAATACGGTCACTTTATAAATAAATTTTAAATTATTTTAATAGTAGCGCAAAGTTCTGTGGTTGGTGGTGTTGATGTGCGACTATTCGTCTCCAGTCTAACCTAGGGTCGCACTTTCACCTACATGACTACGTACTACGTGAGGGTACTCTCAATATCCATATTGTTAAAAAATTTAAATTGTTTAACAACCATTTCTAGCATCAATAAAATGACCAAGTATTGATGTAACAAATTCTTGTTAAGCAATTTTAATTGTTAAACAACATGGATATTGAAGGTACTTTTACGTAGTTCGTAGTCATGCAGGTGAGAGGACGACCCTGGATAGACTGGGGACGAGTAGCTGTACTTGAAAACCGCTGAAGTAACATTCCGATACTATTAAAATAATTATAAATTTACCACCGAAGTAACATTCCGCTACCTATTATTAAAATAATTATAAATTTATTTGTAATATAATCGTGTTTTTAATTCTATAACTGAAAAGGACGTGTATGTTGCTACATGCTCATTTTTTCAGATTTTCAAAAATGGCATACCCGAAAAAAGGGATTTACACAATTATTTGTTTTAAAAAAGGGTATGAATAGTTAATTCTTTTACATTTGCTATTTTTCGTATATAATATAAGCATATCCGGGTAAGTACGCCAAATCTCATTAAGCTGCGACTTTTACTTTTAATGCTATGATTTTTTTAAATAAATTGATTCTAAAATTTCTAAGTGTTATAACTTTTATACTTTTGAAAACTGAAAAATCGCTTGGCATACATATTTGAAGTTCAAATGATAACCACATATCCAAATTTGAAGAAAATTAAATATTTACTTCAAAAAGAAAGATTCGGCATGTAATGATCCAGAAGGCATCGTTGAATAATTAAGGAAGCCGCAAGTGTTACACTAAAATATAAGGCGGAACGACAGAATTAGAATACGATGCCTAATAATCGGGTTGCGTCCATTGATTCGAGAACAGTAAATTGAGCGGGCAGCATTCAGAGTAGATGATTCACGGAGTAGGGTTTACTACATCACAGCAAAACGAGAGATTGATGGGGAAAATGCTGGGAAACTGATCCGAACCATTGGTCCGACGTTTTGTTTTTTAGTGCACTTAAAGAATCTCACGTAGAATAATACTATTGATACAATCTTGTGTCAAAGTTGGCCAAAGAAGAACTGATATTGACCGAAGAATGGAAATGATAACGTGCTATAACGTTGGCAGTTAACATTGATTCAACTTCAACACAACAACGTCGACTCGACATTGTCTCGATGTTGGTCCAACCTTGGATCGGTGTTTGACATGATAGCTGAGCCAACGTCGATGTTTCGTATCGAATCAACATTATCCTACACTTCTCGTTCTTTAGCCAACTCGCCTAATAACGATAAATAATTATTATTGGCCAGATGATTCACCTCCGGATTATATCGACACATTCTACATGAAGTGGCGAAAATGCGCTATCAAAAATGATTTAAAAAGAAAAAGTACACCTCGAGAAAAAATTCGTTGAATGTATAAATATTTGTAGCGAGAGGGACTTTCTTTGAGCTGTAGTATTTCTCTGAGATTGCTTTGTTTGTCATTATTCCTCTTCGTCGTCGTCATCGGCGAAAAACATTTTGCACTCTTCCGGCCGGTTCGACCTTCCTCGAGGACGCGTTGGATGGTAGAATCAGATTCCTACCGTGACAGGACCTCGTTTAGCGGTGATCCTTGTTTCTTATAGAAGGATCCTCTTGGGTCCCGGTATCACAGTTGCCAGTCCCCTTGAACCATGTCGATGATCTTCCAGAATAGTATTTTCGGAAAGTTGTATAGCGCCGGGAAGAAGCTGGTGAAAATATGAAACAAGCACGTGAACATGTAAGTGAACTTGTGTAGCAAATATAATGTATCATACTCTCTCTTGATATATTGTATATTCGTGACTTTAAGGGGTCCTACAGAACAATATACTGCGTAATGTATTACTAAAATTGTTTACATTCTAATACAGTGGTGTCTCGTTTCAGATAAGAGCATGCTAAATATCCCCTTTATTTTTAGTGATATAAAGAAACGTCAAATGAAAGAGCTAGTCAGTAGGTATCGAGGCGAATGTACAGGGTGTCCCTAAATATCATGTATAAACGGAAGGTCTTAATTCTTTGGCTTATTTCATGACTAAAAGTTCATATAAACATAGGGCCGTAAAAGCTTCGTTACTGATCTACAGGGTGGTGAAATTTCAAAATTTTTTTAGTTTGTTTTTATAGCTCATGCAGTTTTTAAGATATTTAGCTCAAATTTGGAATGTAGGTTATGCTGTAGGGCTTATATCATTGGGCATGTCAAATGGTTGTGAATCTACAGGGGGTTATTTTTTTAGGGGTCGTGACCCCTTTTCTCCCCCTGAACTTTTTCGCGGTGCTCTTCTGGTAGATTCTAAAATACAAAATAAATTTTATGTTTTATTTAAAATCTTTTTGGTCTCTTGTGTAGTTTTTTCGTATCTGCCACCGTTATCGAGAAAAAACCGTAAGAAATACTCCGGGAATGTTCCAAAGAGTCTGGGAATCAATGAGAAGAAGAGCGGAGACATGTGTAACAGCCCGTTCACACGATACGGTTTTTTCCCGTTTCGGTATTTTACCGAATCCGTTTTTTTACCGTGTGCTGCAGTGGCGCATACATTTAAATGGGCGCGTTCACACGGTACGTCTTCGAAACGCATACGGCAATTTCACCGATTCGGTCGCGACTGACATTCGGTCTTGTCACTGAAAACCGAATGGCCCGATTCGGGAAAATAATCAAATCGGTTGCTAGTGGCAATGTTTATGCATCGAAGTGTTCAGACAGGATAGTTTTCGTACTGATAGGGCTCATGCATGGCCGGGTGATGGCGCGACAATAAACAATGATTTTAACCCTTTTAGTACCGGACGACGATATATCGTCGTTCTCTGCACTTGCGAAAAGTGCCAGCGATGATATATCGTTGCGTATGCGATGGCGCCATGTTCTTCGCATTACGAAAAGCTCTATCTGGAAATAAATTTATAAAACGTTATAAACGATCTAATAACATTGCAAAGTAATGTAATAAATATTGTTTTTGAGTATCCTTTGCATTCGCTCGAGCGGCACTGTTTCGACGCCCGGGCGATTGGTTGACACGTCCACTCGACGTGTGCGAAACACTTGCCAGAGCCGTAGCCGAGATAGGTATAGTGTCAGGGGGCTGGCCGATTCGGTAGAATTTTACCGAAACGGTGAAAAACCGTATAGTGTGAATGGGCTGTTCGGTAAAATTACCGAAACGGTGAAAAACCGCATCGTGTGAACGAAAAAACCGTATCGTGTGAACGGGCTGTAAGGATTGGAGGAGGTCACTTTCAGCAGTTTTTGTAACGTTGTTTTGTTATGTTCATTATTTAGGTTTTTCTTATTGTAATAAATCATTGCTACGAAAACCGCGTTATCTAACAAAATTTTGAAATGTCAACACCTCCCGAGTCGAAATTTAAACTCTCTCTCTCTCTCTCTAATCTGAACCTGGAAAACCTCATTTCTTTGAAGTATTGGTTTGCCGCTGTAGGTGTAACTCTAATTTCGTGATCATCGTGCTCAGATGATCTCGAACAGGTTTAAATTAGAATTTGAGTACACTTCCAACTCTAATGTCGACCTGCTGGACTTCAGACAAAATTGAAACTCTATTTCCGCCGCGCGTGGGGCGTATACTACCCATAAATACTTTTACAATTAAATAAACTCGTTTTTGACGTACGCCTTACAATTTTTCAATAGTACGAAGCCATAATTAGCAAGAAAAAGGTATACATTTTAATATGCATTAAACAACAAAGCAATAAATACATTTTTTATTGTTATTATTATTAATAACAATAAAAAGTTAAATTTATTATTAACGTCTATATTTGACTCTACAATACATTTTTAAAGAATTCTTCGTTTTTCAATGGGAATTCCAAGTGGCCTGAACGGAAAGATCAACGGGGGTCGTATACGTCTCACGCGGGCACGGAACGTTTTAACGACGTGCAAACACTTTGTAAATTTATCGTGAATGCACTGTCTTCATAAAATTTTTTAATTAAAAAATAACAAAATCATATAATAATGATGTTTCAAACAGTGCAAATTGTACCGAATTATTCCATAAATAATGTATGATTAATTATCATAATCGTTACTGTTTTGAAAACGAAAGTATCAAATTATTTTATAAAATTTAATGAAAAGAACATTCGGGAGCAGTCACTGTCATGTCCAGTTTCTATATATAACTAAAGTCAACCGACGCCACTTGAAGAGTCGGTGGCTCAATTGGTAGAGTGTGAAAGCATTCCCAGTTTCGAGGATCGCAGGTTCGAGTCCCGGTAGGATCTGAAAAAAAACCGACACTCTGGCAGGCGAGTTGACAGGCCTATGGATGTATACCGACTGATAGGCCTATGGACGTATACCGACTGGATAGGTCTATGGACGTATACCGACTGATGGCGACACCATTTTTTTTCGCCACAGCTCGAGGCGAGGTCCATGAGGTCCAAATGAGAGTTATGAAAACCTTATTTGAACCTAAACTTGCGAAGAGTGGAAATATTCACGCAGTTTAGGTTCAAATTAGGTTTTCATTGCACAGACATCCGGATCTTGAAAACCAACTTTCAGCCTCGAGATCCTCAGTGAGGATCCAAAGGTTCAAATTAGAATTTAAATTTCGACTCGGGCCTGTAGATCAGTAACGAAGCTTTTACGGGTCTATGTTTATATGAACTTTTAGTCATCAAATAAGCCAAAGAATTACCTCCTTCCGTTTGTACATGATATTTAGGGACACCGTGTATAGTGTATGGAACGAATTTGATTTGAGAATAAATATTATTGATCGAGATTTCAAGAGGTAATTGATGTTTTTTTAAAAACGGATTACATATATCTACTAACGTAATTTTATAGATTGCTTACAGATGAATTCAACGACCTATAGTTAGATGACTTTGAGACGATCTTGAACCCAAAATACCATGTTCGACTGACTAACGTGTGAAGATAACGAATGGGAAACAATTACGATAGGAAAGTTTAAGTTTTATTGTCAGCCGTCGTTCAAAAGGTGGTTAAAATAGTGACTATTTACTTCGATACATTTTCAAATGCGAACTTCTTATAATACGTACTTTCACGTCTTTCGACGATGTTGCAATATCATTATACTTTCGATCCGTAAACAAATATTTAGTGGTGTTAGATTAGGTAAAATTAAGCGATCGTTCAGGCCACTGGATATTTAACCCGTCCAAATCAGCATCGAATATATTCTGCGAAACGTATTCTGTTTAATATTTCGCACGCTAAAAGTGCATTTCGATTTGGACAGCCGTCATGCTGTGCCACATACGCAATCGATATGTAATTGATGTGTTCTCTAAGAATTTCGACAACTTCTGGAATAAGAAATCGGCGTATTTTCTCTCATTCAAGGTTCCTGCAATGGGGAACGTGAACCTACAATGCGGTTTTTATGTATGTCATTTCATTCATTCACGCTCCACAATCGTTGAGATTTGATTTATTATTCAATTAAAAAGAATTCAACTTTCAACATAATTGTCATGAAGTTTCTAATGCATAGGAATTTTATAAAGGTTAAACTTATAATGGTTAAGTACCTGTCAAATATTTCACTTCGAAATGCACTCAATTTGTCGTCAATTAATGTTCAAATTATATTCCTTTTGTATCAGAACAACGACCTCTCCTCTTTTATTCGTTACAGGATTACCTACTGTGCTTCCGTTTGGGAACACTAATATAATCACCTGCACGAAAATTGTTAATTATTTAATTAAAAGAAATACGGCAGGAATTATTCCTTTCATGGTATCCTTCTGCATGCACTCATGCATTGAAATCTCTTAACCTTTCGCCACAAGAGTCGTTTCCTATTTTTCCTCTCAATAGCACTTCAATTTCTAACTATGATTGATACACTCACAGAGCTGAATGGCGGTGAAACGCTCTCGAGATATCTCAATTAAATTGTGAAAGATTTGGTAAGATTTACAATTCGAGCATTTTCCTTCGATAACACCATTCCAAGCGTGTTTACAAACACGGCGAATGATTTCAATCGTTAAGTTTATTGTCATCGAATTCAACATTGTGCAAGCTGTCGCGCCAGGAAGTGAATGGTCACCATTTTAAACACCATTTAATTGTGACGATCACCGATAAAACGCAAACCCTTTTGTGTGCAATTGTTTCCTATTCATTATCTTTAAGAAGTCAAAGATAGTTTTTTGGATTCATGATCGTCTGAAGATCATAGTGATTGTTGAATAAATTTGAATGTCAGCTACGAGGTTGCGTTAATAAAAATATGTCATTCCATTTAAAAAGATTAATCATTTTGAATTTTCCGCCGATAATTATTTCGGACCAAATTCCCTTTCCATGGCCCTTACGGTATTAAACAACTAACTACTTTGTTTGATATTTTGTCTATTGCTAGAACTAACAGAGATATTTGAGATGCTCATATTAGATGGAACACTCCGTTACAGTCCGATGAGTGACGTTCTGAGAGTGAGACGTTGTAGGCGACTTTGCTATATACCGGGTGATTCTTTAATATTGCGATAAACTTCAAGGATGGATTCCTTGGATGAAAATAAGAAAAAAAGTTCCTATGAACATGGGTCCGAAAACGCTGAGTTTCGGAGAAACAGGGTGTTCATTTTTATACGAATTTTCTATACTAATAATAGGAAGTAGATTTTTGCAGAGCTTTCATTTTATTTATTTTTTGAAATAGGGTCTTCTTAGTTAAGGGGGGGGGGGGGGGTAGGGTCTAAAAATCAATATTTTTTTATTGCCTTTTCTTATAGTAAAACATTTTAAGAATGTTGTGTCAAAATTTCAAGTCAATCGGAAGAAAAATCTCAGTCATAGACCTTTAAGTCTTCGCTCCTCTAATACTGCGGAGCAGCAGGAACTCGGCGCTTTAAACGTTTGTTTCTCGAAACCAAGTTTTAAAAGTCCGTCGACATCGTCATTTAAAAACTACAGCACCGATTCTTTTCAAATTCTGTACACACTTTCTACATATAAAATACCAGACCTCTACGTTTTTCTTTTTCTTTTTTTGTTACATTAAGGGGGTTTTGCAGCAACAAAATGACGGATTTTTTCGTGAAAAAATGGCAATTTTTACTTCACACAACCACCAAAAATTAAAAAATGGAAAACAAAGTTAAAGAAAAACGTAGGGGTCTAGAAAAACATCTGTTTTAACTAAACTGCTTTGATTTTTTGATTTGGGATAATTCTACACTGAAATATAGTGCCCACCGCAAATCATCTTTTCTAAAAGGCGTCCTCGAAAATGCTTCGTCACCGGCTTATTTCTCAATATTTTTCTACAAAAAAATTACAAAATGTTGTTCGAATGATGCTTCGTAATACCCGAAACATTAGAATATATTTACTTCAACAATAGCTCTAAAAATAATTCGTAAAAATAGAGTTATATTCCACGCGTTAGACCCCCCCCCCCCCCCCCTAAATATCATTTCAGAAGAAGGGATGCGTCATTACGTTTTAAATATTTTTTTTAAAGGCATTTAAAAATGCAATTCCGAAACTCAGCGTTTCCGGACCCATGTTCATAGGAACTTTTTTTCTTATTTTCATCCAAGGAGCCCATCCTTGAAGTTTGTCACAATATTAAAGAATCACCCGGTATATACCTATAATATTGCATAATATGGCGGTGAACCATTATAAATATTTTATTAAACTTGGATAGACAGTTGTCGTTAGATAGTTAGAAACGTTCATTTAAATCCAGGAAATTTATTTCTCTGTTTAAGTAAGAAGGAGGACGAGCGAAATTTTATTTAAGCGTGAATTCATTTCTGCCGAGTTACTCAACATTAATTCAAATTGATTCTCCTGATCGTATATTCTCTCGACCGATTTTTGATAAATTGTTTCGCCTCGGCAGTCGGCAATTACACTCTGTCAGTTAAACCAATATACACGCATCGATGCGTGACTCGAGTTTAAGCGCGTCTCTAGGACGATACTGCGGTCGAAGCGAAAGGAGCAGTGGAAGGAAATAAGATTCGTATAAATCCGCCGGCACGTATTTCGGTTCGACACGTCAGAAACGTCTCGTATATACGATAAAAAAAAAGGCACGCATCTTTATTCTCGTAGAGGAAGGAGAACAGAGTTGTCACGTGGCACGACTAGATTCGGATGAGCCTCGTCGAAGTCGTCGTTTATTGCGAAGAGAATTCTTTATAAAGTGAATTACCATACGAATTGTGGTCTGAGAAAATTTGGAAAATTCTACATGTACGATGGATGAGAGAAATGAATTTCCATTCGAGTTGTCCCTCTTGTACTGTGTTAGACAGTATAAGCTGGGGAGCAATTCAGGTGCGCTCATATTTCTTATTTTTATTCTGTAATATAAAACAGCCAAAGAGGAATTACGTTTAATATGCGTACCGAGCAACAAGTCGTTCGGACGTAAAATAATCGCCGTCTTTATGCAAATGTCACGCATTCGAAATTCTACAATATCGCTACACACACGGCATTCAAGAAACGATAGAATTTTACGCCGCATTGTTTCCAAAACACCCTCGATGTCGTATTTATAAATATTTAACGACTCATTAAAAAGTGAAGAATGACGCTTAAAGAGTTTGCACATCACGATTTGTCAGGATTTATAGTCCTTGATTTATGCACATTCGACATGTTCGCGGAAAAAGTATATCCCGATTTCTTTGGAATGCGCTGAGCTAGATTTCCTTGACTAGATATAAATAAACCTAAAATTATAAACATTTTAGGTGAATGGATTATACAATTTTTCACCAACAGCCGCAAATGTTCAAACTCTTAAATGTAATACATCCGAATGCAACCGCATGAAGGAAAAGCTTGCGAAAAAGTATCGTTAACCGAGCGATTCAATCCTGCTAAACTAATGAAGATTGCAGTCCGAAACAGTCATCAATATCCTCATCTATTCATTAGTTCTTATTTCTTATCGACTACAATATATCTTATCGTACCATATCAATGTATAATTATTATCGTTAATTTTAACATATCATCATTTAAATCTGCAACAAAACGCATGGTCATTTTAGCAATAAAAGTCGTAACTGCGATCTTAATGTCACGCGAATTTCCAATCGCAAAGTTAACGATAATTCCTGCCCCCAATTACATATTTATCGCCAGCAATTCTTTTTCATTCAATTACTCCAAATTCTTTTCGCGATGCGACGTCGCCCACGCGCGTCATTCTCTAACGTCTGTCAGTCAAGTAGGCCATGGCTGGGTTCATCGTCGGTTTCACAATTAATTTTGTCGAGCGCAAGACGCGTTTTCCCGAGTGGAGGCTTTTTCTTTCGCATTTACCCGTGCCAGTTGATGTTGCCGCGGTTCCAATCCTTCTTGATGAAATCGGCCACCCTTTCGCCGATCATCATGGCCGGCGCTGCCGTGTTACCCGACGTCACCTGGAACAGCGATAAAGCGATTGATAGGGGTGTTCTTCCCATGCGAGTCAACGTCTGTTCGACGCATGACCGATGTCCCAACCTGAGGCATGATCGATGTGTCTGCCACTCGAAGACCGTCGACCCCGTAGACCCTCAGAGTCGGATCGACCACCGCCATAGGATCCTGCGGTGGACCCATCTTACAGGAGCCCGCTTGGTGATTCTCCGGGGCGGTGTTCTGACGCACCACGCACTTCCAGTATTCGTCGCTGAGGAACTTGTGGCTGGAGCATGCCGCCAACGGAGTGTGTGCCAAAGTCACGTTGTACTTCGCCATTGTACTGGTGTTGACGAGGTTCAACGCGATCTGAATGCCCTCGACCAGGACGTCAATGTCTTGCTGTACACCTAGGTAGTTGCCCCATATATCGGGCATGCCAAGGGGGTCGTTGCTCGTCAGACGCAGTCTTCCTGGGATCGAAAGAAACGCGCCGTTCCAGTTGATCGTGTTTGTCGAGTTAACTTGAGGAATGTGGCGTAATTACGCCATATATGGCGTCTCTAAAAGCGAAAGGTCGTATACGCCGTTTCTCGTATTTTTTCTAAAAGTAAAAGCAAAAGGTCGTAGCTGTACAAATCTTTTTTTTCATTTCATGATAAAAATATACCAGAGAGGTGTAAAAACGCCAAAATAAAAGGTTGAACGATATGCTCTTTCGCTTTAATTTTTCGTGATTAAGAAAAAAATAACGTCAAATGCGTATCGATCAATTCTTTTATTTCAATCTATTTTTTAATGCATTTTTTGTATATTTTTATTGATTGAAGCAAAGCATATTTTATACGCCCTTTTGCTTCTAAGCTAGTTTTACTTTTAAAGATGCGATATTGTATTGGCGCTTGGCTTATAATCGCAAGAAGTAGGTACCGAGGACTGCGCAAAATGTTGCGTCTTTCCTGATTTTATCCAATCGGATTATGTGTATACATCGATAGGCACCGCATAAAGTAACGGAATGTATGGCCGCGAAAAAAGTAGAATACCACTTACTTCACCTACTCCAATCGATACCCTACTCATTTCTGTGCCACAGTGAGTCAGATGAAGATTTCATAAATCGTAACGTAAGCAATTAACCAATCATATAAGACAGCAAAGAAATCTCATTCGGCAATCGCTTTCGTTATTCCATGCAATAAAAACAGTGTAGAGGCGATTAGGTATACATAGAAAAGGACTTCGTAAATTGTTCTGAGTATTTTTAACACAATATACCGGGTGTTCACAATACTGCTTCAAAACTGGGCATTGACAGTTGTGCTCGTGCCGATTGGCTCGGCGTAAGCGGAGGGACTCAACCGGCTCGCTATTAGGTTGGCTGGTGGTCGAGGAAGTAAACTTCGGCGCCACCGAGCTAAACACCCTTTTTGACCGCCTGATTTGAAATATCGACACCTTGCTTTGAAAACCTCGAAGTGCAATTTTTGACAAAAATGCCATTTATAACTTACTATGTTAAGGTTTAAAATCTGAAAACAGTAAGCTATAAATGGCATTTTTTTCAAAAATTGCACTTACAAAATTTTCGAAGTAAGGTATCGATGGTATCGATATATCAATATGGCAGCCTACTTCATAGTAGGCATGGAATTCAGATATTATCAAAATACCTTTCAATCAAATCTTGTTTTCTTCCACCAGTTTTGGCGTTAAGACCGGCTAATAATTCCTTCAACTGCTTCACTTTTAAATCACCGTAATTCATTTTTACCAATTTTTTTACCAGTCACATTAGTGCAGCATTAATAATGTATTATAACCGTTTAAATTTGCCCGCGGGTGTTTGGCTCGGTGGCGCCATCTGCTTCAGTTTTGCCCAGCCAACTTCATTGATTCATGCGTTCGGTAAATTCCATGCCTAGATTTAGAGTAGATTCGTCAACATGACTTCTTCCTTGTGACGCATTTTATTTCTTTTATATTACTTTGTCTTAAGAATTCTATCAAGCTTACCTTTGCTGAGAGTCCGAAGATTGGTCGGCGATATCATGATCGTCCGACTGCCGTTGCTTTGAGCCGCTCCTATCATTCCCGTGGTAGCGCACCTTGGTTGGTAGCCTCTCATGAAAAACTGAAGATCGGGATGTTCCTTGGTGCCGCGGCTGGAGGGTATTATCCCGGTGATTTGGGACAATCCAGTGGAGGCCAGGGGACCGCGTTGGAAGGCCAAGTACTCCGCGGCCACCGCCCAATTCATGTCGTATACGTCGGGTTCGTTCACGGTGAATGGGATGTTGAAGGACACGTGATTGTGGATGTTCTCACCGACACCGGGCAGGTCCTTCACGAGCGGTACCTTCATTGCCTGAAGGTGGGCTTTAGGCCCGATGCCGGATTGGAGAAGCAGCAGCGGGGAATTGACGGCCCCGCCAGAAATGATTACTTCCTTCGTGGCAAAGGCGGTTTTCAATTGGCCGTCCTACGCAGGAAATTAGTGCTCGTTAAAAAGAAGTCGCCGAGGACGAAAGGTACCTAGTCGTGGGTGACTTGCGGTGTCACACGAATTCCGTATCGAGGTTACCTGATAATATTGAACTCCGATGGCCTTCGAATTCTCGAATATGACCTTGGTCACGATGGCGTTCAGCGTGATTTGAAGGTTATTACGGAAGCGAGCGGGTCGAAGGAAGGCGGATGCGCCGCTAACCCTGACGCCGTTTCTGCTATTGGTTTGTGCCACCGTAAAGCCGATGTTGTTACTGGGGTCGCCGTTGATGTCCTCTATGTATCGATAACCTCTCTCCCGTACACCGCTTAAGAAGTCCCACGTCATCGGGGGCTGCCACGGGAATCTCTCGACTCGTAGTAGACCGCCGGCCGCGTGGTATTGGTTACCAACTCTGTTGAGCTCGCCGTTGTCCTCCGAGTGCATGAAGAAAGGCAGAACCTGTTTGCATTTATGGCTTTAAAATGGCTCGGCGAAAGAAAGAATACCTTCGGGCTAGACGCACGTACATAGATTGACATACTGACATAGATTTCATGGACTTACATTCATGGTCCTTTATATCGCACTTAATAAATTCGATTTTAAGTATTACGTATCAATTGAATCAACCGAATTAGTTATTGAAACTATTAAACAATCAAGAATTCTATACTCTCCCGCAGAAATTTTCAATGGAATTTTACCTGCTATAAAACGATATAATATTTTCGTTGGTATTATAATAGTACCTATCTATCCGTTGTGCAGTCATAGATTCTTTTTCTGGCGGCGCGGGCGAAAGAAATTCGTGCGAGAGAAATTACAAATAATTACAACAAAAGAAGGATTATTACTGCTTGTAGCGGTAATAATTTCGTTGAGGAATGTAGAAGACTTTTTCCTTGCCAACAAACAAAGACATTTCTCAATGAGAATGTCCAAGCTGCAAACGTATACAGAGAATTAAGGTATTTCCATGGTTTTGCGTTTTTCTTACGAATCTCATGAAATTTTGCCAATCGAAGACTGAAATATTACCCATCGATTCCCAAAATTTCAGAACGCTGAGCCATGTAGTTTAAAAGAAAATGTTAATTCAAAGTAGCATTTTCTACACTGACTTCCAATGGCTAACATGTAGAAAGACGGTACCTCAGTGACGTTTTGAGCTATAACTACAGAACCAATCTTACAATGTTAAAGAAAAACTAACGGCGAATAAAATGATATTGTAGGATTATGTTCATAAAAACTCGAAGTGCTGAGCCATATAGTTTCAGAGAAATTATAACTTAAAAACTGAGATTTTTTTTGAAACTGCAAAGTGGTGGGGACGAGTAACGATGATGTGGCAACAGTGCGCACAGCTGATTTAGCCCTCTCCTGTGACTCAGTAGTACTTTTGCTACCGGAGAGGGGATAGCCAGTGGCATGGCGCGGCAGCCCCCACTACGGCACGTAGTGGCAGGCACATAGCGGTATTCTAAGGAGAGAGAAGCACTGTTGCCACGATTATCGGGCCAGGCAGTGTATATGTGTGAGGTACATTTGTACACAGGAGGTCTCTGTGTAGCAAGGAGCTCAGAGTACAGAGTTACTCAAAAGTTTCGTTCGTGCGTAATACAGTTTGTGATCAGTTGTACTAAGTCCTGAAGAAAAAAATTTGAATACGACTGTCACCATTGAAATACCTTAAGTGGGATAACCGTAATTGTTTCTTTCTGAAATTCAATGAAATCAGGTCAGAAAGGGCCAGAATATGTACACAGGCCAAGTCTGGTGGTTTCTTGCTGATTGGTCAATACAGCTCAGAGTACTTATACATAAGTTATGTAGCTACCATGACAGCTCACCTCTTTCCAGGACCACCCCGTATTTCCCGCAGCAGCCCAATTGTCGTAATCCGCGGGATGTCCTCGAGTATACATCATACCGTTGTGAACCGAATTGCCACCGAGAGTTTTGCCTCTTGGCCAGCTGCACCGACCTCCCGAGGCTAGGCAAGCGTTTTTCTCGTTGTTTGTTTTGTACTTCCAGTCGATGTCAGACCCTGTTCGAAAGGTGGTGCGAAAAAGTGAAAATTGGACAATTTGTGAGAGCGCGCCGTGTCGATACGATGAGGAAATAAAGACTCACCCAGGAACATTGCCGTCATACTGGGAATTTCCGCACCCGGCGGCTCGTCGGGACCCGCCTCTAGCAGTAGGACATTCCAGTCTGAAATTTCGCTAAGCCTCGAAGCCACTACTGAGCCGGCTGGTCCACCTGAAAGATTTGTTTCGATTTAATTTGATTTCACCCGATTTGCGGTTAGTGTGCAACTGCAATTATGAGCATCTTATATTGAGGGAAACGTTAGATCGAATGCTATTGCACTGGTGTATAGGCAGAAAAAGTGGATTCTAAGTTCTAATAGCGTTTCCTCGAATTTTGACCCTCCATTTTTCTCAGTGATGTGGTACACTGAAAGAAATTCTGCAAGAAAATCTTGTCCACCTGGTGATTGGACGTTAAAGAAACAAGCGCGTAATATATTTGCCATCAGTAACAATTTTCTTACCCATAAAAGTGATAATATTTTCACAACGATAATAACTTCCTGCTTCATATTAACCTGCAATACTTTATTGCGATATCTGTATTACATCTTAACAATACCAAACTTCGCAAAAATTGGCTGGATTCGAGTAAACGTGTTTCAGAAAAGTTCCGTGTATATGTTTATTTGATTCAAATGGATACTGTGTTATCATTTGCTTCGAATAATGCTCAATTAGATTGAAAATATTGATCTAGTGTATATTTCTCACTACCGCACACCTTCTTTATTTCTGTCATTTGTTATTTTATGTATAAGTCTTCCTTGCAAGAGTTACGATATTTGATGTCGAGGAATCTAATGGTACATGTAACGCATTTTTAATAATACACGTTATTATGAGATATGAAGGTGAACTTTATTTTTTTTTAATGGAACTTAATATTTCTTATTGTTATAGAAGGTGTAGAACTCGTCGGGAATAACCAGAATGGCATAAGATGAAATGCTCATCCGTTGAATCTTTTTCGAGATATTACCGGCTCAAAGTACTGTATACGAGTAAGGAAAAAGTTAAGAGTAAATCCGCGGAGCTTAAGTAGTCGCGCGGCGTAGGTAACTTACTCTTCAACTTTGAGCGGCTGTACATATCTCACAAACAGTTTTATGTATGGGCGTGTTACCTTACAGATGACTTTCTTATTAATCTTGAAGAGCTACAGGGTATCCCAGAAAATACACGCGAAACGATTATCAAACTGTACGGAGCGTCTGTCACATTCACCACTATTGAGATGACCGATGTCTTTCGGACTGGAACGTCTATTCGGTTCGTGTCTGGGCTGTCGGTATTACCACCGACTTTTAGAGAACCATCTTGGATCGGGTGCGTCTACCGATATGCAACCCGCTACGCTGGCGTGTATTTTCTGGGACACCCTGTATATAGCTTTTGCAAGGATAAAAATATTGAATTCCAGTTAATCCTACAGTGGTCGCAGGGATGACAATGGTCATCTATACGTGATGTGATTTCTGAAACCAAATGAGTAAATTTAAGCTGAAAGTTCCTAATTGTTAAAAAAGAAGTTCATATTTTATTAAAGACCTGTTATTGTTCATTAAGAGATTCCTAAGATTTAATAATAAAACTATAGGGTGGTAAAGTGATATAATACGCCCCGGCTTTTAATACGCCCCACTGCAATATTTCTGCTCGTATTCGTTCTCTGATTCAGTATCGTGCAGAACATCGATCGTGTTACTCGTGTGTTATTTTGTATGTGACAGTTAAAAACGTACGCTGGTACTCTCTTTTCCGAGAAAAATAATATTCATTGGTAAGAACAGCCAAACATTTGTTGCATAGTTTAAGTAAATGCCCTCTGTTATGTTTCAAAATATTTATCTTTAATTTTTTTCTGTTTGACCTTTACCTATCCAAACAAATGAACGTCCTTGAGTATGCGTCGCAGTTAAAATACATTTTGTACACCCGATTTCGAATACGCCCCACATGCTTGGTTGTAAAACGCCCCATAGTCCAGTCATTCTAGATCCAATTTACATGTGCATCACTAGATTAATCCCCTGCCGATGATTTATGGACCAATCGAATTCTTGACATGAGGCTTGAATGAGGCTTCAGTCATTGACGATACCGGCTGCATTGGAGTGTGGAGAACATTATCATTCAACCAAATCCAGAGATGATTGGATTCAGTGCATAGTTTATAGAAAGTGGTTGCATGAAAGCTGCACGATGCACCTAAATATGTACAACAAATGTGGACGTCAAAAGAAACGCACGGAAAATAAAAAATAGCTTGTTAGGATCAACTTTTCACCCGGGGCGTATTACAATCACGTAGAGTGTAATACGCCCACCCTTGATATTTTTAGAAATCTAATTTTTTTTATTTGAAGTTGTTTTAGAAAAACATCCTGTTGATTTTCGAGTAAGTTCGTGTTTTAGTTATTTCCTGTTCACTTATTTTTGAATAAACGCTCAAGACACTGATATTAATAATCATTTCCGAAATATGGGACGTATTATATCACTTTACCCTAAATATGTTTTACATGTTTATTCGTTCCTTAATCCTCATTTCAATGTGGGAGACTAGTATCTAAGGCGCGACCACTGACGTTTCGTTATGGAGCGCGACCACTATAGGGTTAACAACATGAAGGTGACTTTTGTATATCGTAAACAATGCATGTTATCAAAAATGTGTGTCCTCATCGGCATCAAATCGATTTTATTCGAGAGATTTGTTCGTAAAATGACAAATAACGGAAATAGACGAGGTATGTGGCGGTGAAAAACGCGTCATGTCTAGATACGTTCTATATCCAAGCAATATTCTTTTAAATCAATTCGATATTTAGTTTCAACTCTTGAAAAATACGTTCGATTTTATTTGATTCCAATAAATACTTTTCTCGTGATGACGAAGCTATAGCAACCAGTAGGTAAAGCCTGTCATAAGTGTCTGCCGCTTTACCGGGAGCAGTAGTACGGTGATAGACGTATGACGGACTATATCTACTGAGTATATATATACTATTAGCTGCGGCTCCTACGTAGTTGGAAATTTTGTGCTGGGGTCGGTCCACTCATTTTTATACATTAACCCTCCGTGGCCACACGTCGTACAGTTCCACGATGGTCGCACATGGGTCAAATGGACTCAATCGATTCTTAAATAATAGTCACATGAACAACATCCGTCCAATTTAGACCGACAAGTTATAGAGCATTCTTCGAATATTGTAGAATATCTAATTACTCTGTCTACGTAAGAAACGAAATGATGGCATATATTTAGAAACGATCGTGGATATGTAAATGCGTAAAATATTAGCTGCTTTACTAAAAGTGTCATAACGTCTTTATTTTTAGAGTTTTCTTAATAAAGTCAATGGATGATTCTCGTAGCATAAGGTACTTTGAAGTAATAAATCGTTCTATAGAAATAGTGCATTTTTGTAAAACGATTTTTTCAAAGTCCGAAGAAAGTTCGTAGTACAAGTTTTAAGAAGATATTTATTCTAAGATCTGACGAGGGTCTAGTTACAATTGTAAAAAAAGAAGTACAATTAACTTCTAAATTGTTGCCTGGGTCAAATAGTCCTTTGGTGACTATATAGGGATAAAATCAACGAATTCCTAGTGTTAATTCAGCATTTTTTTCGTTAAAATTGACGCAAAGAACATTAAAATTGCCACAAAAAATGTTAAATTAAAACAAAGAATCAGTTAATTTTAACATAAAAATTGGTTGAACCAATTCCAACACAAAATTTCCAACTGTATAGATTTCCCGATGAACGTACATATAACACTGGCTAACTATAACGCTGGCTGGCTATAACGCTGGCTTACTAGTTTCAGTACCTACTAGGTGCATTTTCTCAGTCTATATTACCGCATAGTAATGTGTTACTTTCGCAATGACAATAGTTGCTATTGGAATTTCAACGACAATTCCTTTGCCTCTAAGCACTTTTGGAAACGTTCCACCCGACTCGTTAGAATTAAACAGTGCAGCAAGATTTCAACCGTGAAGAGAGAGAGAGAGAGAGAGAGAATGCTCATTTTTCTCCGCGCCGCGCGAGGAAAGCGCGCAAAATTGAAACCGCCGCGCTAATGCGCGTTAGCAGTAATATCGCGTTGCTTTCGCAATGACACCAGTCGCTATTGGAATTTCTATGCGATAATTTGTACTAAGTACCGTCACAAACCCCACCTACGGACTTACGAGAATTATTGTACTCGTAACGCGGCGCAGCGAGATTTGAAGCGAGAAGATCGCGCCGCTCGTCCTCTTCCGCACAGGGAGAGGAAAGCGCGCGTAAAATTGACTTTGCGACGATGCGCGCTAACGAACGGCGAAAGAAACGTTTCATTACTTCGCCGCCGGAACGAGTCATTCGGAACGATAAACTCTCGACCGACGCGCGAGGAAATTATAGTTTCCACCGAATTATCAGTTGAAATGGGTACTCTCGGAGCGAGAATGTGTTATTTGCACCCCGCGCGGCGCTGCTCGTTTATTAAAATTAATTGCGCGAAACCTCCCCGTCCCTCCTTCCTCATTTCCTATATTTTCGAGGCAATCAGCGTCGCATTAAAAAAATTCTTATTTCAAAATATACACATATACTTAGGTACCTAGAGGAAGTTCGGTCAAAGCGGATGCCCTGCACGGAGAGAAAAAAAAGAGAACATCTAGCCCCTAGAAGATGAGGAAAAGTGTCATTTTTCTGACTAACTGTGCACCGAATTGACAGACGGTAGAATTTTTTCGCCTTTGGAATGAGGGGGAGATTTTTCCATCAAAATCGAAAAGTAATTTTTGATAAATAAACTGGTAAAATTTAACCCATGTAAATGTAAATGTTCCTTGCTAAAAACGACAAATCATACATTATTTTATTTCTCAAAAAAAAAAAGAATATTAATAAGGATTCAAATTTGTCAGGGGGGCTATTCTCGACGCGTGAGAAATGTTTTTCGTGGACGAAAAGTAATTCGTTAACAGAGGTAAAGTTTCGTCGATCACTTTCGTTAATGATTCGAAAATCCCTTCCAAGATAGATCTCGTCGACGAAATGAATTTTCTCACACGAAAAATAATTTCCCATACTCCTCTCCCCGTGTTTACATCTCTTAGCAAAACGTCTTCTTTTCAGTATCTTGTTTAATCCCTTAGCGACAAATCTTCTTTAAGATTCCGTTGTAGTGGGGTTACGGACAACGGAATACTTGATTCTGATTGGTCTATAAGACCGAATGTAACATTAGCACTTGTCGGTGAAGATTTTCTCCAGGAAAAAGGGAAAAAATCCAGCGCAGAAGAATATATGTTGACCATAAACTGTAGAGCTACTACTATACTGCTGCGTAGTTTTTATTTTATTTTGCTGGGAATTTGAAAATTCACCGAAAATTCCCTTTTTTCAGAAGAATAATTTTCCAGCCCTTTGATAATTTCTTACCTATCTCACTGTAATTTCTGGTTGATTGTCACAATGGTGCAGCGTTACCCATAAAAAAGGGGAATTTTTTACTTTTTTTTTTCTCCGTGTGGGTAATGTGGATCGACTTTTTCTTCGCTCCTCTATGATAGCGCTATATGAATCTCTACAGGCTGAGAGGGCGATCGATCACCAACGCTATGACTGTGTGGAAAAACGTCCGATTCCGCTCGCAAATTTTATATGGAGGAAGGAATGAAATTGTGCGTCTTCTTGCAAATTTCGCTACGTTACGTAGCTTCATTATTAATGGTAATAGTTCCAATAGCACTGCGAATGTTTTTCAATAAGAACTCTACGTTCTGAAAAAATGCTATTGGAGTTTTAAATTGTTCACTTATCGCTCATACTTATTCTAATCTTTGCAAATTCGCGCCAACTGGGTTGTCTGGGCAAAGCGGATGGCCTGTCCTCTTTTTCCGGTCATATTGATTGATTCTTTTTCTGCTTTCAGAGTTCTCAAATATAAACGTAAAAAAAACTAAAACGAAATGGACAGTGAGCACTTTGAAGCGAGTATTACATCGGCAGCCGAAAAGTATCTGATAGAGGACTTGGCAATTACTTTTGTGATGATCGTCAAAACTGATGCAAATTTATTTAATTCGGTCTGCTTTGTCCAAGTAACCAATCCGCAAAGCGCGACCCCTTTAGACAAATCGGATATTTTCTCTTGCTCTAGTTTTTTATTATAAAGAAGTTCACATGTTCAAGTTCTGAATTGTTTTCTTTTTTTTTTTGAACATTGAATACAGTTAAAGAATTATTGTAATAAAGAAGGTTTCTGATCTCAATTTTAACCGCGTCATTTTTCTTGCCAAACCTCAACACATCCGTTTTGCCCGAGCTTCCTCTACACGTTACATCCCAAGTGCAACGTCCAATGAGACAACCGAAGCCTTCGCACCGTGCACCGCCGTTGCTCCTCGCTTTCTAAAGCGCCGCTCGTTGTCTTTAACGTCCTCGTCCCAATTCCAGCGGTACACTGACGTTGCATTCTCATTCGCCGGAAAATCGGCTGCGCGCGGGTCGGCAGAGAAAAAAAGAAAGAGGACGGGCGGAAAAAAAGGAAACTTTTTTCCCCGCACACCGCTGGGCATAATTGTCTCCGTGTACGCAAGAGCGAGTTACGTTTACAAATGACGCCCGATATTCGACGGAGCGTGATGTCGAAATTACAGAGACGAACGGTTAACGATTCGTTATTATCCTTTTTTCCCGTCCGACGCGTGCTCGTTATCGCTGGCGCGGACGATGCGCTAGATAATAATCGCTCTGGTTTTCCGCGATACCATAATCGTTGATTATCGCTCATCGATCGCGCTTGGAATTACGTCTCGATGTAAATCGGTACGATTGACTGTGCGGAGGGCGAGCGCTGCGCTGTTTTCACTGTCAAGATCGGGAGGCGTTGCGTAAGGACTTTCCACTGTAACGCCACGCGTTCGTCAACCTGTCGCTCGGCGACGGGTGAGATAATTGAACGTTAAGGAATGAAACGCAGGAAGATTTTAGCACGTAATTAAATTCGCGGTATGCAACTGTTCTATTAGCTGCATTCCGCGGAGATCGGCATCTCGTTCTCCTCGTCGTGGCGATCTCTTCGTCTGAATTCTAATTGCCGCGTCGGCTGGTTAGTTCGTTTTTTTCTTTCGATTTTTCTTTCTCCCGAAACTACAGTCCCGCAGACTTCTCGATCGGCTTTGTTCGATTCTTCGTAGTCGTTCGTCACATTTTTCCTTCCCCTTCCCTCGTCGCGGTTAGACAGTTTACTGCATCGTTATGGAAATGTATAGGGCGATTCGGTATCCATCGCGTTAACTTTTGTGGGCGTGATTTTCGCGAAAAGTTGAAAGTACATTTCGGCTCCGATTAATTCCCGTGGATAGTTTGTTCGAGGTATTGAATTTTTGTGGCGAAAAATGCGAACCTATTGTCCATAGAAAAATGGACAAATATTTCCGATGTTTCATGAATAATACGTTCGTAAAAGGAAGTGCGACAGTTCTAAATCATCTTATATGTACATGTGTGTACATAGTATGTATATGTACCGCTGCAGCGACGAAACTCAAGAAAGTAAGTACTTTTGAGAATGGTAAGATACTATTTAATAGCTTAGTAAAAAATCTATAGTAAACAAATAAATGTAATCATGTTTTTCTGAGTTGCATGACTATCGAAATAAATCACGTGCGATGTTGTATAAATAACGATAAGATAGTACGAGCGGAGTTGTAGAACGGTGAGAACCGTTGCGTCGCAGCGCAAGAAACCACGCCGAGGCGCTTCGTGAATGATAAATCCTTGGACAAATAGCCACGAGGCGAGACAAAAACGAGATTTCACTGCCAATCAATATATAAAGTGGAACGTAACGTCCATCTCCGTGAATCGCGGAATTTATACTTCGATACTGTCTCCCTCTCTCTCTCTCTCTCTCTCTCTCTCTCTCTCTCTTGTCGAATTTATATACGGGTGTGGTTCGTTCCTTTTTTTCAATCTCACCCTTCTCTTTTTTTTCCAAAGCCGCAACTCGCCTTTTCCGGTTCGACTTTGCCCGATTGGCTCTCGTATTTTTTCTTTTTTTACTTCAGTGATCGAACGCTGGTAAAATACCGAAAAGAAAGTGAATGGTTAGCTAAGATCAGCGAAGTTATAAATTATTTTGTTATAATGTTGTCGTCGAGAGAAACGTCGCGTGTATGTGTGTGTACACATATTATATACATATATATAGCTATATATATATTATATATATAGGTAGGTATATAATAGAATTGAATTGCTTAATGCACAATTTTATATGATTATTTTAGTAATGTCTCTCTCAAATTCTCAGTAAAACAATAATACTGCAAATTTTTCTAATATATACGCAGAGGTATAAGAATTAACGAGAGAATACTTTTTAAACAAAGGAAGTTTTTAGCAAGGTTCCGCGTTATCTATATCGTATAAAATTGTGCATTAGGCAATTCAATTTTATTATTTTCTTGGAAGATCTGCGGTTACCAACAGGTATAAATAAGCGTCTAGTACCCGGGTTTTAGAATGGTAGAAACAATTGACCACCGTGATAAAAACCCTCGCTGTACACGCGTTTGCACAACTGCAGCGATATTACGCGAACGGTTATGCACCCGCGACGGGAAGTTTATCGCTAGTTATGATGAATCTCGCTGGTCACCCATTGCCCACGTCTTTTCCTTGCCACATTTCCTCGTCGACGTCTCGTCAAACTCAAGCCCGATTGAGGTATCTTGCGAGGACCCGGAGACTCGCCGATTTTAATGCACCCGTTAAAAGTGAACGGTGCAGCAGCAGCGCGCTGCATGGGCACCCCGGTGTACCGTTCTACCGCTTAACGTTTTTCCGTAAAGACACAACTTCTTTTTTGGATTCATTCGATATATAAGAAATGCTGTCCTAAAAATGAACTAAAATTGAAATATGAACAAATAGAAATGAATTACGAATTATAAATTTGTAACAGGTATTGAGGGAATCAATCTCTGGCCGAGAATCTCCTGAGTCACTTTAATGCATATCACTTTCGAATATTGTTATTCCCTTCGGAATTTAATATTGATGCTCGTAGGGCTGGATCCCATTTTCTAAACTTATTAATAGAAGGGTTAAATATTTCTTTCATTGTTTTTCAATTGCTGATTACAGTTCTGGGAAGTATCAATGATACCACAAGATGTTTTCATATTCAAATTCTAGTTTTACTTCTAAAACAGCATTTTTGGTCCAGTCTGTACCTACATATCCATATATGCATGATAAATACAGTACGTGTGTATGGGTGTGTATAAGTTTATTGTTCCTTCATTTAATATAACGAATGATTCTCTTCTTTTATTAAAACCCATAGATTTCGCATTTGCTTCGATAAGAAAAAATAGTAAGTAGGGGGAGTTTCCCTAGCGCTGGATAGCACCTAGTACCGGACACTCTCTCTAGCAATGTCTTTCAAGATAAGCGTAACGAAACAAAAGTACATATCGTTAGGTTACTGCGAGAACCAGATAAGTAACATTTTCTGCGTACAAATGCACTTAACTGGTTTTCGCTGCCGAAAAATATAAAAAAGCGGACTTATAGCTATTTAGTTGCCTTACGTCTTTGACCTTTAGACTTACAGAACACTTACCTGGTTTCCACAGAACATTTCTTCGTAGCTTTTATAATCAAAGCTGCACTTAAACAAAAAATGCTAATAATGGAGTTATCTTGTTTTTGCAGTAATGCGACGATATGCACGTTGATGCTTCATAATTAAATATCTCTAGGTGCGGAATATCAGTTGCTAGTGTCGTTATGTTCGTGAAGGGGAACCTTTACCTTAAAAATTGATGTACACGCTTACCGGACTGCGTTGTAATTTCTAGTGATTCACAAGTAAATGCTGTTCTATTGTTCTTTTCATTAATGAAACTATAAGTCTTATCTCAGTTTTCATATTTATGCTATCATTTGAAGTACTAGTTTGATAGAAAATTTACTTTGGAACATTCTCAGAGTCCCCTGTGGTCCAAATGACAAGTTATCTCCTAGTACTAAATAAATTATTATTTAGATTATTTCTCTCTATTTCCAAATATTCAATAAAAAAATAGTGGAAAGCATTCTTGAGAGCCATTACATCAACTACTTCGACAAAAAGAAGCAGCCAGTTTGACTTTGTGCGTTGTGTGCTTCAAGGATACGGAAGAAGACTAGATTCGGTGTCGTACCTGTCAAGAGGGAGCACGCAAGAGCTACGCTGACGTCTCAGAGTGTTCTGATAGCTACAATTATAATAGATATCATCAATTTTCAGTGTATCCAGTGTTAGTGCAATTACTTTGACGTGTCCGATACTAGGTGCCAGTTTTTGAAGCACTGAACAATTAAGTGTGTGTTTATTGTCGTTTATCAAGTCGAAAACAATTTTTTTAATTGATGGGATTCATCAAATTTTGTATACAGTGTATAGTATACTTCTACGTAGACAATAATAACGGTTAAGAAACCAATTACCTATTCTATTATTTCTCGAATAGCCTTAAGTGTCCGTCAATAAGGGAACTCCCTTTATATAAATTAGATTTCATTATTCGAGTTTACGCGATAGAAAAAATTAGGTCTCTCTCTCTCACGATTTACGGGGGTTTCCATGATGAAAATAAAACGATCGAGCTAGATATATCATAAAAACTACACGAAAATGACTTAAATGAAATGAGGAAAATTCCTGTCCAGCGGACACGCCATTCGGTAAATACCAATGTCGAGGTAATGCGCCAGTTGATTGCAGTAGTAAGTTATCACGTAAAATAGGAAGTACGCCGTAAAACTGAGGCGTGTGTTGCACTTCGCGGTAAATGAAATAATGACCATACCCCGTGGCGATGCGAACTCGGAATTGGGACCGTAAAGGTAACGATTGACGTAGTGGTTGAAAAATATCGGAGCTACCATTAATTAAATCAGATGGAATGTTCGAAGAAACAAATATAGAAAAAGGGAGGGAGAGAAAGTAGATTACGATATTTATTTATTAGGGGTCCGAGATAGAATATCTTTCTAACTCAACTATAAGTTATGAAGACGTTTAACCCGCGTAGAAATTTTGATAGGAATTTAATAGAACTTAATAAGGAATCTTGTATAGAGGCTGATCTAGTCTTACAGGAAAATGTAGCACTATAAGTATATACTGTAAAAAAGATTTGTATTAAATTTAATATAATTGTATATAAAGTTTATATTAAATTGGATACAATTTTGATAAAGAAGTATATAGGGTAAAAGGGGAACAAACTTCTCAGCGCTTATTTAGCTTTGAATGTGATTATCTCAAAATGCAATGGAAATAGCTTTCTTATAGCAAAAACATTGATACATTTTTTTTATTAAAAGTTTTTTTCGATATCTGCAATTGTTTTAAAGGTAATCGATTTCAACTCGCATTTTAACTCACATTTTTATCCTGTATTAATTTTTATAACACATACTAGATAAAAGCTTTATATACAATTGTAAATTTAAAACAAATTTTTCTTAGAGTATCCATCTTAGGATTATTCCTATCAGATAATCAGGTCAATGTCTGAACCCGATAAGGACCCGTAAGGTTTTCCTGCTTCAATAAGTAGTGCCATTAGTTTATGGACTATTCGCAAAATCCGGTTAGGGCTGGACAGGAATCTGGTTAGAATACTCCTAATAAAGACATTTAACGCTTTTCTTAACAAATTTCTACACTGGAATCGCTACATTTCGTTACAAGAATTACATTTTCGAATGGAATACTTAATATTGTTTTTTATTCACCAGTCGTACACGTCCGATCGAGAAACGTCAAGTATTCGTCGGTAGGTTTCCATGTTTCATTACGGTGACAAAATTCCTCAAGAGGCAATCCGTGTTGCTCTGGACCCGGTAGTATTCGGAGCAATCTTCAAACTATAGCCACGGCGCGCTAGAACGAGAGTCGGTTGAATCATCACGATTGTACTTTTTTGTAGACGCGATTGAACCACGCAGTATGATCTATTCTATAAGAAAGAACCCCTAGTAGAAATCCTAGAGCGTTACGTAGGGATTTGTCAAGGGCCTGGTACCGGGCCTAACTAGTCGCTGATGTAATGCTATTAGGTGTTAGTTATAGTGACTGTTCAGATTCTGAATTAATTTCTACTGTGTATTCTAGTAGAACGGAGAAGATTTTCCTGTAAAAATTACCATGAAATTCACGTTAATCAGGGGACATTATGTCGATCACCGTATTTTTACTGCGCGTCACGGCTAAAATGATGAGTAAACCAGTCACTTTTTATCAGCTGGATTATTTACAATTTTGATCTTTTTTTGAGAAACCAATAAATTTTATCATGACTACTCACACAGTAAAAATTTAGTGGTCGACATAACATCTCGTGCAGCTGTCATGAATTTAACGGCAATTCGCCGAAAATTCTTCTTCTTCTCTATACACCATCCGGTTTCAAACTTACTCATTGTCAGTCATCTCGTTATCTATGAACTTTTGTCCTACATCGATATAGGACTTTATTGTAGATAAGAATGTGCTTCTCAAAAAAAACTTATAAGAATATATGCCAAAAGTTTATAAGTCCCAAATATTAGCGATTCGAGCTTTCATACTGTCATCAGTAAGTTTGAAATCACATGATGTACTCGTACATGGAAAAAAAATGAAATGAAATTGACGAACACTAGGTGCCCGAATTCTAGCACTATATGCCCCTTGTATGACACTACACGTGCTTTGTATGGCACTGTAGTGACAGCTCAAATTTATGAAAAACATTGCCATACAGAATAGCACTTCATCCTCTGCGTATAATAATAGCAAGTATTAATACAATGTCACATATTTTCAGACCAATGCCAATGCCAATGCCAATCCAATTAGCTGTATTACAAAGAATGTCAATGGCTGTATTGTAGAAAATGCTACAAAGCCTGTATTACGAAATGCCAAATTATCTTAAAATATACCGTATTAGGTTAATGTTTGCTATACGCAGTGAATTAAATGCTATATGGCAATATTTTTCATAACTTTGAGTTTTCACTACAGTGTCATATAAAGCATACGTAATGGCATATATAGTCCCAGAATTCAGGCTACCAGTGCTCGCCATTTCAATTTCATTTTTTTTCCGCGTATCTATTATAACAATGGTTCACGTTAACCGTGGTGGTTGAACCTGCAGTGTGACGTCGCCGGCCTTATTATATTGGGTTGCCGAAAAGTTCAAATTTACAAGTCCGGATTTACACCTATTTCGATGATTATACAATTCTCTTAATAGAAAACATATGGTACGTATGTGTGTACAATCTATAATACATCACGATTGTAAATAGATATTTGTGATAAGTCAAAGAAACATATGAGGCTAAACTTATTCACCAGGAAAGGAAATTTAATCGCCATTATCTTATTATCTATGAACTTTAGGACCACATCGATGTAAGATACTTTGTTGTAGATAAAAATACATGTGTGTATAATAACATAATATAAAACAGTTTTTATAGAAAAATTGTTAGATGTGAAACATCGAAATTCTTCTTTGTAGAAAGTATGCGATAGGAAGGATGGACCACGCGTCTGTCGAAAGAACACGTGCGCCAGTGCGCATTTGTATTTATGACTGTGATACTATTAAACGGTACGAACCGTTGTGTCTAATTCAAAAAGCGCATTTAGTTTACTCTCTCTTAACTCTACCATCGGTACTCTTTAATAGTATCACAGTCATAAATACAAATGCGCACTGGCGCACGTGTTCCTTCCTATGGCATACTTTCTACAAAGAAGAATTTCGATGTTTCACATCTAACAATTTTTCTATAAAAACTGTTTTATATTATATGTTATTATACACACACGTATTTTTATCTACAACAAAGTATCTTACATCGATGTGGTCCTAAAGTTCATAGATAATAAGATAATGGCGATTAAATTTCCTTTCCTGGTGAATAAGTTTAGCCTCATATGTTTCTTTGACTTATCAAATATCTATTTACAATCGTGATGTATTACAGATTGTACACACATACGTACCATATGAGGCTAAACTTACTTGCCAGCGAAGAAGTTTCAATTACTATTATCTCATTATTTATGAACTTTTGACCTATATCGATATGACTTTTCTATGTATGGTGGGAGAAGGAAATTCTTCGAAACCACCGAGCTGGAGCATGAAAATTGGCGCCGGGAGAGTACGCAGATTCAGCGCCGTTCGGTTGGTGCTATCCCCGAAGAAGTACACGTGCACCGCAATAGTCGAATTTATTGCGGGTCTGCACTTTGTCCGAGGAGAGCATAAAAGGCAGAGGGTTTCTGTTGTCTCCCGCGAGGCTCCTGAAATCTGAGCACGCGGTCGAGGCCCTTCGCTTGCGACCCGGCGCCTATCACTCTCGCTAGACATTTAGCCGGTCAAATAGACTGAAATTTCTATGGCAGTAAATTTTTATCGTGTATCCACTGCAATCTAGCTAGATTTATTTTTCTCAACCGAGATTCTAGACTAACTCTCGCTAGATTGTTCTCAATGCTGTGTCCACTTGAGTAAATCTAGCTGAAAACGAAAGAACACGTTCGTCAGTGCGCATTTGTATTTATAATTGTGATACTATTAAACGGTACAAACCGTTGTGTCTAATTCAAAAAGCGCATTTAGTTTACTCTCTCTTAACTCTGCCATCAGTCGCTGTTCCGTCTCGCGATAAACGGAATTCGACACAACGGTTCGTACTGTTTAATGGTATCACAGTCATAAATACAAATGCGCAATGGCGCATGTATTCTTTCAACGGATGCGTGGTCCATCCTTCCTATCGCATACTTTCTACAAAGAAGAATTTCGATGTTTCACATCTAACAATTTTCCTATACAAACGGTATTTAAATGTTATTTTTAAACGCGCTAACCAATGATCAATCAATCCTCATGCTTTTATTAATGAGGGTAAATACTGCTTCGTACACCGATACAGTGAGCGTGGAATAGTAAGTGGCTAGTGGTAAGTGTAGTAGTAAGCTAGGGCTCGGTGAAAGGGGACCATCGAGTCGTGGCGGAGAGAGCCGATGCGTCCCGAGTTAGGCCAGGCGAACGTTGGGACGCAGTTCAGTGAGGAGACGCAGGGTGACCGTTGCCTCTATATCTATATATAGAATAGATATAGATATAGAGGCAATGTTCAACGTTCGCCTGGCCTTATCGTATTTAGCCACTCCAGCGACGTTTCACGAGCAGCCGGTCTCACCCCCGAAGCGCGGCATAAGATGTTTCACATCAAAAAACCAACTCTTTGGTCAAGATAAAAAATCACGTTTTTCGCTGAAAAATCTGAGAGATTCTGGAAGGACGGAATTTTCAAGTAGCCTGAAAGATAGAGAAAGTTTGTAGTATACCTATATAATTTAATAAATGTACCCATACTAAAACTTAAATCTTCTGCGTTTCAATTTTCCTTCAAAATCGGCACGAACTTTCCGGACAACTCAATACATATTCTCAATTCAGAATATCGCACAATAAGGGACGTACTACTAAGTCCTATAAGAAGCCCATCAAATTTTCAATAAAAATCCGACGCGAACTTCGCCTATCGAAGGCGCACAAAATCTCGCGCGTCGGAAACTTTGGCTAGTCTCGTTGGAGCACCGAGAAAGGTAGAAGCATACCGCGCGTCCGCAGCGTCTTCCTCTGCGCGCGAGACTTCGAACTCGACCGCGCCGCGCGGAGATACGTACATATACCAGTTGCGATTCCGCTGCGGTAACTTGGAAAGTTTTAACGGCCACGAAGGTGCGGAGGGTTAAATGAACTTGTTAGCCTCTTAAAGTTTAAACGAACGAACGAGCGGGTCGAGGCGAGGCGGCGCGATATCCGCGCATTTAGTAAGTCGTAGCTATAAGGTATTTATACGCGCATATGTATACTCGTACATGCATATACATATATGTACTTATGTAGTGGCAATGCAGATGCCACGCACGGTTCCTCCGCCACATTCGGGCTGGGGGGAAAGGCACGTTCGCGAATCTGGAAAATCTTTCCGATGGACGATTAATCGGTCCCCGCTGCGCGGCGGCAATGCCGCATCCTCCTCCGCGGTAAATCATCCCTCTTTGGGAATTTATTACGCGACCACGCGGCCGTTTGTAACGAGCGGCACATCTGTTTTCGCTGGGATATAATACTCTCTAGGAAACGAGAAGTGACGCGGAAACGAAATTAACGGGGCGCGATAATCACGGGCAACTCGCTGCGAATGCGTAACGATTTGTATTAATTCCGCGTCTAAATGGGACGCTCTCGGCCGTGGCGTTCGTGGCACGCGCCGCTCGATATAAACGATGAGCGACAATCACCGCGCGCGCCCGCCGTGCGATTTGCAATCATCGCGTGATCGTAACGAATGCGACCGCCGCATACGGCGCGGGCGGGCCGAAACGCGCGTGCCGTCGTTTAGTGAGATTTTCGACGTTCGAACTTCTTGATCGGGGGTTGATCCTTCGTTCAATATTTCATTGATTTCAATTTCGATTGATTTTAATAACCAAATTGAATTCGTTTCTCGTACAAATATCGATTAAATTAATTTTCTGATATATGTGTAGGAGAAACTGAATATGTCCGGGACTGTGATCTGTTTATAAGTGTGGTCTAGTTTCATTTTCCTATTTTGATTCTGATCAAGAAACATATGTAGATATATGGGCTATATTAAAAATATTGGGCAGTATAATTTATTCAACCAAAGTTAGATTTTTTCCGATTTGTAAGCAGCTTACATTCTTCTAAGCTACAGTCACGAGAAAATGTTAATTACAGTTTTTACTGTTGCCGTTAAAATGTACAGGAAGTAATGTTTTCTTTTCTAACAACTATGAGAAGCCGTTGTTAATATTTCATCATTGACGACAAAGAGATCTATAATATCCGCCCCCTGAATACTTACGAGACTCTTCCGTCATGATTATATCGTAAATTCTTCTATCACTTTTACTTGAATCAAGATAAAACGCTCAATTTACAGTATAATTTCGTCGATATATTTTAAAGTTAAAATCCTTTAACACGCTTTCATTTCTATCTGATTTACTTAACCACGGTTATCTCTTATCCAACACAAAAATCATTTCCTCCAATCTTCAAAAAAATGGATTAGGTACCGAAATTAAATAAAAACATATTTGCCTAAAAAAATGATAAAAATCCGAATGTAGTACCAAGCACTAACAAGTACCCCGGTAGCACAGCTAATGTCATTTGATACTATTGAAATTCAATTGATTCAATTAAATTAGACTATTAATTGCTTCTTGTGTCAGACGCTTCAACGCGACTCGCAGTCAATGTCCAGAAACGTACCTACTTGGCGGGCCCGTACCTCAAAATGTCGGAAAGTTTCTCATGTAATATATTGAGTGTATTTCTATATAATTATTTGCCATAATAGTTACACATTACTTATTACAAATCTATGAGATATCTCTCTAAACTGATGTCCATACTTAATCAGGTGATTATTCTTTTGAGGCACAGGTCCGCCAAGTATGTTTCTGGACATTGTCTGCAAGTCGCGTTGAAATGTTTGACACAAGAAGCAATCAATATTCTAATTGAATCAATTGAATTTCAATAGTACTAAACGACATTAGCTATGCTACTGGGGTACTTGTTAGCGCTTAGTACTACATTCGGATTTCAATCCTTTTTTTTGGGAAAATATGTTCTTATTTAATTTCGGTAATCCATTTTTTTAAGGATTGGAGGAAATGATTTTTGTGTTGGTCATATAGTCCTTAGCGTATTTTTTACATGTTTTTTAGTGGAGATATCACTAGTTTTTCAAAAGTTATATCTGTATTACTTATTTGTGTATCTTCATATATGAAGAATTTAAACAATTTTAAACTGTCTCAACAAAAAACAATGATTAATTTCATTATCCCGGTCTACCACACCATAATCATCATTGGTCAGGTCTTTCGTTCCATACATAGATC
>OY783199.1:9533516-9589081 GCA_963678675.1 Xiphydria camelus
TGTTCAGGTGTGTCTCTCCATATTTTTCAATTCCTAAGTATACCACTCCGTAGTTCTCGATGTCTACGTATTTCTCTAGTATCTAGACACCGAAAGCGATGGCGTAGTAGATCTGGATACTGAAAACTATGGACAGATAGACTTAAACATCGAAAATTACCAAGAAGCAGACCTGGACATCGAAAACCATGGAGCGGTAGACCTGGACAGCGAGAACTACAGAGAGGTAAACCTGGAAACCGAAAACTACGAAAAGGTAGACCTGGACACCAAAAACTACGTAGCGGAAAACTTGGACATTAGAAATCATTACCGTAAAATAACATAACTTTGACCGAAATTAAACTTCAAATATGAATATCTTGGGCTTTAGCTTATTTGTTCGTTTAGTGGCCCACTTGGGGGCTCTATATAACTCTTTAAATTGCACTATTAGGTATTTATTTGCAAATTGTACTAAGCCATTAAAAAAAAACCCTAGTAATCAAAGTTAGGAACGATGGACGTAACTTTGACTGACCCCTTAAAATAGATATTATATTAAAGTTAAAGCCTCTGTTCTATAACATCAAAAACTATGGTACGGTAGACCTGGATACCGAAAACTATGGAGCGGAAGACCTGGATAATGAAAATTATAGCGCTGTAGACTTTGACGCTGAAAACTTTGGCATCGTACACCTAGACAACGAAAACTATGGAAAAGTAAACCTACCCAAAATGTACGGAGCGAAAGACTTGGACACTGAAAACTATGGCACCATACACCTGGACAACGGAAACTATGGTGCGGGAGACCTAGGTACGGAAAACTATTAAGAAGTAAACCTGGATACCGTAAAGTACGGATCGAAAAAATTGGACACCGAAAACTATATTACGGTAGAATTACTGAAAACTACGGGGCAGAAAACCTGGACACCGAAAACTATGGCGTGAGATAGATTTGGACACCGAAAACTATGAAGCGGAAGACCTGGACAACGAAAATTATGGAGTGGTATACCTGGACGTCGAGATATGCGGAGAAAACCTAGACGTCGGGATGTACGAGGCGAAGACCTAGACGTTGAAGACTACATCGAGACCTTCGAAGCATACATAAATAGAACACCAGTCAGTCTCGTATATCTTGCAGGTTATGATGCCTACAGACAATGACGCAAGCGTCAAGATTTGGCTGATTCTAATCTTCTGCTCTGATTTTCTGATTTTATGAAAGTAGCTCCACTGTCGGAGAATACGTAAGGAGGAACGACAAAAAAAATGAGTGTAACAGTTATTCCTTGGATTGTACAGGAGGAACAACTCTTAAGCGGGCCATAGACTTCGTGATTTTTCGTCGCTCATCGGTGATCGTGACAAGCCGTCGTGACAAGTTAGCCGGTCACAGACTTCGTGATTTTTCGTCGGTTATCGGTGATCGTGACAAGTTAGCCGGCCATAGACTTCGTGATTTTTCGTCGGTTATCGGTGATCGTGACAGACCGTCGCGATTTGTTTTCACGCCCGATGAGCCTACAGACCTCATACCAAAGTAGCAGTTTTGTAGACTGTTCGCGATGAACAAGACGCAATGCAAAGGTGACAATTCTATACCGTATGTCCGCGATCAAACAGCCTATAGAAAAATTGCGAGTTTTGCATGAGCACCCCTGTGGGTCTCCTCGTCCAATAGCATCACTGGAGAAGTGTGAATGCGCATACGTAGTCATCCGCGGGTGTTGGCGTCGTTAGCAAGTTCAGATCGGTTTTGAATGAAAAGGGACCCACAGGAGTGCTCATGCAAAACTCGCAATTTTCCTATGAGCTGTTTGATCGCGGACATACGGTACGTACATATTAGTAACTTTGATACAGACGACGCCAGTTTAGATGATGTGTTAAGGAAAAAAGATAGTTTGGTAAGTTTACGAAAAGGCCATAACAGACGTGTTTCGGAATCCTCTAAGGCTGTTCGTGATTCGTTTAAACAATATTTTTGCAACGAAGGTGCCTTGCCTTGGCAAGAAAACCACATGTAATTCAATAAATGATTTATTTATATTTTTTATAAAATAAACAAAATGTATTATAGGTACCTATTCTTGTAACTTTGTAACGCGAACGTGAATTTTAAACATAAATATTTCGTTTCCACATATTGATTGTTTTAAGTATATTAACAAAAAAGTATGAGGCAAGGCTCAAGAGGGTGCCCGTGCCCTCCCGCGAGGCTCCTGCAACTTGAGAACGGGGTCGAGGCGCCTTGCGCTTGCCTGAACAGGTTATTTCAAATGAGATAACACTGCACTCACGATATTATTGGTGATATATTGGATTCAAAGAGATACAATAGTTTAGGAATCGAAAACTCGTATTATAGGGCCGAAAAAAAGAAATTGACCACTATTTCCGTCCGGCAACCTCCACGATATCATTTTTTAAGTCTTTCTGAACTTAAAACATCAATCGGAATGCGGTCAATGGTTTTTGCATACTCAATGTCTCTCAGCGCCTGGTCTAGGTATAATGAGCAAGAGTATGACGCTAAGTATTTTACAGAGTTGACTCAGCATTCGAATTATAGCGATATCGATTAATGAGGTACTGCGAAATACGGTTAATTTATCGACCTGTCCGACACTGTCACGAACTGTCCGACACTGTCGCGAAGAAAATCAACCATCAGCAAATAGCCATCGTGACGGTGCATCGGGACACTTTACGCCCCACTAAAGCAGACTTCGTGATTTTTCATCGGTCATCGGTGATCATGACAAGCCGTCGTGACAAAACCGAAGTGTGTGGGGCGTAAAGTGTCCCGATGCACCGTCACGATGGCTATTTGCTGATGTTTGATTTTCTTCGCGACAGTGCGCAGTCCTAAACCTTTCCCGGGTAGGTTAATTACCGGACGGGTCGATAAATTAACCGCGTATTTCGCAGTACCTCATTAACCGATATCGCTATATTTCGAATGCTAAGTCAACTCTGTAAAATACTTAGCGTCATACTCTTGCTCATTATACCTAGATCAGGCGCTGAGAGACATTGAGTATGCAAAAACCGTTGACCGCATTCCGATTGATGATTTAAGTTCAGAAAGACTTAAAAAATGATATCGTGGAGATTGTCGGACGGAATTAGTGGTTAATTTCTTTTTTTCGGCCCTATAATACGAGTTTTCGATTCCTAAACTATTGTATCTCTTTGAATCCAATATATCACTAATAACATCGTGAATGCAGTGTTATCTCATTTGAAATAAGCTGTTCAGACCAATCTGAACTTGCTGACAATGCCAACAGCCGCGGATGACTACGCATGCGCATTCACGCTTCTCCGGTGATTCTATTGGACGAGGAGACCCACAGGGGTGCTCATGCAAAACTCGCAATTTTGCTATGGGTTATTTGATCGCGGACATACGGTATATAATTTTTACCTTTGCGTTGTGTCTTGTTCATCGCGAACAGTCTACAAAACTACTACTTTGGCATGAGGTCTGTGGGCTCATCGGGCGTCAAAACCAATCGCGACGGTTTGTCACGATCACTGATAACCGACGAAAAATCACGAAGTCTGTGGCCGGCTAACTTGTCACGACGGCTTGTCACGATCACCGATGACCGACGAAAAATTACGAAGTCTATGGCCCGCTTTACAGATTATCTCGACGTTTTTAAACGTCCTCATATCTCCGAAGTTCCTACATAGATTTGCTTATAAATAGGCTTAACCGAAACCGCAGTTATAGATCCGTATACTGTTGTCCACACATAACATCACAGCGCCCTATTCTTTGAGAAATTGAACACGTTTTACACGTATGAATTATACGCAGAGTAATGATAGCCTCGCCCGAGTCGAAGATTTTGACCTGGTAAGCCCTGCTAAGAATGAACGTTTGCAGGTCTAAAAGAAATGAACCAGGTCTTCGTGAAATGTAGAAAGTAAACCTTGCTTGTCCTTCCATAGCCTAGTTACGGTGAATATCAGATGCAAACAGGTCTAACACGGACTTTTCACAGTAGACCTGGGAAAGCCGTTATTATCCTATCGCAGGTACTAACCAGGTCTAAGAAGGCCTTCTGAATTTTGTTTCCCCCACCCTTTTCCCCTTCCTCCCACGTATACCGCATGTCCCATAAGAAACGCAAGAAGCGACATTTACCTTCGGCAGTATTTGCCGACGATGCATGAGTCGGTATATGCGCACCGTCGGTAAATACTGCCGAAGGTAAATGTCGCTTATTGCGCTTCTTATGGGACATACGGTAAATAAATATGCAGTTATTTAATTTGTATTTAACACATTTAGTGTCATGAACGTCACGTGTCGAAAAATCGTGTTCAAAAATTGTCTGCGGCGAACGAACGAAAATTACGTCCGCCATTTCGACCCGGAATCGGCCTATGGATTCGACAATAAGGCTAGGCCGACTCCTGCCTTAGACGCCCTGTGGTCCTCTTATATAGAAATTTACTGAAGTTTTACTACCGAGAGCCGACAGTCGGGGGCCAGGAGCCGCGAGCCGAGGGTCGAGAGGGTCGGCGCTATCTGGCGTCAGGCCGCCAAAGCATGACGGGTCGCCACATGACAAACCTTAATTAAACATAAACTCTCACAAAATATTTAAACAAGATAACTGATCATTTTCTTTTTTACAAATACCTATTGTTAAGGGGTTTAAAGAGTAGATAAATACCAAAAGTATTTAAAAATCTGACACAGGCAAGTTCCCTATTAATTAATTATTATTTGAAAACCACTAAATGTATTAAATAACTTAATTTATGAAAATGATAGTAAATTTGAGGTCAGATTTTTATTATATTCTTTTCGTTGAAAGAGAAATGAGTTGAGAAAATAGGAACATCATATTCCTCACTCCTTCCCTTTCCCGCTATAATAATTCCTCTTCCAATGAAGAAAATTAAATTTTAATTTTATTTATCTATATTTTATTCATTCACAAAAATGTGTATATTTTTATTGATTGATTGATTGATTTATCAACATTATAGAGAGAGGAATTAATAAAATTGGTAATACATTGCCCACCCCCCCTTTCCTTTCAATTCAAGGCTACCTATAAATAATTTTCCGTTCAGAATGTTTAATTGATTATCTATGAATTTTAAATTATACGAAAAAGAGCTAAACAGACGTGTTAGGACATCCACTAGCTTGAAAGAATATATCCGACTTATTAAGGACAGTGAAGGCCATATTTACATATCAGGACAACTCAGGTTTTAGAGGAAAATCCCTTTACAGGTATTCTAAGACTCTACCCGGTCTACCCAGGTCTAAACAGACCTTAAAGCAGGTCTATTCAGAATTGAACAGGTCAAAATCTTCGATTCGGGCGGTGAGTCTCACGCTTTTAGTCCTTGACGCGAGACTCTTACTCTACCGAGTCTCTTGATTCCAAATCGTCTGACAATACAGCGATAGAATTGTCCTATATCCTTGTACTTTATTCTTTTCTGCCTCGTAATGATGAAAAGTTTTATTTATTTCTTATTCTTTTGTACTTCAATCGTACTGCAATCGTTATTTTCGCAATATAAGGCGCGCGCTTTTCCCTGTCTCTATATTCCTCTTCCTCTCTTTCTCTTTTTCTCAACATCTTCCTCTCCTAACTTAATATTCCATTATAGAATCTATGGTTAAATTTTTATATGACTTTATAACGTTCAACTGTTACCAGCAATTATTATCAAAGATTGATAACGAAATTGAGTTTATTGCAAATTACGTTGCGAAGACGCTTGAGATTCAAGCTACTGCTTGATATTATAATAGAACATGGTTAATATTTCATGATTACCCGTGCGGGATTTCTAAATTTATATTTGACTTACTACGATATGCACGAGAAGCTAGTGCATCTCTTGAACAATTAAAGACAATTATGTAATTGTATAATTTAATTCTATATTTTGGGATAATCACGCGCTGTCCGCAGTTGGAAATTTTATGTTGGAGACGATCCACCTATTTTTATATATAAAAATCAATCGATTCTTCGTGTTAATTCAACATTTTTGGTATTGAAATTAACACAAGGAATATTACATTAACACAAAGGCCTGATTGATTTTAACATACAAAAATGGGTGGACTGTTTCCAACACAAAATTTCCAACGGTGCAGATCTAAGAAAATTCAAAATTTATACTCAACTCATTTGCAGCACGTAAAGAACGGTGTGGTAGTGGAACCATTCCTAATTTGAAGGTACATGGGGAGAAATTCTTGCCGCATGTTAGCAACGACTAGGAGTTAATATGTGGCTGTAGCCATAAAACATTCCTAAATCCGTTTTTTCGGACATCCTTTTGTTTATGTCTAGGAATTAAAAAAATCGGAAGTAATCTCAAGTAGGTATAGCTAAATTAAGTCTACTTCATAGCTCTGGACCATATATGTATGTATGTTAGTTATACCTAATATTATTTCCATGTGTAGAAATTAGCCTAATTTGAACCGAATTAAAAAATCCTACGTCTTTTTAATCTGGCCCTTCTATGGGCTTTATTTAAGGCTTTCTTAAGAAAAGTCCTATCGACTGGGTCTCAACTGATGCCTGCTCGATGAAATATTTCATCCTGCTAATAGCTTAGAAACAAACTAGGATTCAATCGAAAGCACGTGGCCCGCCTGTTTCAGCCTATACCCCTAGCTATAGTCCGATTTATTATCAAGGCGTCACAACCTGGCCTAAGTTGTAATGTGAACCTTTTTTTATACGGATTGGAAAGCGAGTTCTTACTCTGTCATCATCAAGCGCCTCGCTGACATAACGCGCGTGATGCGAACGCTGGGAAAATTACATAGTGAAAATTACTACGATCGAGGGAAAGAGCCCAATAAGAAAAATATATCGCAATTCGTAGTGTAATAAAAAAACGTCGGTATTTAGCGTTCTACCAATTAGTATAGAGAAAACGATACATTCCAACGTTTATTACGCTGTATATGATATATGATAATTAACCGTTTGTTATATGAAACGTAATGAAGAAATGTTAAACAGGCAGATATCTTGCAGAATAATAAATATTTTTAAAGTTTATATATTGAGCATACGTCTACCATATAGTGATGCTAATTATTTTTAATTTCCGCGAGTAGGTATTCTAAAAACTATTAAAACTTCTTTGTCGCGTTATCGGAATAGATAGCAAATGTTTAGTAGTGAAATTTTTTTCTTTGCGACGCTCATAAAGATCACGAATATGAAGTATCTCTGCGCGATGTAGTCAATTTTATTTGGTCCGTATCACTCAGTTTCATACATTTTTTCAGCATAGTTTGTCATTCCTTAACATATAGCTGCGACTTTGCTATACCCCCTTGGTAGATATTGCTGAGTTACGAGCACGCACTTCTCCGAATGCAAAAAGTTCATTCGCCACTTTGTGAGATGAGCTCTTCTTTGAGTTTGATGTTGCGGCGAGGATATGAGAAAAGGAGAGAAGCTAAACGAAGTTGGAAAATATAAGATAAATGGGGTTCTACACTGTAGTACGCGCTCGAGTTATTTCATATTTATATAATTCAGAGCTGTGCTTCAATACGAATACGCCGGATATGCAAACCGGAATAACACATACCTTTCTTTTTTCTCTCAACTACAATTAATTTCTCCTTGGATGTCAGCTGCACAAAGGAAGGAGGTTTAATATATTTTACTTTATATATTTCTAATAATTACGAGACATATGAATTCAATTTTTAGTAACGCTTTACTTGGTAGTTCCTCTTGGACAGTCACGCTGAGGAAAAGATGTACTCAAGTCAATCGAACGTGTTTTTGAATAATCCTAAGAGCACATTTATTCGACGAAAATGAATATCCAATTGGACGTATATAAATATTACTGATTTCATTGAATAATATTTCGATCAAATCGGTATTCATTCGATTCGAATAAATACGAGTATGCTAACAGGACTATCTAAAAACGCATTTATTTCCATGAAGCAAATTTTTTTCTTAGTGCGCTAACTACAGTAAACTCTATTAATTAGTTATACCATTTACTCTGCTAGCCCAAACGTCTAGAGGGAATATTATTATACGCGATCTGATACCGATCATTAAAATCACCCGTATGCTGTCGCTCGACTACTAATAATACAGTAAAACTTGCTAGATACTATTTCTTCCTATGGGATTTATATAATGACCTATATGATTGCAATTGTTATATTCGCCTGAGGGAAGAATGTAAATGTACGCTAAGAAAATAGCAACCGTGTAAAAAAAGAAAATGAGAAGTCGATTCGTTCCGACTTTGATGATCCGTTAATACGTTTTATCCGGTTGTGAATAATTTGATACCGCGCAAGATGTTCGATGCGGAGCTTCCGGCGTACCAATCGAGTTATGAAATGAAGAAAATCCGCGTATTGACTAATTGCACGACGCTAGATACATGGAACGAGATGCGTAACTTATTATTAGTACTTCTTGAACTCAAGTGTAATGTGTACCCGCGTTCATCAAAACTTTCGTGTCACATTCACACGCGTGTTCCTCCATATATCGTCACATGCATCCGTTCGTGCATGGAGCAAAGTACAACACCGTTCGTTGCTGCCTCGTATTTCCTCCCGAGCACCGTCTTTGCTCTCATTTAACCCCCCCCCCCCCCCTGCCACCATCTATCTTGAATTGCATTCCCGCACTGTGCGGATTTTCCGCGTGCGCCAAGTTGCATATCAAGTGAATTTCACATGTTCGGCGTTCATCGCTATCAAGACTCATTCCCACCGCAGCTGCAGTCATCATCGAAATTCATTGCGCGCGCGCGCGATCATTGAGGAGGAATGGTACTTGGTATACATGCAAGAATCACGGAAAATGATGATTGAGTTAAAAGCTGAATAAAGCATTTTCTTTCCGCGATGCATTTTTAAATGCACTGCATTTCACTAGGAAGCTCGCATAGCTTTTCTCCTTTTTTTAAAGACTAGTTCCGATTGCTAGAATGTTTATTCGTGCGATAATTACGCAAGCGGAAGGAGAAACATCGCGCCGTGGTGCCATCATATTGTTTTTTTTTGTAACTACTTTCTCGGAAATTGCTAATTATGCGACGTGCCGGTTTTTTGGTGCTATTATTCGTGGCATTCATGAAGGGCGTCGAGCGAAACTGTTTTTTTAGGCGTTGAACAATATTTGGAGCATTTCTAATTGTTCACTTCTGAAGAGAGACGATGTTGATGGATTTATGGTTCAGTCATCCCGATTCAATGGGAACGCGACATTTTTTATTTCATGTGTGTAGCTTATAATTGAAGAATTTTTTTCTAAGCGTAGAATTATCACATACGTCCGTTATAGCTGATTGTTGAATAATCAAGATAGTATTATTGCGAAGAGACCACTCATTTCTAGAGAAATGCTATATCTATCTTCTAAACGATTGGGAGCTCTGTGATGTAACTGCTCAAAATTTTCATTTACTTATCGATCATGAAGAAAAAAAGTTATCATCGATAGAGCTTGGCCCTCAATCTCAAAAATAAAAATAAAAAGATACGATTAAGTACTTCATGATTTGTGTGATGTGTAATTTTGCAGAATTATCGTACTCATATAACTTGATTATTGGACATTTTTTGGAATACATTCATTTTTTAAGTAGCTTAAATGTACCCATGTATAACCGATTTCTGCTCAGAAGTTGATATTTTTTTCAGTTTCTTTTATATGTTAATCGAAAGTTAATCGAAAACTATTAAATTTCTCTGACATTAGATCTGAAATTAATTTTTCTCCATAAATCCGGATATGAATATCCGTTGACTTTATTTATGCTCTAAGAGGAATGTTTCGAAAACCGATTGATTATGAATAGAAATTATTTGTTATATTTACAACGTACAAATTTAGAATTTAGAAATTTAGAAAATTTAGAAAATTCACCGTATACTTTCTTCTAAATATAACTTTCTCATTGAATTTGTATTTTTTGGTAAAGAAATATCGCTGCACGATCTATGAAACATTTATTATTCCGTTTGGTAAACCTGACTCGATCAACAGAAATATTTTTATTCTCTAGAGAGTTTATTCCGAATATGATCCATGGATCATGGAGAATTAATGCATTAATTGTTTAGTGAGTTGCATTTAAATCTTCACAATTTATGGGTATAACATCCACGAGAAGTAGGTACTTACCTCCGACGACGATGAAGTCAAAAGAGGTGCCGGCCGGGTTGACAGGTACCACGCGTTCGCACAATGCCGATACCTCGTCCTTCGCACGAATCAGCGAGTCCAAGATGGACATGAATATTACGAGCCGAGAACTCGGGCATACTTGGGCCATGCTGGGGCCCAAGTAGGAGGAGGTTGTACATGGGTGTACGAAGCTAACGTTGAATGACATCTGCGGCAAAGGAAATCACTCTACTCAGAATGGTGGCACCTTTCGGTGCAACATAAACGATGTTCCGATGTTTTCAATTAAAAGCGAAGATATGTTCGTTTTGATATATCTCTAGTAGTAAGAGAATAGATAAGTAATTTCGATCATTAATTGCAGGTAATACTTGACAGAGAATTCTTTCGAAAATTATATATATATACCTATCAGCAACATTGTGTGAAGTCTCGAAGGAATTGTTCCGCAAGGTATAATAGTAGAGATAGAGTACTGGACTAATAAACGTATATTGAAAAAGATGTAAAATATTATTTAAACACCGTAAAAATGTTTGTCAAGTTTATTATACGATTGCTTGATGTGTAAATTTTCCCACTATTTCTCTTGTAACAGTACCGCGTGTATAGTATAATAGAAAGAATCACGTAACACGTATCACGTATTCGTCTTTAAATTAACATAAAAGTAATGTATAACGTAGTTTGTTGCACCACTCTATTTAGAAAATATTGACTATGTATTATGACGTGGACAATCTTTTCAAACATAATATAATTATCTAAGGAACAATTGACATCATATCAAGTGATGCTGGTCGCATAATAATACTCTCGTTTGTATTTACAATTAACATCTATAACATTCAGTATTTCTACCAACAAATATTCATTGGAAATGATCGAAATTACCTACAATTTCCTCGACTGCGGGAGACACAGCAAAAACGTACTAGACGATCCCTTTTTCAGTATTGTGATCGAGAGAACGAATTTAAAAATGTCTTCCCGACGCGCCACGATCGAGTGCATCTGCTGCACGTTGTACAGACGTGCTTGCACTGCACAGGTCACGCATCCGCAATAACACGGCAATAAATTGTTTAGCAAAAGGAAAAGTTTCGCGCGCTCTTGCTACGATTGCAGGAGAGATGTCACTGGTGGTTTCACCGCACTGGCACCCGCGTACTATCAACCGTCGAGTGTCACATTCTTTCGCGTAATAGCTGCTCTTTCATTCGATACGAAAATCCAGCGTGGCTGTTAGTCGATCGAAGTCAGGGCCGCAAGGAACAACTTGAGGTCGTGCGCTACGCGACGCAAGTACTTTCTTGCGAGAAGTCGCAGCGAGTTCTATGCACACTTTACCATCGTTCTTATAAGTACGCGCCGTTCGCGACAAGGTGGGGGAGTGGTCGAAGGCTTTCTTTAGTTTATCAATTATGCGCTGTCGGTTCGCTTCGGCGAATCCTCGTGATCCTGCGGCATTGTGCATCGGGTCGATACTTTCGGTTGTTGTCCTTTTCAAGAATTCGAGTGCATCGATAGATTTGCTGTTAAATTGTGAATTTAATCTGAAGAGATAGTATCTATGGTTTTCTGCTACGGTTAAATCTTTAACGAATGTAATTGTATACTTGGGTGCTATAGCAATAAAAATCAGAAGACAATTTATTTTGTATGGTACAGTTTCTTTAACTCGGTATGCAATCTTGTGTCTAACTCAACATTCGAAGTTACCTACGAGTGTTTGTCTTTTGGAAAGTTGTTTAATGTAAGTTTTATAATAATCTTTTTGATTATACCCATACGCAGCAAGTAATGTTGCAGATACATTTCTGCAATGCACCTGCTACTCTGCAATATTGTATGTTGAAACGTTTTTGCAATGTATTCGAAAGTTGTGTACTGCATGGGATGCGAAAGTATAAGTAAGTATTTTCCTTCCGTTTGACTTTAATTATCCACGCGGAATATATACGGTAATACCTGTCAATAATGGTCATCTGTGTGAGGACTGCCAGCATATAATAGCCAGGTTCCGTTCAGAGGCGTGGCTAGTGAATGGTAGGGATATATGCACTTTTTATATCGGAGAGGCTTGGCGCACAAGACTAATGCTGGGTATAGATGGCGCATGTGAATTTGCGGTTAATCGTCCCAACTTTAATTTCCCTTACTGTGAGGAACCGGAGTAGGAACAGAAGAGTAAAGGGTGGCCGATGTGGATAGATTCTACTGTATTCTTAAAATATAGATTAAATAGACACTTGTGGAACATTTATGAAACATTCAATTTGCTAATGTGGCACTAATTTCGAGAAATTTGAGACGCATTTACTTCCTTAAATGACACTCGGTAGATAAAATTGAAATTGTTCAATGTTCATGTTCCTGTTGGGAAAATTTATCCCATTTAAAATGTATAAGGAGAGATGATTTCAAATGTGATTACTCTCTTCTGTCGCGATAAAATTAGTTTAATTTTTAAAAGCAAATTGACATATAATGTATGATAAAATGTCACATAAGTTTGAAATTGCAGATTATATCCATTACTATAAATTAATCGTCGATATATGAATTTTAGAAATATCTCAATTGTCATGACAAACTCGTAATTTCTGTAAAATTTGAAACGATTGAACAAATGTCTTCACTATAGGCACGTAGATATCTATTCTACGTAGATACATTAGACATTTATGTTCCACGTGGATGGAAATGGTCGTCAAAGTGACATTGTATCAGTAGAAATGCAAAATGGTTCTCAAAAATCTAAGTGTGGAGGTGTTTTTCAAAAAGCGTTATTTCCATTTGGCATATTTTTGCAGGAAAGCAAGTCAAACAGCTGCACTACGTCATGTAGAGCGTGATGCCACCTGTACCTCAATAGACGACATTTTTGGAAATAACGCTTTTTGAAAAACACCTCCACAAATATACTTGATAACATGAGGCGGGGGATTACTCCTTTTGTTTTTTTCTTCATTTACGTTCTATTTAAAAATTTTGTTTTGCATTACTAAATTGAATTTAATTTCATCGCTTATAATTTTTTTTCAAAATCTACCTTTTTAAATAATAAACTGATGGCAAAAATGCAATCAGTACTTATGATCGATTGCATGCTGCAGTTAAAAGTTGTAAAGAATTCTAGTGCAGTTCGTGTCGCGTTGATCCATGAAATGACTTAAGATTTTTATAGCGCAATTAATTATTTATTACCTAAGATCTTTACCACAGTTATACCGGAACTTTTGCAATTTAAAATTGAAGAAATTTTTTCCTCAATACATAGAAAATGAACTGGTAATACCCGTACCTATCGTTCATAACTAAGGCGGTACATTTTAATGAGTTTAACAAATTCAAAAGATAGTCATCAAATTCTAAATGCTGTTTAAAAAAAAAGAGAAAGAAAATAAAATACAAGAAAAAATAAAAGCAAGTCAAAATCATTCGTATACCTACGCAGGTACAATAACCCGAAGAAACGCGATATTCCTAAGTAAGAACAATTTAATTTTTTATGATTTTTATATTTTCAGCTAAAATTCATATTTTTATGGTTCGTAAAACTTTACAATTCTCAAACGTATAAATGACTCGTACATATGACACGTACAGAATCTCAAATTTGGTATCATCGACAATTTCAAATCACTTCCTATCCGTTGACCGCCGCTTTAATCTCACGTTATTACGAGCTTCGCAAATTCGCTACGTCACGTCGTAGTCAAAGGATGAAGGATTAAACTTACGATTAACGTTGGACACAATTTCAGTGTTCGTTAGTCGCTGGATTAATACTCTTTGCGAGTTCCTCGAAGGATTAGACAACCGTGCGAGCCTCTAGTATATGCCAAGCCGAAGACCAATTAATATCGGATAACCAAATCCACCACGTCAAATATGGCGCTCTCTCAAAATCTACGACGAATCAATTCACCGCCGGGGAGTCGAATCGTCGTACGTACCGTACTGATAGAACCTCTGACAATGAAACGCTATTTTATAGTTGAACCACCCCCTCTTCCAGCTCGGTACTATATTTAATTATCACTAGACCATTTGCACGCGCAAGCGCGCGCCTAAAACGTATTTCATAACGACATTTACGATTTCCATGATCGTGAGTTATAAGGTGTGATGTATTAGCTATTTTGAACATAAAAACATAGAACGACTGCAAGGAGGCTCTTCTTCCTGATAATAATAATTAGAAATCTCCATATAATTTAGTTGGTGGAGTAGATTTCCTGATTTTTTCATAAAACTGCTAATATCTCAAAACTATTGCAAAATAACGAAATATTTCTTTTGTAAAGATTAATTACATTTCTTATAAAATATTAAGTAAAACAATGTAAAAATTTCATTATTCACAAAAAATATGCGCTTAATTAAAATTGCAGTTTATATTTTTAATTAAATATTTGTTAATATGATTGATTAATTAATAATTCAACAAATAATTTTTTACCCAATTTATTCATTTTATTAAACTAAAATAAGCAAGAAGCGAGATGTAAATGCAGGGAGATAAGGAAGGGAAGCAGAGAAATCCAAAAGTCAATAAAATGTTAATATCACGTACACATGTGCAACTCTGGTATCGTTTTTATAATGATTTTGTCTAATTGATACTCTGTTCTTCTTCGTTACTGCTTACGTTAGTTTCGGAATCATATAATTCCTTATAAACATAATTTTTGACAGCATTATTTAGTCTTTGATTGCCTAAATAAAACCGTTGGTTCTGCACGTCGTTCCAAAATTCAGACGAATAAAAACTACAGAGAAGAACGAGGTGTGTGGGGCTCTTTAAAAGATTGCTTAAAATTAGTCCGAAGTGGGTCCTTTTTTCAAACTGATAAACGCAATGTGAAATAAGCCGTGTATACTTCTGTTTGTTTTGTTTTGAGAAATGGGCATTCGTGACAAAGTAGTATCTTATTTCATTAGGCGAAAATCCGAGGTTTTTTCAGACTGTGTTTAATTAGGTCGTAGCACGAGGCATGGTGGGGAGACAAGGCTCGCCTTCGGCGAACACAAGGAGAACGTTTCCACCAAGATTTTAAAGATGTAGAACGAAGATTTCAGGGTAGATGGGATGAAAACATGACGGCAGATTTCTGTTGGATGTTGTAGAGAGAAAGCGCGGAAAAAGGAAAAAAACGCAAGAGAAATCCCTTGCACAGATCTTTTGAGAATAAACGAGTACGTTATAAAAGAAGGCGAAACGATGAAGAAGTAGCAGAGTGAAATACAAAATGCACGTTCCAGCGACTCCAAAAATATAACGGAGTGATGATGCGAAAAGATTTCAACATTTTTGCTGGATTTGACCTTGAAATGAACTTGACCCTGACATACTGGTGGAAAACGAACCTCGGATTCTAACTCAGTGACCTCGAAAACATATCGACGTGGTAGTTTATTCTCGTGAAGACACATTTTCTTATTTTTGCAATTGTCATATGAACCTTCCATACAATAATATAAAGTGACCTTGAAATGGCCTTAGGGGTTATGTTATCAAAAAAATTGGATACATATCTAGACGTAAAATTTCCCGTTCTTTCAGAATCTGCAGTAAAAAATTCATTTTTGGGAGAATAAACATATTTGACCTTGAAATGACCTTGAATTTGACCTTGTCGGATCAAACGGACATCGGATTTGGATTCAGCGACCCCAAAAATATATAGGAATAATAATTTGAATCGATTTGACTATTTTTCCAGATTTGTGAATAATGGTGAGTAATTTCCATTATTCACAAATTCATAATTTCGAAGTTAGACGCTTCGATCACCCGAATTGACACCAACTCTAACTACCGACTCGACTTCTACCGGTATTAAATCACTCAAGTACCGACCAAGCTTCCCCGAAGGTAAATTCAAACTGGCCCGTACAGAGTGGGACATACGGTATATATTGTCGATAATTTAGATCGATCTTTTATCGAACTATGGTCAGTTTTACAATTGTACCCGTTCTCCCTTATAGAGGTTAGGTATTTTATTTTACTCGCATTATTTTTACCTAAAATCATAATAAAAAGTTTATTATTCTTGCATAACTCCGGGTTTTTTATAGTAACAATCATCTGTATTAAATAAACAAGTGTGTTGGAGTTACAAAATCATGTTAAATTAGCAAGCGATTCAGAACGGGCGTCATTTGTTTAAACACGTAATCAATATGCAAAATCATTTTATTTATTTCATCCCAGGTAGGTGAAAATATCAAGGTCGACAACACATTTACTTGTAAAACAACGGATCGTGTCAACATGCCAAAAATATGTCGAAACCGTCGATATAACACTCTGATAATATCTTGATTTTACGTCAATTAATAGAATAAATATTTATCTAGTATAATCACATGAACTGTATAGAATGTGAAAATAGCCATGTAATTTTGGCGTGTGGCCTGCACCGTTTACATCACCCTGTTTGGTATTGACGCCAGCCAATAGCGAGCCATCATACTCAGCCGAGGCCGTTACGCATATGTGACGTCATGTCAAAGCGAACGAAACCAATCAGGGTGGAATGAACGGTGCAGACCACATACCAAAATTCTCTGGCTAATTTTACATTCTGTATGTAACTCAAATTGAGGCTCCCGATGCAAGAACCGGTCGAGCGGTCGAAAACGCTTAAAAGTATTGTCCACTTCGGAAAAGTGGCTGATGGAAAAAAAGTTGAGAAATATAAAAATATAAAAATACGTACTTATAGAGGGCACAAATACGCATATTTTAGTGTAATTTTACTTTTCTAACTTTTGTGGTTTTTAAGAAAAAAATTAAAAACTATTGAATTTCGATCACTCAAAATCGACGATTTTCAGTCTACTTTTAAAACATACATGGCCATATCTCGAAAAATTATGTACGAAACGTCACAATTTTTTTTTCTCAAACTTATTACACCCAAGCGATGCCAAAAAATTAACAAGCACCGCGAGAAAGATTCATTGTTTATAAATAATCACTGTATAATTATTTAACGAAAAAGTCGAAGTTTCAAAATTTTCGACCTGTGGGAAACATTTTTCTATTTATTCTTACGACAAAGTGTAAGCGAGAAAGTTGTAGATAGATGTTTTATGAAGTTTTCTACGAAAAATAGGGAAGATTTAGTGACATTTCACGAGTTTTACGATAGTTCATGTATAAAACGCGCGATCCGCGTTCGCTCGATTCTCGCGCTCTGCGCTGCAACAGCGCTGGAATTCAATACCGTCTTGCCGGCAAAGCAAGACGACACATGTATTTTACATCGCCAAAAATAAATCATTTCAAATTTTGATTTGAATAATCTAGGTGCGCTTGCGTAAATATTGTATTTAGACATAATATTAAATCTTTTTGATAATATGAACGATACATATTGTACAAAATGTCGATATAACATAATATTCGTACTATTGAATTTTCGAAATAATTTGGCAATATGTTTATGGGTTTTGTAGTATTACAAGATGAAATCAGGCGTTGTTGATAAATTTTTATCTTATCATTTATTTCGTGAAAACTGAATAATGTTATTACTTAAAATACTGTATAACGTAAAAACAGATTAGGAAAATTACGTTGTTTTACAGAAGATAAAAACCAACGAACGTATCCGACTGAACGTCGAAAGGAGAATGAGAAGTTTTTCCCTTTAATATTATGAAATAGTTGCTTTTCACGTCTCAATAAGTCGAGACTTGCCGATAAACGCACGCCGCGCAGTTAGAAAAATGTGCAACGTTTTCTTTGTCTTCGCACGCCCCCACGGCTGTAGAAGCGAGACACGATTTGACAAACAAATTGACGTCAAGACCTAAATTATTCAAATCAAAATTTGAAATGATTTATTTTTGGCGATGTAAAATACATGTGTCGTCTTGCTTTGCCGGCAAGACGGTATTGAATTCCAGCGCTGTTGCAACAGCAGCGCAGAGCGCGAGAATCGAGCGAACGCGGATCGCACGCTTTATACATGAACTATCGTAAAACCCGTGAAATGTCACTAAATCTTCCCTATTTTTCGTAGAAAACTTCATAAAACATCTATCTACAACTTTCTCGCTTACACTTTGTCGTAAGAATAAATAGAAAAATGTTTCCCACAGGTCGAAAATTTTTAAACTTCGACTTTTTCGTTATATAATTATACAGTGATTATTTATAAACAATGAATCTTTCTCGCGGTGCTTGTTAATTTTTTGGCATCGCTTGGGTGTAATAAGTTCGAGAAAAAAAAATTGTGACGTTTCGTACATAATTTTTCGAGATATGGCGATGTATGTTTTAAAAGTAGACTGAAAATCGTCGATTTTGAGTGATCGAAATTCAATAGTTTTTAATTTTTTTCTTAAAAACCACAAAAGTTAGAAAAGTAAAATTACACTAAAATATGCGTATTTGTGCCCTCTATAAGTACGTATTTTTATATTTTTATATTTCTCAACTTTTTTTCGATCAGCCACTTTTCCGAAGTGGACAATACTTTTAAGCGTTTTCGACCGCTCGACCGGTTCTTGCATCGGGAGCCTCAATTGTTCTTGCCGCTCTCTTTCCACAATTTCTGACGTATTAGCCCCACTGTGCATTAAAATGTTTAATTGATTACTTGTCTCCTTACGTACAAAAGAGATCAAGTAGATGTTTCGAATGATGTATTACAAATAATATCAGGTGTTCCAGAATATAGACCGGAGTAAGATGGATTATCCGATTCTAGGAACAGCTGCGCGCCAGTCCTATACGAGCGATAAAATCCTATCGGAGTAACATCTGTATTGCTACGTAAACTATACCCACAAAAACAGATTCTCTGTAAAAAAAGGCGGCATGTTCATTCAGTGCCAACAAAAATTGACACGTAAAATATTCTCCAAAAAAGATTTGAAATCAATTAAGATCGCCATGTTCAAGATTTATATATAAAAAGAGTAAAAGGCATCATTTGAAAGAAAAATTATTGTAACTCGTTACTAAAAAATTCGACTAAAAAAATTTATAAACAAATTTTCATAAAAAAGAACTTGCCGCGTTTAAGTTTTCATATTTTGTCTACTATACCCAATAATTTGTAGTGCTTGGACGGTGCTAGAGTGATTCATAAATTGCACTGCCGAAGTCAAATTCAAAGAAATTCAGAAGACCCCCGCCTGATCGGTTTCTCGTGCGACGTTCGGTATACTGGTGGTATCATATAAGTGTATGAATTTATTTTAAATCACATAAGTGCATAAACATCGAATGTAACTCTCTGTAAATTTTTTATTTTGAAGGAAATTTTTTTAGTCGAATTTTTTATTAACGAGTTACAATAATTTTCCTTTCAAATGATGCCTTTTACTTTTTATATATAAATCTTGAACATGGCGATCTTAATTGATTTCAAATCTATTTTGGAGAGTATTTTACGTGTCAATTTTTGATGGCACTGAATGAACATGCCGACTTTTTTTACAGAGAATCTGTTTTTGTGGGGGGATTTCACTACTTTTTGGAATTTATTCATGAGGAGAATACGTACCTACATGTACGAAAATAGGTTTTTATTACCACCAAATTAAAATCTCACATTTTATACTGATACGAGCTAATTAATTATAACCACGTTACTTTTGATTTATTCTCGTGATATTTCGAAAGGGATTTATAAACTAGAGTGTCCTTATATTTTTCACTTTGCTTTAGTATTTTGGAGAAATAAAACATACCGCTTTCGCGAATTTACAGGCCATCGGATTTTTCTTATATTTTGGTCGTCTTCAGAAATCCATGTAGACATTTTACCTTTAACTCTAACAATAAGAATACTCTTCCAATAACCGAGACGAATTGTTTCATCACATGTAAAGATACTACTTATGACAGTATATATGTTGTTACATATTAACTCGAGACGTTGGAATAGTTTTAAGAAATCCTTTTGCATGCACCGCTGAAATTTTGCCCTTACTCGTAAATAAATTTCTCAAGTCACTCGCAAAGTTACGTACACGCATCTTAGCGAATAAACCAATCAGGATCAAGTATTCCGTTGTGGTGGGGGTCCTGATTGATCTACTCGCTAAGATGCGTATACGTTTCCTGATACGGAACACTTGATCCTGATTGGTCTATTCGCTAAGATGCGTGCACGCAAAGATACGAGCGAGTTCGAGAAAGGGGCCCCTGATCTGCCGGTAGCTGTCAATTCGGGAGATCGAAGTATCTAACCTCGAAATTGTTAATTTGTAAATAATAATGAATAATGTGTAGAAGTGATAAATAATTATTCGGGTTTCTTCGATGAGTTTCCCCAAGTGTTTCAAAATCGGTGTCCATAACTGTGGCTTCAACTTCCAGTGATTAAGTAAGTAATTACTGCAGAACGAGTAGGTTACAAGATTTTCATGAAGTTTTTGACGGTTTTCTTGCATGTCCCCTTTCATAAGGTGCAAACAAAGAGGAAATGAGTCGATGGACATCAGACATTGTCGAACTTATCACCGAGCGCCTTTCACCCACTGCATTTTCATTGAAATATGCGCTTTTCATTTCAACTATTCCTGCTTTAAATAACTTTCACTTCTTTCAAAGTATTTACCTAGTACGAGTTGTTGATCGTAGGGAGCAGCGATCTATGATTGTGACTAATCGTAGACAAATTATTCCTGCGATGATGTTCCAGTTGCGAAGCATACACTAGCAAGTCAGCTTACAGCGTCCGATGTTTAGTATGAACTTTACCTCTTTTGTGGAACACCCATCACCCGAGCATAATCACGATTACGTTAACGTTAATCGCAGAATAGACCGTGTGCTTGGGCACATTATCGCAGTAGTAGTTCGGCACACTTGTCTACGAGGAGTCGCTATTATTGATCGCTGCCTCCTACCACGAACAGTTCATAAAAGGTTATTAGCTTAAAAGAAGTAAAAGTTATTTAACGCTGGAATAGTTGAAACGAGAAGCGCGTATTGCAATTAATGTACCGTGGGTAATAGGCGCTCGGTGACAAGTCTGACATTCTCCAATGTCCATCGAGTCATCTTTTTACAGACAGGACACGAGCTAGATCCGCTTCAGTTGCACCTGTACGAGATGACATGTCAGAAAATCATGAGTCTTCATGAAAATCTTCTAACCTACTCGTTCTGCAGTAATACTTAATAATATCAGTGGAAGTTGAAGCAACAGTTATTGGCAAAAATCGGACACCCCGGTTTTTAAACACTTGGGGAATATCATCGAAGAAACCCGAATGGTTATTTCTTACCACTTCTACATATTAGTAATCATTATTTACAAATTAACAATTTCGATCTCCCGAATTGACAGCTACCGGAAGATCAGACTTTCGACACTTTTCGCTCAGCTCGTAAGACCGCAGCGCACTCTCCCGAAGCCAACTCTTAAAGCACCGAGCCAACCACTTCCAGCCAAATGTCAGGGAAATTCAAAATCAGGAGTTTGCCAGAGGACATTCGGTATATGTTGTTACATAATATATTAACTCGAAACGTTCGAATAGTGTTAAGAAATCCTTTTGCATGCACCGCTGAAATTTCGCCCTTACTCGTAAATAAATTTCTAGCACAGCATCGATATTTTGCTGCACCTGTATTCTTCTGGGACCTAAGATAATTATAAAAACCCCATAGAATTCAGCCCTGACAACTACAATCTTATCGAGCTGTACCTTATCGAGGAGATCTTTCGACGTAATGATTCCGAAACGTTTCTATGATGTTTTGCAACATTCACGAATTTATAGAGAAATATATATTTCTAACATATACGGTAGTGTTTACGAATATTGTAAAATATCGCAGAAATGTTACAGAAAAGTTACTTGCAAAAACGTGCTTTGTGGAGTGTAAATGATGATATTTTGTAATTTCCATCGTTATACCAGAGGCGAAGAAGAGATGAAATAGAAATGAGGTACACGTACACTTCACGTTTGACAGGTCGGTATATAAATTGGAACTTGTGACAGTATAATACAAAAGAGGAAATGTATTGATAAAGAAAAAATAATAATAAAGTAGTTACTCCATTATTGTAATCCAATAACATTGTGTATTACTTATTTTTCTGCCACGACGTTAATTGCTGATAGTGAAGAAAAATCAAATTTATTGGTTGATCCATCCACTATCAAGAATCAAAGTCGTGGCAGAAAAATAAGGAATACGATGGAATTGGATTACAATAATGGAGTAACTACTTTATTCTTATTTTTTCTTCATCGATATATTTCCTTTTTCGTATTATACTATCACACAAGTTCCAATTTATATACCGACCTGTCAAACATGAAGTGTACATGTACCTCACTTCTATTTCATCTCTTCTTCGCCTCTGATGTAATGATGGAAATTACAAAATATCCATTTAAAGTGGCACACGACCATGCACTCGAGACAGCAGATCCAGCTCGCCAAATGAACTAATGCAACTGGTTCTTGGAACAACAAGTGAATGATCCTTCGTTCGAAAGAATCCCCTTCAGGTTCGCATACGATCTGTAACAAATTGTAAATAACAATCATATGGGGTTTTTATAATTATTTTAGGAAGTCCCAGAAGAAAACAGGTGCAGTAAAATATCGATGCTGTGCTAGAAAGAATAAGGAATAACCCTCGAACCCTAATCGGCATCAGTGATTCCTCATTGACTGTCGTTACAACGGAGACGAAGAACAGATGAAATAGAAGTGAGGTACATGTACACTTCAGGTTTGACAGGTCGGTGTGTAAATTGGAACTTGTAATAGTACGAAAAAGGAAATATATCGATAGAGAAAAATAATGATAAAGTAATTACTTGATTGTTGTGATCCAATTCCATTGCATCTCCTATTTTTCTTCCACGGCTTTGATTGTGACAGAGAAGAAAAGCCATCGATTCGTCTCGTGCTCGCGTGACGCTGAAATAAAAAATAGAATTATCACAAAGATAATTGTCCTTCCATCGAAAGTGAGGTTAAAGCTGTCAGATGGCAATTAAACTTATCTGATGGTAATTCTTCTGAGATACTGCCGTCTCCTTTCCTACTCTTTATGCACAGGCAACCAGAGAAACTCAGCACTGCATCCGTTCACTATCTCGATTATCGAAAAAAAAAAAACGATTATTAAACTATACGGAGCGTCTGTCACATTCACTACTATTGAGATTCATAACTCCGATTACACTGAATTTTTACATTTTATTAACAAGCGCGTCCAAGGATCGAAATAAACGCGAGGTTAATCGTTTCGCGAATGGAAATATTTTATTAACTTTGAAAATACCGAAACATTTAAGGAATATATTCTCTCACACACTCTCACATACATTTGATGGCGTATGCGTGTGGCCGTATCTGTGTACATATTTCCGATCATGGCCGACTATCGCCGAAGATAGGCGGAATTTTTGTGAGATTTTGACATATATATATCGCCCGAGAAATTGGATTCTTGACTTTTAGGCGCAAGGGGCGTGGCTTCGCGTTGCTAAGGAAAAATCTCTCTTAATATGTAACTTATAACATTTATTCTGGTCTCTATCAATAGAGAATAGTCAATCTATATGGCGTAACTAAGCATTGTTTTGGTTATAACCGTATATTTATTGAGAAAATTCGATGTAAAAATTTAGGGGTGCAGGGGGCAGACATTTGTGGTGTAAAGAGACACGGGTGCGCTCGCGACATCAGCGCTGTCGTGTCTTAGCGCGAAACTACTTGAACGAACATGCCGCGAGACACTGCCGTGTCTCTTGATTTTTGTTGATTCGTTATCGCTGCCCTATCTTATCTATCTTATTGTTAGAGTATAGTTGAAACAGTTATATTCATCGTTCCAAGGTTTATCATACAGCTGTGTTAACTATGCTTCATTGCTACAGTATACGAGTAGCTATTCGCGTTGTGGCGGCTTCAGCATACTAGGCAGTACGTAGTACGGATCCTTCAAAATTTGTATTGCTTACAGTTGTATCCTTGGTTTTGAATCGCCAAGACAAGGGGTTTCGCGAGGTCCATCTCGTTCCATTCGTGGTTTTTTATTTAAACTGCATTTTTCCTGCGAGGCAAAATCCACTCTAGATACTGAATACTGACACCCCGCTGTTACAACTGTACTATTATACAGGATGTCCCTAAATATCATGTACAAACGGAAGGAGGTAATTCTTTGGCTTATTTCGTGACTAAAAGTTCAGATAAACATAGACCCGTAAAAGCTTCGTTACTGATCTACAGGGTGTTGAAATTTCAAAATTTTTTTAGTTTTTTTTATAGCTCATGCAGTTTTTAAGATATTTAGCTCAAATTTGGAATGTAGGTTATACTGTAGGGCCTATATCATTGGGCATGTCAAATGGTTGTGAGAATCTAGAGGGGGTTTTTTTCTTAGGGGTCGTGCCCCCTTTTCTCCCCCTGAACTTTTTTGCGGTGCGCCACTGGTAGATTCTAAAATACAAAATAATTTTTCTGTTTTGCTTACAAATTTTTTGGTCTCTTGTAGTTTTTTCGTATCTACGACCGTTATCGAAAAAAAAATAAAAAACGATTTTCTGTAATTCGCTAGATGAAATTGAAATAAAAAAAAATTAATGCTGGGATAACACGGTTTTTATAGCAATGATTTATTAGGTATAATAAAAGAAAAACCTAAATAATAAACATAACAAAACAACATTACAATAACTGCTGAAAGTAACCTCCTCCAACCCTTATCTTACGGTTTTTTCTCGATAACGTTGGCAGATACGTAAGAACTACAAGAGACCAAAAAGTTTGTAAACAAAACAGAAAATTTATTTTATATAATATTTTAGAATCTACCAGAGGCGCACCGCAAAAACGTTCAGGGTGAGAAAAGGGGGCACGACCCCTGAAAAAATAACCCCCTGTAGATTCTCACAACCATTTGACATGCCCAATGATATAAGCCCTACAGCATAACCTACATTCCAAATTTGAGCTCAATATCTTAAAAACTGCATAAGCTATAAAAAAAACTAAAAAATTTTGAAATTTCAACACCCTGTAGATCAGTAAAAAAGCTTTTACGGGCCTATGCTTATATGAACTTTTAGTCATGAAATAAGCCAAAGAATTACCTTCTTCCGTTTGTACATGATATTTAGGGACACCCTGTATATGGCTCTGGGTCAATTAGTTATTCTATACAGTATCGCTGTGCAAGAGGTAGAAAATATCGCAGTAAGATGACAACTTTTTTTTTTCAGTATCTACAATGGACAGGAACCTTTATGAATACCAGAATATGGTGCACAGCCGCCACTATAACCTGATAACTTATTTTATTTCTGTCTATATTCCGACGCATTTGTTATATGACACCGGTCTACAATTTAAATATTATTATTTAAATACATATTTAATTATTTTTTTAGATGTGTATCATGCGTTACGTACATAATATACTATCACGTGTGACGTATGTCTACTACGGAAATTACGGCATCAGAAATATACCTTAACGCATTTGATGAGTTAATATTACCTAAATTTATTGTACAATTTACGTACATTTATGTACCTGGGTAGGTCAGTAATGGGATATATGCCGGCCCTGTAGTACTATGTTTTAAATCAGAGAAATTAATGCCGACTTGTTTCATCACTACAGCTTTCATGACACTTTGTCATAAAAATAATTCGCTGAAGTTTCAATAAAGACAAACTTTTCTCCTAACTCGTAGGTATTGAATTTCATCGCGCCATAGTTTTCATCAAACGGGACGAGAGCAATCCCAATTTCACGAATAATTTAATTTACCTACCGTTACTGTATCGCCCGCGCCGTATGACAACGAGAGGTACACGCGCTCGATCGGGGCTCCGTTGCCGGAATAACAGTGCCGTACGAAGCGAACATTACCGAAATTAATGTCGTCGATTACGTCGCGCATAGTTATTATCACATCGCACGGAAATTGCACGTGCTCATCATCGAGTTACGTTCAGGTCATCAGTAACCAGCCGCAGGTGCAGCGCGAGCACAAAAGAAAAAGGGTTTTCGAAATCGAGTTGTTTTACCACATTTCTGTGTAGGTACTACATTTCGTTTTCACTTCCATACCGGAAGACGTATCAAGAGGAATTCACTTTATTCGTTCATTGAGTATTAATTGTTTGATTCGATTGAAATGTGTGTGATTTGGATAGATATTTCTTAAAATACATCTGTTAATTTTGAATGAACTTGAATTAAGTAAATATTTGCTTCATTCTTTTCCACTGAATATGACTGAATATTATAGGATATAGATACGTCTCCCTGTAATGGCAGAAGGCTAATTAAATCTTATTGCAGCATAAATATCCTCCTCAAGAGGAGTTTTTAACCCTTTGTGTCCCAGGTATATATATATTTTTAAACATAAGTAAAATATGTTTTATTATGGGTAAGGGACAGCTAATTAACGTATTTTTGTTGTAAAAAATTGTATGCCCCTCCCCTATTTAAACATGGGGGATCCGGGACTTTAAGGTCCCGTCAGGCTTAAACAATAGAAACTAACACATTTTGTAACTAATGGAAAATATTTATTAGACTATAGAATGATATTTGTTTACTAATCAAATTAAATTATTGGTAATTACACTCTGATTACTTGAGTTTAAAGTTTTAAAAACATTACGAACTTCACTACACAACAAGTAAGTCAAGTACTGTGGCACACTCGTCATGTAATTACAACTTTTACGCCATCTATTACATTAAAAAGCATTACTAGTCACACTCAAATCTTCAAAAAGATGTAGGGGACAGTGGGGAGTTTTGAAGCATGGGGAGTTGCGACGCACGGCCATAGATGTCTCTTAGTAATGGTTTTGATAGCTCTTACCTACTGTCAACATTTTTGACAGTGTGTTCAACATTTTGTTCGAAAAGTTTTTTTGAGCATTCGTGTTTGTGGCATTTTCATAAAATTGTCAAGCGAATCGAAAATGTGAGTACACACAAAATAATCAGCAATGATTAGGCTTTCGACGTTCAAAAGGATTTATGTAAAAACATTCGATGTGTTACTGACGCGCGGTGGCAATTTTAAAATAGTAGCGAATGGGGAGAAATGAAGCACATCAAATGGGGAGATGTGAAGCACGCCAAATATGACAGATGTCAACCTGAAATCATATTTTACATGCATATTGCGCATTATTTGTAAACAATTCGTATGTTTAGTGCAATTCCAAGGATTTTTTTCTATGAATCTATCAATGCCAAGCACATTTGGCGTATCCATTCGCCGTGCATTGAAAGAAGTAAGCCCCATAAAGCGTGTCACTCCAACAAAGAAATCCAATCGAGGTCGCAAGCCAATGACAACCACCATATTGACTTCGCCAGAAAATGTGGCCAACTTACGCCAGAAAACTGAAGAGAAGCAAGCCCAAGAGGCCAAGAAGGATCAAAAGAAGATGGAAAAAACAGTCAAACCACCGGCAGCAAAGCGCAGTCGTCGCATATTTTCAGCACCACCGCAAATGGAATCTGACTCTGAAGAAGAAGACTTTTGCACCATCTGTAAAGGTCCCATGCCGAAAAAATTGACCAAAAACAAAGCAATTCATTGCAATGGATGCGACCGAGCAGTCCATATGAAGTGTGCTCGTGTATTGGCTGACGGTTATACTTCACGTTCATTGCGAATCGAAATGATTGAGACACTTGCCATTTTTCACATTTGTTAAATAAAATTTTCATTTTTTTCCATTTTCTCAACTCTAATACATAAAAATATAATAATGTGTCATTTTCTCCGATCCCAATAAAGAATTTTCACAAAAAAATGCAATTTTCTGCGATTTTTAGTCATGCTTCACAACTCCCCATGATTTTTGCTAACTCCAAAAACCAGTTTTTTGGTCAAACAGACAAAAATTGTCGATTATTTTTGATTTTATGCATATCCTTCAACCAGGAAGTGTATTTTAAGATGCTCTAGAGATTCGATTCGAGAAAATATGAAAAAAAATGATTTTTGTAGTAGTTTCGACCTCCGAACAAAGCGTGCTTCAAAACTCCCCACTCTCCCCTACTTTAACGTCCCGTTTAAGGGCAATAGTGGTATGGCGAGAATACAGTATTTTATAATGAACTTGAAAGTAAGTGGGACTCTGGAATCCCGTCTTTAGATTTACTTATCCGATCAGAATGTATAACAGAGAGACAATTATGCAGTTACCATGATTATGTTGGTTTTCTCACTCGCCTTGTACGAATTTCATGACCATTTTTTCACTCCGATTCTGTATAGTATTCCGAAATGCATTTTTTACGCAGTTTTTTACAGCGTTTTTCATGAAAGCGTTCATGAATTATGAAATTTTAAAGACAACCAAGAAATGCAATTTTTTCAAATTCTGTAAAACCAAAAAATTTTTCAAAAGTTTAAAACTTGTCCGAAAGTTGTACAATTTGTAACGTATGAAAATAATGAAGAAATTCACAAAAATTATTTCTAAACTCGTTTCAAATTTTACAGCAAAATATTATAATACAATATTTCCTACTGAATAAAAATCACTTCAAAAGTAAAACTATAATAATTTTTTTCCACAATTTTTCGAAATAATGTCGGAAAAAATTAATTAAACTCTTGAAGAGTGATTTTTATTCATCTGAGAATATTCCAATATTTCTTGCAGAATTTAAATAAAGTTCAAACATTTTGTTTCTGAAAAAATATGTTTGGAGCACGTAAAAAATAGTAAACAAAACTTTACCACTTTCAGATGAGTCTTGAACTGTTTGTAAGCTCTCAGAACATTTTTGACAATTTTTTCAGAATTTTAGAAAATTGCGTCTCTTGGTAATCTTAAAAAACTCATAATTTTGAATACCACGATGAAAATCTTTATTTAAAAAACTGGAGCCCTTCAAGATGAGCACAATACGGGAAAAAATCGCGAAGCGATATTTATTATACATATGAACAAAATTTTCGTCCAGATTTATCATAGTAGATGAAGCCTGATCGGAGTCAATCAAAGATGATAATTGGGCTTTTGACCAGAAATCCAATCCGACTCTAATCGAAAACCCCGAGAAGATTCCCGATTCGAGTTCCGCGTTCCAGCATTGGTTGGGAAAGAGTGTTACAGTTTGGTTAAGGTGCTAACGAGATTTCCCAATCAGCGCCCGGCTTCGAATGGGAAAAACTGGCCTAGAACCCGGTCATCGCCTGGTTTGAATACTCATTAGATACTTTAAGATGGATACTTTCTCTTGCTTCTTTTTCCACTAAACGAACTGAGGTGATCAATATACATAGGTGTAGGTACTATCCGGAATTGTTACCAAAATTTGGCTTTAAGGAAAATTGAACATTAATTCGAAAATTTCATCTGCATTGTCAATCGCGTGAAAATATTAGGTACCTATACGAACGAATGAAAACGCGAAAACGACCGCAGTACATAAGGGGCATTTTATGTTAACTTTTAGTAGTAGAAACTTTTGGGTCTTCGATTTAGTTACCGATTGTTTTTCAAGTATCTTTAATCAATATAAAAACTGGCCTAAATTTTCAGAACGATTCCATAAGTCGTTCAGTTGTTCTTAATTTTTATATTTCTAATTTTGTCCTTTTCATCGCGATTTACGCGGCTTAAATTAACAAAATCTGAAAAAAATTACCCGTATGAAAAAACTGTATTTTTTAGGAAGATCTCGAAAAAAATTTTTTTTTATATTACGTTTTTTATCGAAAATAGAAACAAAAAGTGTTGTATCTCAAAACCGACATGTTTAATTTTCATGATTTGTTTACCCTAAATTTCTACATCTTTTACGGTAATTTTGAGAGCACTTAGAAAGTGGGATCTCCCATAGAAATTTTGCAATTAATTTTTTAATGATTTGAAATCTCAGAATTGACTTTATTTATGCTAGCTTAGAATGGATTTTTTTTGCCCTGCTAAAATATAATTCCAATACATGATTTTATAAAATTGTACAAAATTTGTTATTAATATGACAAATCGAATTATTAAAAATGTAATCTTACAAATATGGACCGTTTAAGTATTTTAAAATGTCTGATACATTAGTATGTTTCTGGTAATGTATTGCATTAGTATTCGGTCTCACACGTGGATAACTCGGGTTCGATTCTCACTGACAGCCGAAACTTTTTCAAAAAATTTTAAAGCAAATATCTGGTAAATTTTAAATTTTAATTATTTTTTTGAAATTCCATTTCACTTTTTGATTCACCTCACTATACAAATTTTCTAAATTTAAATAGACAGAAAAAATTAAATAGACAAGTTTCAATTTCTAGACATTATTATTATTATCGTTTGGAAAATATTAAAATTTTTAATTTACCAGATATTTGCTGTAAAATGTTTTGAAAAAGTTTCGGCTGTCAGTGAGAATCGAACCCGAGTTATCCACGTGTGAGATCGAATACTAATGCAATACGCTACCATAAACATACTAATGCATCAGACATTTTTAGATACTTAAAAGGCCCATATTTATAGGATTACATTTTTAATAATTCGATCTGTCATATTAATAACAAATTTTGTACAATTTTATAAAATCATATATTGGAATTACATTTTAGCAGGGCCAAAAAATCCATTCTAAGCTAGCATAAATAAATTCAATTCTGACATTTCAAATCACTAAAAAATTCATTAAAATATTTCTATTGGAGGTCCCACTTTCCAAGTGCTCTCCAAATTACCGTAAAAGATGTAGAAATTTAGGGTAAAAAATCATGAAAATTAAAAATGTGGGTTTTGAGATACAACACTTTTTGTTTTCATTTTTAATAAAAAAAACGCAATAGAAAAAAATTAAAAAAATTTCGAAACCCACAAAAAATACAACTTTTTCATATGGGCCATTTTTTTCATATTTTGTTAATTTAAGCCGTAAATCGCGATGAAAAGAAAAAAAATAAGAAATATAAGCTGAACGACTTATGGAATCGTTTTGAAAATTTAGGCCATTTTTTATATTGATTAAATATACTTGAAAAAAAATCAACAACTAAATCGGAGACCCAAAAGTTTCTACTACTAAAAGTTGACATGGAATGCCCCATATACCGACAGGAATCTAGATGTAGCCCAATTCCTCACTTTAGATCGGAACCGCGGATTCGTCCGGTGCCGAGTCGGCGCTAGCGGTCGATGCCGCAGCGACACGCTCGCTGCATCGCAGGTGCGAAGGGCATTATTTCGTCGGACGTGGAAACGAGAATTTATTGGCGGCTTTCGTTAAACCAGCACTGCGAGCCAGCGAGGCGGCATTGCCGTGACAACCGCGGAAAAAGCGGAAGTTCCATTGTTACGCCGCGCCGTTCCTCGCGCCAAATATGATTTTATTCAACCGACTGACCTAAAATATACGGCCCGAGTACCGCGAACGCATCGTGCCGCGGGTGTCGGTCCGAGGGTGGGTTCCGTGGCAGGCGGTCCGTCGGAAGGGATGAGAACGAGAGAGAAATTATCGGCAGCGTGTCGATCGAGAAATTCGTTCGCCGATGGATTTAAAGAGGAAGCGGGATATTTTTCAAATTTATTTCACCTCTCGCTCTCCCGATGAGTAGGCGTTCACCGTAAAACGCGCGATCATAACGGCGCGGTCTGCGCGTTATCTATCTTGCACCGGATCGATCGATATTGCTCCGCAAAATTCTCCTCGTAGCTCTTGAATTATATTTTGGGATGGAAGAAATTATCGGGAAATTATTAGCCGTAATTATCGGCGATATTATACTCCTGTGGTATAGGTTTATTTATGCGGGAACGCCGTGTTGAATTTTGATATAAAATTGTAGGTGTTTTACTCATTTTGTGTGGCTATATGAAGTATTTTTTTATTTCGAGGAAGTACGAACAAGTTCTAAACAAAGATAAAAGTCATGTGGAATAAAATGGGGAAATAATCCAACTTCGTAGTGAAATTTATAGTGCGGTTCCTGAATTGTAAAATAAAATTACATTCACTTTCAGCTTCGTTTTTACGCTTATTCTTTCCTTTTTACGCGAACGAGAAAAGCGGCGTGGAATTAATATTCCAGGCCATTTTTATGCCGGCGAAGAAACTTCTCCGACGAAACGTATCTACCTACTTAAAGTTTGCGAAGAAATTGTTCTTTATCCGTCGGAATAAACCCCTTTAACGCGGCATTTAAACACTTCGAGTGAAACGACACTGGTAGAATACATATCGGTCGGTAGGATCTCCGGAATCTAACTAATAGTTCAAACGTTTTGAATTAAACGACACTCCGGAATATACGTATCATCGATAGGGTCTCCAGGATGCAATTAATAATTCACCCGGAATTACCTCTTACGTTCCGAGCTTATGCCCGTTCGACGCTATCTCAGCGCGAATAATGACGAAATGACGCGGCACGTACAATTGTCTGCAATTGCGTCTCGTCTTTGGTTCCGCATGAATAACGCACTTGGGCGTAGAGAAGAATTTTCCCGCGGAATTTCCAATCGCCGTTCTCAGATCATCGGAAGACGCGCCGCCGAGCGCCGCGAAACTAAGTTGCACGAGGATCGATCACACGAGTCGAAAACGTCTCACTAAAAGTTAAGGTTGCTCTTACTTCATCGAGTCTGTGACGCGTGCATTCAAGTCGTTTCGTTGTGTCGTAACTTCGTGCTCAGTGGTGTGTATACCGAATGTCGCACGGAAAACCGATCAGGCGGGGGCCTTCTAAATTTCTTAATGAATCAATCGAGCATCGTCCAAGCACTGCCGAAGTCAAATTCAGAGGGCCCCCACCTGATCGGTTTCCCATGCGACATTCGGTATAGTCCTTTCTCGTCCGCACGCAAACGGGCGCCCCGCGAGAATCCCCTTCAATTAGAATCCTTGAGATAACGATTGACAGTCGTTGGACACAGAGGGATTCCGGTTTTCACGTCGCGCAACGTATCACGCCGTAGCCGGGAATGAGTAATGCGCGGTGTTACAACGTCGGAAGGAGGATTAACCCTTCGTTGCTCACGTGGGGTGTAGGCGACACCCCAGCCTCCTTTTTTTTGCATGCCACGCCTAGAGTTTTTTTTTTCGAGGTTGGCACTTTCAGTACCTTTCGAGAACATTTCATTAAAGAATTTGGCACCAAAAGCGCAAGACAAAACCAATTTGTTTATCCTACAGAACGCTGCAAAGTATTAAGAAATGATTTTGAACAACCTGCAATTAACTTAATATTTAATATTTTTCTATAAAACTTGTTCCAATTTGTTAATTTGTCCTTCGTTAATAATACGAGAGTATGATAACTATCCTCAGTCTATTATTTATACTATTTTTTAATAAAAATCGACAGGGAGATCTGAGCGTCTGAAAACCGAGACCTCATGTACCGAGAGACTTCGAGTTTTATTTTCAATTAGAAAATTACGAAATTTATTTTTTTTAAATATTGAGATCATTAGACAATATCTCAAGCTTTGAAATAAAAAAAGTATTAAAAAATTTCAAATTTTCACTAAGAAAACGTTAATTTTTAACTGGGGTGTAGGGTACACCCCAGGTGAGCTCTTATGTTTCAAAAACCTACGTGAGTAACGAAGGGTTAAGCGTCTTTGCTTGTTTTGTTTTCTTCGAATCCTACGGATATTCATATCCTTGGTTCAACGGGGTGACCCGTTGGGATCCTGCATCGAGCCACTGCGATCCATCCGAAGCGTTGCATGGACAGGAGAAGATCCTGGTACGATTTTAAAAGAGAGATTCGGGTAATACATGAGTACTTATACCGAATAAAGAGTTACAGCCCGCGTAAAAAAAGCATGACTAAAGTATGGCGGAAGTCTGGAAAAGATTGAACCAAAAAAGTAGGTATGGCTACGGATCGTATCCCAGACTTTTAGCTGATGAACGATGCGTTCTTTAATTAGAGTTCATTTATTTGGACAAGGTTGTACTCTAATCGATGCCTGTTCTTGTCAGTTGATATTATTTGAATTTACTATTTTATTAAACTCTCTAATTATGACTAATCCCGAGTCGAAGATTTTGACCTGTTCCATTCTGAATAGACCTGCTTTAAGGTCTGTTTAGACCTGGGTAGACCGGGTAGAGTCTTAGAATACCTGTAAAGGGATTTTCCTCTAAAATCTGAGTTGTCCTGATATGTAAATATGGCCTTCACTGTCCTTAATAAGTCGGATATATTCTTTCAAGCTAGTGGATGTCCTAACACGTCTGTTTAGCTCTTTTTCGTATAATTTAAAATTCATAGATAATCAATTAAACATTCTGAACGGAAAATTATTTATAGGTAGCCTTGAATTGAAAGGAAAGGGGGGGGGCAATGTATTAGCAATTTTATTAATTCCTCTCTCTATAATGTTGATCAATCAATCAATCAATCAATAAAAATATACACATTTTTGTGAATGAATAAAATATAGATAAATAAAATTAAAATTTAATTTTCTTCATTGGAAGAGGAATTATTATAGCGGGAAAGGGAAGGAGTGAGGAATATGAGATGTTCCTATTTTCTCAACTCATTTCTCTTTCAACGAAAAGAATATAATAAAAATCTGACCTCAAATTTACTATCATTTTCATAAATTAAGTTATTTAATACATTTAGTGGTTTTCAAATAATAATTAATTAATAGGGAACTTGCCTGTGTCAGATTTTTAAATACTTTTGGTATTTATCTACTCTTTAAACCCCTTAACAATAGGTATTTGTAAAAAAGAAAATGATCAGTTATCTTGTTTAAATATTTTGTGATAGTTTGTGTTTAATTAATGCTTGTCATGTGGCGACCCGTCATGCTTTGGCGGCCTGACGCCAGATAGCGCCGACCCTCTCGACCCTCGGCTCGCGGCTCCTGGCCCCCGACTGTCGGCTCTCGGTAGTAAAACTTCAGTAAATTTCTATATAAGAGGACCACAGGGCGTCTAAGGCAGGAGTCGGCCTAGCCTTACTGTCGAGTCCATAGGCCGATTCCGGGTCGAAATGGCGGACATAATTTTCGTTCGTTCGCCGCAGACAATTTTTGAACACGATTTTTCGACACGTGACGTTCATGACACTAAATGTGTTAAATACAAATTAAATAACTGCATATTTATTTACCGTATGTCCCATAAGAAGCGCAATAAGCGACATTTACCTTCGGCAGTATTTACCGACGGTGCGCATATACCGACTCATGCATCGTCGGCAAATACCGCCGAAGGTAAATGTCGCTTCTTGCGTTTCTTATGGGACATGCGGTATACGTGGGAGGAAGGGGAAAAGGGTGGGGGAAACAAAATTCAGAAGGCCTTCTTAAGGCGCGTCCTGACTGAGTCGACAGTGTCGATCGACATTGTCGATCGACACTTTTGACTAGAATTTGTCGACTGGATTTTGTCGACCGGCATGTCGACTGGTTTGTCGGTAAACATCAAAGGGTAGTCGAGTCGACGGGTCTACAAGGCCCGACCCTCCGGAGGTATGTTCCGACCCTCGGCGTAAACGGGCCCCCGGTTGGATTGGTCTTTCCGGACGGTCATCTATTGAATTCGTCATTTTCTCCTTTACAAGACAGATTTAGTATTCCGCGCATAGCGGTATCGATTAAAATTTTCGGGGAATGTGCGGGACTGCAAGCGCATTTGCCGCTTTCGCCAAAATATATCGTTTGCTAGTGAGGTATTCAGATCGCGGTGCTATCGAACGGTACGAACCGATATTCTGAATTCCGTCTATCGTGCGACGGAACACGAATAAAAAAATAAGCATTCAAGCATGAGCCAAGTAATTTAGCGTCTACACGAAGCGAACAGTTTGGGGCGGCCTTTGAGCATCGCCAAAAACCGTACGCCGTACGCCGACCGTCATCGCACCGCTGCCGAAACAACCGCTCGCCTTGCCGAACCCTCTGCGTTCGACTCGACTACCTTTGATGTTTACCGACAACTCGTGGAAAACCAGTCGACATGTCGATCGACAAAATATGTCGATCGACCAAGTCGACTGCCGCGTCCTGACTGAGTCGACAGTGTCGATCGACAGTGTCGACTCAGTGAGGACGCGGTTTTCGATGTTCTGGTCGACAGTGTCGATCGACACTGTCGACTCAGTCAGGACGCGCCTTTAGACCTGGTCAGTACCTGCGATAGGATAATAACGGCTTTCCCAGGTCTACTGTGAAAAGTCCGTGTTAGACCTGTTTGCATCTGATATTCACCGTAACTAGGCTATGGAAGGACAAGCAAGGTTTACTTTCTACATTTCACGAAGACCTGGTTCATTCCTTTTAGATCTGCAAACGTTCATTCTTAGCAGGGCTTACCAGGTCAAAATCTTCGACTCGGAATGAACTACCTATATTTTAGTACCGAACAAAACACTATTGTTTTATAATGAAGAACCCATATAACAGAATATTGAATCAAAAAAGTACAGGTCAGTTGTGTAAAATTTACATTTCAGCCGATATGATAAAATTGTCTAGCTAAAAATCTGGGATACGATCAGTAGCCATACTTTTTTGGTTCAACTTTCCCCAGATTTCTGCCATACTTTACCCATACATTTGTTTTTACGCGGGAGTACTCTCTCAATACTTTTCTTCTCGATACTTTTCCATATTCCCCTTCGAATGAGCTAGAGCGCTTCCCTCACAATATCGAGCTTGACTATGTGTCGGATTGCAGGACTATCTCTCGATTACTTTTCTACGGAGAGATGCGGATACCGATCCAAACTTAACTCCCTTTTACTTAAAGGCCCTATTCACATGCAGATGTGTCCGGCGGATCTGTCCGGCACTACACACAAGCAGATTTGTCTGCAGACAGATCCATCGCTGCTACCCATTCACGGACAAATCACAACAGATATGCGGGCCACAGTTCTGTTTTATTCGATTCTATTCTCGGAAATGTTTGTAGAAATGTTGATTTTATGTTAGATACACTTTTTTTTTACGACTGTAACTAACGATTTCGATTGTTGAAGTTTTCGACTGCAATTTTTATGCGGTTAATAGCAATTACATTTTTTTATTTCATATTATTACTTATATTTTTTAGAAAAAATGTTCCTCTGACATTTTCCCGTATCTTCTCTACTTCACGACATATGAGGAAGGGGGCAAATAAATTGCGACGCCCCGGTGTAGCGAACCGACCGCGACCCTTCCAAATTCCGTTTATTGTATACGACGGAACAAGTACCGACTCTTCCACGTTGAACCTACAATTTCTATAATTGACATTTCTTATTTTTCAATATTGTTTCCTGTACGAAACTATAAAAAAATAGTATCAGTTTACAAATAACGACAATTAAGTAGAAATTGTAATAAATTATTTCTCAATTATGAAAATTATTTAATAGTAAGAAAAACATGTGGAGTTTATACATGGAATTTAGACTGGAAACTGAAACTTTTCTTTGATAAAATGACAATTTAACAGGGAGTAATATATTTATAGTAACCTTGGTTTGCTTTTCGTGCCGCGTGTAGCGATTCAGTCTTTTGAGATCAGCCAGCGCAACGAGTCTGAGTGAGATGGCGTGCATTGAATCTCATGCGTTCTCTATACTAGGAAGGTATTGAAAATGGCTACTTATTTTTTAAATTTATGAGAAAGGAAAATAAATACAGAGGGAGGAGGGTAAAATTGACCTCATCAGTTTTAACCTTTTTAATATTTCAACATTTTCCATTCAAGTTCCAAGCATAAACAAGGAATAATAACTGCGTGGTTGTTGAAAGTTGTTTTAAATATTTAAAAAAGAATTTAAGTGCCAAAAAATGATACGTAAAAGAAAGAAATAAGAGAAATACAGGAATATTGTATTTTTAATCGTAGTTTATTGCTATTATAGAGTATATTTTTCGATATTAATAATTTTTTGTTTTGACATTTCGAATGGCACCACATGATTCGATACCGTTTAAACAACCCTCGCTGTCCGTGCTCGTCATCCAGGACCACGGACGGCGAGCAGGACATATCCGCCGAGCGCGTGGATGTACACGTACGGATCTGTCCGGCAAGCAGTACGGATCTGTCCGGTGAGCAAGGACCACGGACGGCGAGCAGGACATATCCGCCGAGCGCGTGGTCAATAATCTCGGTCAAGATTATCGAATTAATAAAACCGTCCGACCGTCCAACCGAACCCTCCAACCGAGAGTATCTACCGTATGTATCATGACAAATTAAACAAGCAGATATACCGACATTGCCGAAACTTTACCGACGGTCAAGAATTTTATAGTTAGAGTTGGCTTGAGAAGAGTGCGCTGTGTGTGCTGCGTGAGAGCGAAAAGTGTCAAACGTCTGATTTCCCGATAGCTGTTAATTCAAGAGACCGAAGTGTTTCGTCTATTATTATCAATACTTCGATTTTCCGAATTGACAGCTATCGGAAAATCAGACGTTTGACACTTTTCGCTCTCACGCAGCACACACAGCGCACTCTTCTCAAGCCAACTCTAACTATAAAATTCTTGACCGTCGGTAAAGTTTCGGCAATGTCGGTATATCTGCTTGTTTAATTTGGCATGATACATACGGTATACAGGAATTGGAACGCCTTTGCGTTCAATAGTCAATCCATCCATCCATACGAGATTTCGTGGTTTCGTGGTTTCGCCACTAGCCTGCTGGCGTCGCCACCGTCCGGCCTTCATACTCACGTACTCTTCCCTTTGTGGCAACGACTCGTGACCAGTCGGTATTTGTACAAAGCCCAGCCGACGGTAAATTTCAAGGTCCCTGTAACTGTGCGGTTCTGCTCGGGTCGGGACATCATGTACGTGTGTACGAAGGCTCGCACACTGGAACGCGGCGTCCGTACAAGAACGCTCCGTACTGCTTCGTACACCAATACAGTAAGCGTGTGGTAGGTATGTTCGTTCATCTCGGCGTAAAGTGAGCAGCGAGAACCCGTGTGTATCTTTATGTCTGCCTTCTCCACCCCTAAATTTTTACATCGAATTTTCTCAATAAATATATGTATGGTTATAACCAAAATTATGCTTAGTTACACCATATAAATTGATTATTCTCTAATGATAGATTGATAAAGAGCAGAATAAATTTTTCATTTATACCGGCAGAGATCGAGTCGATAGTTAGAGTTGGCTTACAGCCCGTAAACACTGTGCAGTTTATTCACTGTTTCGATAATTTTAAAAAATCGGTGCAAATCGAATGCTATGTTATGAACATAATATCCGGTTTCCACCGATTTGTTAAAATTACTGAAACGGTGAAAAAACCGCATAGTTTGTTTATTTACGATTTTTATGACTTCTTTCACGGACGAATTGTTCTGGGGAAAATGTAAATATTATCGAAACATTAATTATAAAATCATTACATGTTGGTGATTTTATTTATCATTCATAATTTTTAAATCAGTCATCTAGGCTAAAAACATTTTTACCGATTTTCCGTTTATCATTGAGTGCGTTCTAGTTGCGAAATTCGATATTCAATTGTTTTCAAACTGTTAACACACGATACATCGGTTGACAACAATGAATGTGTAGTGACGCGCTACGCCGCTCTTTTCTCCGCCTTGTCGGAAACTACGCGATAAAGCGATCAGGGGCCCCTTTCTCTAACTCACTCGCAAAGTTGCGTATACGCATCTTAGCCAATAGACCAATCAGGATCAAGTATTCCGTTGTGGTGGGGGTCCTGATTGGTCTACTCGCTAAGAAACGTATACGTTTCTCTTGCGAGTGAGTAAGAGAAAGGGGCCCCAGGGGTCTCCTTACCTGAGAACCCTGCCTACGTCACAACTAAGGGCCTTTGCACACGACGTTTTTTAAACTAGCTGACGACGCGTGTTATACGCGATTAGGACGCTCAGCAAACGCAAGGCAGTCGGCAAGTTGTGACTTTTACACACGATCCTTGCTAATACAACCTGCTAATACGCGCTGATGACGCGCAGCGAACGCGCTCGTCAAAAAGGCGCATCGTCAGCTAGTTTAAAAAACGTCGTGTGCAAAGGCCCTTACGATTGGCAGCTTTATCGCAGCGTTCCGTACCCCGAGGTACATATGTCGGTCCCTCGTCGAACCTTTGTCTCACGGTGTACGGAATTTCGCTGGAAAAGCAGTCGGTCTTGAGCTTCAGATGCGTACAGTGTTGCGTATTCTTTTTCTATCCACTAAAGCAAGTAGATAACAAACCATACAGTAAATGTATAATATTAATAAGCTTCATATCACGCTTCAGTTCAATACACAATCGAACTCGGCAATAATAATAACTGACCACATTATATCATTTAAAAAAATGTTTCATATTTATCTGACAAAAGAGCACGCAAGAAAATTAACGAAAAAAGAAATGAAATCCCCCCCCCCCTTCAAAACATCGACGAGGTATGATAGCACGAATTAATAAAATAGCTCCCTTTCCAAAGTAATCATGTAACAACTTACGAATCACCAAAGATAATGAAAAAATTACGATAAAATTAATGAAATCATTACCGCCAAATTAATGAAAGCAAGTGTGTTGTCAAGGTATGTTGCGTTAATGAGAGAAATAGTACATAATTCCATACAATGGTAAACTTTACTACAGAGACTAAAAATAATATAGAGGGAAAAAAACCAAGAGAGAAGTTCCACTGAAACTGAGAATATATCCTCAATTAACCATATTGTATGGAATTATGTACTATTTCTCTCATTAACGCAACATACCTTGACAACACACTTGCTTTCATTAATTTGGCGGTAATGATTTCATTAATTTTATCATAATTTTTTCATTATCTTTGGTGATTCGTAAGTTGTTACATGATTACTTTGGAAAGGGAGCTATTTTATTAATTCGTGCTATCATACATCGTCGATGTTTTGAAGGAGGGGGGGGGGGGGTATACACATACGGATCTGTCTGACGGATCTGTCCGCCGGACATATCCGCCGGACAAATCCGCATGTGAATAGGGCCTTTTAAGTAAGCTTACTCCTGTACCTTGAGCGGCAAAATATCTCATAAACCGTTCAATGGAAAATCATTCCACCTTAGATCTTTTTTTTAAGTTTCGACGAGTTCTACAATTTTTTCAAGAATTAAAATATCGAGTTCCATTTAAAAAATGCTGATATTTTTGCGGATATAAATTTAAGTTATTTGGTATAAAACTTCGACTCGTCGACACTCAAAATATTTGCAGTGCGCACGAACTTAAACGGTACATAGTGAGTAGAAAATGCGGGCTTTTTGTGGTACTCGGCGCGCGGAAAACTATCGAGAGACAGCGTACTTCATGGATACATAAATATAAACGAAGCGCTGAGCATAAGTACGCTCGAGTGAAGCTTTATCTTTTCTCCTACAGACCCGTCGGCGGAAAAGTATCGAGGGACTATTACATTTGTTTCAATTCGGTTATCACATCCGGTTCGGTTATCAATGTTTATATTTTTTAATGTAGTTTTTAATCTGTATCTTACTTTCGCTATAACTTATGCATTATAACACTGTTTATTTAACACACACTACACGATTTCTGTCTTTGGTCAAACTTTAACGTTTAACATATGAGAATAACAAACGTCCATAATGAGTTTCGGGCGTGTTGCGTATTACATGAGCTATTTTGTAAGGTAAGTAGAGAATTACAATGTAATTCCATTGTGGTAAGCCGGAAGGCCGACGTTGGTTGTTTGTTACATTGTTACAAAAGGGCTGCAGGTTATCACATTTGATTTTAATTGAAAAATCATTGACGCTAAAATTTCATAATTTTATCGTTAGATAACATTCAATAAGAAATGAATTCAATTCAAGTTTTTCAATTTAATTTTATCTTGAATTGTTGCTAAATTATATTTCGATTGAAGAATATTCAGGGACCTAAAGTATTTCCTCGAGTAATTCAAGTCTAAAAGTTTCGGTCATGAGGACTTAGATAAGTAGAGGGCGGTATACAGCGTTCTAGAAAAAAATTTAGTAGAGACTATACTCTACAGGCTACAGGCTCACTGTAGGCATGGACGCACCTCTACACATACGCAAAATAGCACGAGTGAATGTGTCAACACGGTCAACACCGTGACCATAGTGAGATTATGCGACGACAATTTGTCGTTACCCCGTGTATTTGTTAGTATTCGTTATTTCGAAATTTAAAAATGTTGAAACGATTAAGATATAAGGGTAATAAATTTATTAAAGCGAGCGATTTAAAGAAATGTATTTACGGAGTGGCGACGATGAACGCATCGTACAGTGTTGCCACATCGCTACTCCTCATCCCAACCTCAATTGAATTTTAATAGTTTTTCGAATCTTTGAAAGCCCATCGTTCTTTAATTAAACCTGACTTTTCTGTTTATTTTTGTTACAAAATTTCTAATTTTTTTCTCTACATCTCTCTAGTTTTTCAAAAATATTTACAGTACAGTTTTCTATAAAAAGGTGAAAATGTGTCATTTTTACGGCTTGGGTATAGGGTACGCGTATAAAAGTGTCCTTTAACAAACATGAATAACAATTAAACTATACCTGAAAAAAATCTGAAAAAATTAGAGGAGGTGCAGAATACCTCAATCTCTATTTGACCAAAATTTCAAATAAATTTACAGAAAGTGATTTTGGAGAGGAAATACCTTAATCGGGTCTAGGCTACAACTAGTATCCCCTTTTGGGCAAATGTGTACTACTTAATTTTTCCCAGAAGAGAGCTAGAATTGGGTTCACTACTTTCTCCGTGATTAAAATGAAAATTATATAGTAAATGCACTTTTTATATATAAATGGATCGAAATAATTTTCTGAATTCAAACATCATGCAAGGGTAACGAAATCAAAAAATAATAAAATTACTGCTAGAGCAGGCAATCCGGTACACGACGGCAGCCATGTTGTTATAATAACAATATTTTCATTAACTTGAATCGTAGCCTAAGTCGATTGTACTTCAGAAAATGTAGTATGGCATGTAGATTTTGAAAATAATTACTTAACTTTGCGAAAACGGATAATTGCGGAGAAACTAGTGAAACAAATTTTCCGAATGTAGTGATAATTTTCCGTGAACATCATTGTTTAGAAAATGTGGAACTGTATGGGACCTTGGCTGGCTCCAAAGGACGAGAAATCAGAATTCCATGTTGACACTCCCATGCCCGTTTAACTACGAACAAAATTCGCAATTACTAATCAATAATGTATCTACTCTCTTTTTTTGCATTCTGTTAATTTTTAATAGACATATTAACCACTGTGAATTCTAAACTGATAAAACTCTGAATTGAATATATTTCTTATTAAATCTTACAGTAAAATCCAACGTCCAATATTGACTGAGCTCTTCTAATCAAATGCACGAAGAAACTACAGTTAATTAAAATAACATCATATATGACGGATTATAATCGCTACAATATGAGGAGACAGTTTATTTATAACTGATTATCATATTCTTAAATAAGCCTTCTAGTAATGAATATATATTTGCTTAGCTCAACGAAATATTTCTTCCATCACAATCAAGTATACGTTTATTAACTATAAATAAACTACTCTCTCAGTATAGGAAATGAAATAATTGATAGAGCTTGGTCGGAATGTAGATTTACTCAGAACACCGAAATGCACTCTAGGTTTGATAAATAATTCCTGTGATAAAATGTATGTGTATATCTTCGTGAATATTTAAACGTTTCTTCCTCTTCACGGTGGCACTTACAATGTCGACGGTTTAACGCGAATAAGCTATTCTCGTTCTCGTTTGGAATATATTATCGATATTTGGAAAGAGGTCGTAACTAGATCATTCCAATTTTATTTTGAACTCTCAGAATATCCCGATATACGCTACAATCCGAGACAGTAAATTTTGAAATATTAAGAAAATTCTATGGTGTTTAATCTAGGGTTACGACGCTATCTCTATAAACGAAATTTTAGAAGCTATGCGACTTCTCATGAAATGGAAAGTTAAATTCTCCTAAAAATGTTTTCCTCATTGATTCCAAAATGAGAACCATACAGTAAATTCTTTATTCTATTAAAACACACACTGACATATACATACCTATGAATCGAAGTGTGTGTTTGTTCTTCTCACCGAGGAGCAAGTAGAAGGGGTACGGAGGTAGGGGTTGCCTTCCAAGTGAAGACGACATAATGGCCTTTTTCTACGGAGGATTTTCGAATCTACGACGATCCTTCTGCTACATAGTTGTTGATACATGCTTTTCGATGTCTGCATCCTTATTTCTACGTCAAGATTTTGTCTTCGAATATTTTCCGACTTCTCTTGAATCCCGCTACAGTTCTTTCATCTAACTGAACAGTAAGTACGTTTATTATGAACAATTGTGAAGAATTTTCTTTTAGGGTAATTTGAGAATGACCAAAGTAAATGTAGCAATATGTGAAATTATTCGATTTTAATTGAAGAATAATTAAGTATTATTTTCCGAGATTTATAACTGTGTTTTTTAAATCTCAATTAAACCACCTTAAATTCAATGTTTAGATGTAAGAGAATAAAATAATGTATAGGTACCTACTGTTTTCATTGTATGGTAAATCATTTATAGTTAAGTTGCACGCTGAGAATACCTATAAAAATACAGGCATACGAAAATGGGTCCTACTTTTAAAACTGCTAAACCATTATACAGTAGAATGCCTATTATTTCGCTATCTCCTACTTTCTTGTCACCATTCTGATTTCTTGCAGTGAGGGGACCGAAGTTGATACTGCCCATTGCAGATGCACACTTCTATGCAGTCCCTTTTATGCGTTAAAAGATCGAACATTAAGTTTACATGTATCCCTACCATTTACTAGCCACGCCTCTGGACGTATGTCTTATTATTGTATTTTGCCAGTCCTCTCGTGGGTGGTGCAATAATAGACGTCCTACTGTATATCAACTAACATAATCTCTCCCATCGAAACTGTGTAATTAGATTCAGAAAAATTACACTAAAATGAGAAAGAAGGGTATTTTAAAGATAAAAGAATGTACCTCAACCTAATTTAACTACACTTTGAAAAAGGAAATTAGTTTTATTTCTATATGGTATGGCGAAGTTCGCAAAAATCGTGATTTGTTATTCTTTCAAATTCAATTTTGTTTACGAACCTCATATAATAGTTGAGTACTGTTATTCGATTAACCTTCAACATCAAACAATACATTACAAGACTAATTGGAATAACAAAAAAAACAAACGAATATATGTTAATCGGTATCATTAATAATGCACGTATGTAATATTAATATCATTATTTATACCAGTTTTATTACAAAATTATTTTAGTAGGATATTGAAGATGAATAAGTGATAATTTATTAGCAAATATATTGCCAAATGAAAAGAAATTTAAGACGTACGAGAGATATTCGCAGGAAATACTCGTATTAGCATTTCTTCAGATAGAAGTGAGCCGTAATACATATGAAGGGTCACGGGAAATAACGATCAGTCACCTTTTCACAAATCTGTAAAATTCAAATTTTAAACTTTCAAGTCTAATATTTTGGGTTAAGGGTGAATAATTCTCAATTCCAAATAGTCATTTCAGTGAAAAAAACTCATTTTTATGGAGAAACAAAAATCGAAATGTTTTATGAATATAAAGAAATTGGGAAAAACTGATTTTTTCAAGAAAACAGCTGAACCTTGATCATTGTTTCACGTTAAATGTCCTCATCGATGGGTGGATCGTCCAGAAATTAAACGTCATCATCTTCTGTCCGGTCGGTGTTGTCAGAAACAAGAAGTTTTCGGTATAAATATTGAGCATTCTCATTCACCAAGAATTGTGCAAGGTGCTGCAAATCCACTGTCCAAAATAGTTAGGCTTATGCAATACAAAACGTGGTTCACTTTTCTCTATTTTGAGCATTCTGATAGGACTAGTTGGCACCGGACATTTCAACATGAATCCATAAGACAAAAAAGCAGTCCACGTCTGAAAATTTACCTCATCAGCACAGTTTATCACCTTGAAAGGCGATAAGACTGATCAACAATTGAGGTAGGTTTTACGACTCTTATCCTTTTTAGCCGTCAGCGCATGGACTCTGATCGTTGTTTCGCGACACCTACTATCTTTTCCTCTGTATAATGACCCCAAACTTTATCATTCTTTCCCGAAGCGATACATGCTTCGATTCGTTTCTCTAAGACCTGCAAGATGACACCACTATCTCATTTCGGACCAAAAGTTGACTCTGATCGTTATTTCCCGTGACCCTTCATATATTTTTATGGGAATTGAGTATCATCCAGACGCGTACGTTCTCTGAATATTTCTTTTGTATGATACAGGTGAGAAATTCCCTCGCACGTCCCTCGGAACTCACGGAGTCCACCCTGTCACATGTCTGGCTTTCCTTTCTCTTACGATCGCGGTAGCCACGCGAGCTCCAGTTTTTACGCGAGTTAAAAGAGAAGAGAATAGAGTAAGCACGCTTGCACCTTCAGCACTCACGCGTAACCGTTATTACGTAGGGGAGTTGGTTCGAGGGGTGAGAAAAAAAATGACGGAGGCCCGTTAAAAGGGTGACCGAGCGCTTATGTTTTACCAATTCTTGTCATTTTCCCTTCTCCCCCCGCCCCTCACTCTATTTTGCTTTTTTTTACTGACGCATTATGCGTTTTCATAAACCTCCCCTTTACATGGTTACAAATGGCCTTCTTACTGGACAGTGTAACCCGCCGCGTATCGCGCCTTTAATAACCCCCGGGTGGTTTTATGCTTCCCTTAGCGCCGCCACGGAAATCATTCTAAAAGCACGCGAAGAACATGAAACCCGCTACGGTACGTTCCACTGCAAAAGTTTACCGCGAGGGATTTCTCTGTACATGTACGTGTTAATCCAAGGCTACTTATTGTTAGATACCAGCACCTTTAGTAGATTCCATATTTCTGTGGTACTAAGGCAGAACCCGATATGTCAAGAAAGTTGATTTTTCAGCAGACGCTTCAAACCACCGACCAATTCAATAGACGTAGAGCGTAACCGGAATATTTTTTTTAACCTACAAGTTGTAGGTGATTTGCAGCCATATCGGGTTTGGCCATCATATTCTTCATTGCTAACTGTACACATTGACATTAAAAACAAAAAATCGCCTTTTTTGACATATCGGCTTTTGCCTTAGTACTACATATTTATTTCTCGCAATTTCATATTTAGTTTCTGATCAACAAATTAAAAAAAAGATTCTTAACCCCGTAAGAGACCTTGTAGCTATATGGTTACAACGAAACTTTAGGTATCCTACAACATTTTTATGAATTGTACACCTATATGTTGACATTTTCGGTAACAACTACAAACTTGACTTTTTTATAACAATTATTTAAATACATTCATATAAGCAAGGTTTATAGGTTTTTTTTTATACATAGTAAGAAAACCATATTTTTAAATTGAAAAATAATAGCAGTGAACCTTACAGGGTTAATGAGAATTAATTTTTATGAAATCTGCGCATCATCGATGATTTTTTAACAATTATAATTCTTATAATAATGTAAAAAGTTCATATCACAGAATAGGTTAAGCAATCTTATGCGCAATATAAATAAATATTCAATTGAAATCGCAAGAAATATAATTTTACATCGAAGTGTTATATAGATGCATAATTATAATCTAGTAGATATTTTTTTCTGCCAAATCTCTGTCAAATCTCTGCGAAAAACTTTTTCGAAATTCTGCCATTTCTCTGCAACTGTTCCAATTTTAAGAGCTCGCAAAGAAATGGCAATATCAGTTTTGCCGAAATATTTGGTATTTCGGCAGATCTGCCGAAATTTCCAAAATTTCTATAGATAGGTACCTGTCGAAGTTTCTACAACCTCTACCGAAATTTCGTATAGAAATTCTTTAAAGGCTGTAATCGGGCCCCTATATTATGTTCTCTGATATTAACGAGACTCTGATCAGGAACCTTAGTAGGTGTCCGATAGGGTATGACGTCCCGCTTTGTTTGTCGGGGCCTTTAAAGGCTACGCTATACATGATGCATTACTTGGATGCACGACTAGGCCCTGGTCAGACCCTTGTCAGACTACCGACACAATAATTCTGATGTGGAAGCCCTGATAATGCCTATAAGGGGTCAAATAAAAAATGTGTGACGTGTTCTTTAGGGGCCCGATCAAGCAATTTCTACACGGAATCTTTACCAGCTCGATTGAAAACTTAGCAAAAATCAGCGGCAGAACTAGCAGATATTTCGACAGAGCTGAAAGGACCTCCAAAGTAATCTAAAAATTACACTGCTATTTCTCCGCGAGCTATTAAAATTGGAACCTTTTTTCGCAGAGAAATGGCAGACTTTCGGCAGAGTTTATCGCAAAAGTTTAGCAAAGATTTGATAGAAAAAAAAATTCCGCTGGATATCTACCTATATTAAGGTATCAAGCAAAACCTGAGAAGTTTCTTGTCAAATCTTACATCGTATTGACATATCAAAGACGACTATAGGCAATATGTCTATTAGCTTCAATGCGAGATGATACCTTTCGCAATGCCAATAATACAGTAATCCCTCGTTATCCGCGGGGGTTATGTTCTTACAATATTCCGCGGATAACGAAACTATAGAAGCCCATTTATAAAATACTTAGAGAATTAGTGAAAATTTCCCAATCTCGCTAATTATAAGCACAACAATTATTACGTATTAACGTTTAATACGTACGCATGGACGGCTACACAAATAGGTACTGCATGTTATGTACAACGTGCTCGTGCTACTGTTTGCTCGCGCTTGCTCTTTTCTGTGGGGAGGTGGAAATCATACGATAAAACGCGGGAATTTCAAATCGCTGATAACTGAAACCGCTAAAAAAGAATCCGCGGATAACGAAGGATTACTGTATACACATACAGTGTGTATCAGCCAAATGGAATAAATTCAATAATAAATAAATGAGGGCGTGTTCGAAAAAACGTTCGGATACGTCGATTGGTATTTTTAGTTGTGCCTTTTTTTCAACAAAAACTTTTTATACAGGGTGTGTCATGTAACAGTGGCCAATACCAACTTTCTTATTTTAAATGCAACACCCTGTATATTATTCAATTTTTGGATTCTTCAGAAAATTCTAGACATATTTCGTATATAATACCCTATACCTATCTTCAACTGTTTCGGAAATATTAAGTGTTTTCAGACGTACATTGTGGCCGGTGATAACCCGGTTTCGAGTTCTCCGCCCGGTGCCGAATAGGTTCACCCGGCATGTCTGAAACGCTTAATATTTCTGAAACAGTTGAAAATAGGTATAGGACATTGTACCTACATGAAATATGTCTAGAATTTTCTGAAGAATCCAAAAATTGAATAATATACAGGATGTTGCATTTAAAATAAGAAAGTTCCCGGGTCGAATATTTTGACCTGGTAAGCCCTGCTAAGAATGAACGTTTGCAGGTCTAAAAGGAATGAATCAGGTCTTCGTTAAATGTAGAAAGTAAACCTTCCTTGTACTTTCATAGCCTATAGTTACGGTGAATATCAGATGCAAACAGGTCTAACACGGACTTTTCACAGTAGAACTGGGAAAGCCGTTATTATCCTATCGCAAGTACTAACCAGGTCTAAGAAGGCCTTTTGAATTTTGTTTCCCCCACCCTTTTCCCCTTCCACCCGCGTATACCGCATGTCCCATAAGAAACGCAACAAGCGACATTTACCTTCGGCAGTATTTGCCGACGGTGCATGAGTCGGTACATGTGCACCGTCGGTAAATACTGCCGAAGATAAATGTCGCTTATTGCGCTTCTTATGGGACATACGGTAAATAAATATGCAGTTATTTAATTTGTATTTAACGCACTTAGTGTCATGAACGTCACGTGTCGAAAAATCATGTTCAAAAATTGTCTGTGGCGAACGAACGAAAATTACGTTCGCCATTTCGACCCGAAATCGGCCTATGGACTCGACAGTAAGGCTAGGCCGACTCCTGCCTTAGACGCCCTGTGGTCCTCCCCGATAGCAAAGTGGCACCACAGTGACTGCACCCTGCTTTCACGCGGTGCATTCGAGTGCATGCACTTGGGTGTCCATCTGTCTGTTCACCGTGAAGCCACACTGCAGTCACGCAGTGTAAGTACGATCCCCGATAGCCAAGCGTGACTTTCACCCAAAAGTCACGCGGTGGCGTCACTGAGTGACGTTACTCTGATGCCACAGTGAGGATCCGGAGTGCGAGTTTTTGCCAGAACGGAATACTTGATCCTGATTGGTCTATTCGCTGACGCCGTACGGAACTTTTATTCGCGTCGGACACCGCTGTATGGTGGCGTTTCGTTCTTCCTAAGATGGCCGTCGTTGCGGACCGAATGTCAAGATAACCATGTAACATAAACAAAGTATTTGTAAATACCTAAAAGTAGTTTTAAGAGTGCAAGTGCAATAAACCCAATTCATAAGTGATGAATATCGATATCGAAGATATCTTGTCAGTTCTAGGAGAGTCAAAAATGCCGCTAGTGGAAGGAGAAGCGGTATTGAAAAAGCAGTTTGTATTTTCCTGCTGAATCAAAAAGAGAAACCAAAATACAGTGAAAATCGTCGCTTCTTGCGTACAATCGTCACATGTAACAAGTGCTCCTCACGAAGTTGAAGTGAACATCTTACTAGTAAACAACAATAAAGAAGTAACGTGCAAGTGCAGCAGGGCCAGAGGAAGACGCAAACATGTTTTTGCAACGCTTCTGTACATAAATCAGTACGGCAAATAGTACCATGTGACGATTGTACGCAAGAAGCGATGATTTTCACTGCATTTTGGTTTCTCTTTTTGATTCCGAAGGAAAATACAAACCTGCTTTCAATACCGCTTCTCCTTCCACTAGCGGAATTTTTGACTCCTAGAATTGATAAGATATCTTCGATACCGATATTCATCACTTATGAATTGGGTTTATTGCACTTGCACTTTTAAAACTACTTTTATTTACAAATTCTTTGTTTATGTTACGTGGTTATGTTGACATTTATTTTGAAAAAGAAAAATATCAAATTATTTTACAAAATTTAATGAGAACCTTCGAGAGCAGTCACTAGGTTCGTTCCAACTAACACGAGGACTGGTTCTTAACTCGACGGAGTGTGCGCAGTCTGACCCAGCCGTTCCAACAAACACAGAACTAGTTCTGGAACGATTCGAACGAGCGTTCCAACCGCGAACTGTAACAGAACTGGTTCTCGAACGGTAATTTCAGTCCCTAGTTCTGAGTTGGAACGATTTTTTAGCACATGCGTAGTAAGGCGCGAGACGCACTCTATTTGAATCGGTGAGTCCAAGAACAGTAAAAATGCATAAAGATAGTTTCGAGAAAAAATGAAAAAACATAATAACTTCACAATGAGTTAATGGCCATCATTTCAAGCTCTTGAAAACTGTAATGAGAGATGCTAAATACGTGGATTTTCTTATTACTGATAGGAACCGGTTCTTGACAATATATGGAGCTTAGAATTTTAAACATTTTGGCTACCTATCTTAACTCAAAACGCCATTTGTTGGACTTATACTGTTCTTGGATTCACCGATTCATTTCTATTCGGAGGCATTGAAGGATATTTTAAAATATGCTAAACTCTTGCTCTAACAAATATCGTTTACTGGCAAAGGTTTAAGTACTAGTACGGAGAAAAAACTGAAATGTTAATTCCGATGATAACATTAAAAAGGGTCAAAGGAAATTTTTAGAAATTGCGGGAAAAACATGATGGATAACAGAAAACATTTTTTTATTTGGTAATATAATATGTACATGGTTCTATTATGTGTATATTATCCTATTCTTTATATAAAATACTGTACGACTTAAGCTATTATATCATAGTATTTTCATTCGCAATTTTTTTCAACTGCTTTTACATATAATGAATCTGAATAAAAGGAGATAATTTCCTTGAGAAATCCAGTTAACAAGCTGGTAAAATTAAATAGTATCATATAGAATACATCGTTGGGAATTATTAAAATTCTTCATTGTATGGAATGATTTCGTCCTGGCGTAAATTTTATACTTCATGTTCAAGCATTCGTCCTTCATTTTGAAGTGTTCGTTAAATCTGAAAGAAGCGTACCTATTATCAAAACGATTATCATCAAATGAAATATGAATATTATAAAATGAAAATATCCTGATTATACAATCTGATAATAATTAAATAAACTTACTCCAGAAAATCGAAGTCGATATTTGAATGTTCACTCTGTATAAGCGCCCAGCAACCCCGGAAGAAATGAGATAAAGGAGGAAACTTAAACCTTGGTATAAAGTTTAGTAACAGTATCATCGGATACATCTGTGGCTTCATTGTACGTACGAAGATATATTCTAAGCCAAGCCCTTTGCAATGTTTCCTCCGGATACAGAGAAAAGTCAGGATTATCTATACCTGAAAAAAGAAATAAGAGATTTTGTATTACTTCTATGCTATAAAAATTATTAGTTTGTGGTAAATGGATAATTTGATTACCAGCAAATTCAATAAAATGATTGGATATATCAAAAGCCTCAGTTAAAAGCAGTGTACTCATAGTCAATGAAAGTAACGCTATTTTCTTTTTCATTGTACAATACATTTCCCAGTAGAAGATCATTGTGAGCCTATACTGTAGGACTATCAAGTTCTGAAAGAGTTTTCTTTACACGTTCACTGCGGATCATGCGGCTCCTACGTGAGGGGGTGTATGTATTTTAAAGCAGGAGCTGCGCGGTCCGCAGCGAATGTGTTAAGCATTGATGTTCCTTTTGAAGCACCACATAAGGTCGGATTAGCCATTTGAATCCTGAAACAGAAGAGTATTGGAATACTTTGCACAATTAAAATTAGATATCAAGCATACTCCGATAGTTCACTTCGCGTCTTTTGCAGTATCCCTGAATCCCTTTGGCATGATCTAAACACATGATGATAAACACAACCCAGATCCAGAAAATGTATAATACAGGTGGACACGAGAATGCGACCCCTTCAATCATTTACGCCAATAAACTGAAAATGTAAAACACGAGTCAAGAATGTTTACAGTTGCATTCCGGGACGTTTGTAGGTTAGAGCAGCGCGAAGGGGATTATCCGTAACTTTTAAATGGTGTCTATTTGAAAAATAGCAATTGAAAGAAAGACTTATGTTTCAACAATTAGTTGAACTCACACATCCGCTTAGGATTACCAGTGATTTTCCACAAAATGTATACAAAAGGTGGAGAAGCCTTCCTGTCTGTCATGTCCGGTTTCTATATTATGACCGGAGTGGAGCAACATCGCGCTCGAAGAGTCGATGGCTCAATTGGTAGAATGCAAGCATTCCCAGTTTCGAAGCATCTCGTATCTTGAAGATCGCAGGTTCAAATCCCGGTAGGGTGTGAAAAAAAAAGCGACACTACTAGGCGGCGGCACTGCACGGGCACACAGTGAAAAACCTCGGTAAAGTTACTGTATGCAAAATCCTACTTTTTTTATCCTTTTGCAAAATCCTACTTTATCCTTTTGCAAAATCCTACTTTATCCACTTTGTACACTGTGTGATGCCACAGTGGTACCCCAGTGGGCACGCACCAAGACATCACTGTGATGTTTCTCAGTCACCGCGTGGTCCCACAGTGCCACCACTGTGAAGCCACCTGGCTATCGGGGATGGTAAAAGTAGAATTTTGCAAAAAGGGGGCGATAAAGTAGGATTTCTCGCCTGCCTTATCCGCCTACTAGTGTCAGTTTTTTTTCTCAAACTCGACCCGGCCAGGACTCGAACCTGCGTTCCTTAGAAGACTGGGAACGCTTCTCGCATTCTACCAATTGCGCCATCGACTCTGTGTGGTGGAAGTCGACTAAAAGAGAGTTATACATATAATATATCGATATCTGAAAGCAACAGTACTGTGACTAGTGAGATAAACCCGAAAGCCGATTTCGAGCTATGTGTCAAACGTAAACTAAAACCGGCCTTTATACAATGCAACACTGAGATATCTCGACAAAAATATTTAAATAAATATTTAATTTAAATATTTTTGCCAAGATATCTCAGTGTTGCATTGTGTAAAGGCCGGTTTATATATATATATATATATATATATATATATATATATATATATATATAAATTAAATATAAATATAATAATTTGATACTTTCTTTTTCAAAACAGTAGCGATTATGATAATTAATTATTCATTATTTATGGAATAATTCAGTACAATTTGTACTGTTTGAAACATTATTATAATATCAATTTTGTTATTTTCTAATTTAAAAATTCTTCTATCGGGGTGTGAAATCAATTAATTGTACATTTACAACCGCACACATACGCAGATCAAAATTTGCAACTAGTCACAAATTGCTTTCTGGGAACAAACCTATTATTATATCAATTTTGTTATTTTCTAATTTAACACATTTGCTGCCACTTTTAGATTGATTGCATCGCGCTCAGTGCCGGTAACAGACTGAATAATGTAATGTGCACGACAATGTGTCTCCGATCGGAGCCGGCGGCACAGGCGCAAAGTGTCGACTGGCTCCAATCGGAACCGGTGGCAGCGAACGTGTTAAAAAATTTTGTGAAGACAATGAATTTACCGACATTCATGGTCGGTAAATTTACGAAGTGTGCACGTCGAAAACGCACCGTGACTGCACTGAATGTAACCACTGTGTCTTTACGCTGTGAACCACTCAGTGTATTCACTGTGTAGCCACGGTGCTTTTAGTTTGTGTACGCCACGCGATCACGCCACGGTGAGACCACAGTGGTGCCACTACGTGGCAGCACTGCGTGCGGCTAGCGTGTAAATCCACGCTTTGCTGTCGGGGCTCTTATATAGAAATTTACCGAAGTTTTTCTACCGAGAGAGCCGACAGCCGGGGCCAGGAGCCGCGAGCCGAGGGTCGAGAGGGTCGGCGCTATCTGGCGTCAGGCCGCCAAAGCATGACGGGTCGCCACATGACAAACTTTAATTAAACACAAACTATATCACAAAATATTTAAACAAGATAACTGATCATTTTCTTTTTTTACAAATACCTATTGTTAAGGTTTAAATAGTAGATAAATACCAAAAGTATTTAAAAATCTGACACAGGCAAGTTCCCTATTAATTAATTATTATTTGAAAACCACTAAATGTATTAAATAACTTAATTTATGAAAATGATAGTAAATTTTAGTCAGATTTTTATTATATTCTTTTCGTTGAAAGAGAGGAGAGAGAGAGAGGAGAGAGAGAGAGGAGGAGAGAGAGAGAGAGAGAGAGAGAGAGGAGAGAGGAGAGATGAGAGAGAGAGAGAGAGAGAGAGAGAGAGAGAGAGAGAGAGAGAGAGAGAGAGAGAGAGAGAGAGAGAGAGA